>VZRM01001320.1:1490412-1740210 GCA_013397955.1 Grantiella picta
GCTCCTTCCCCTCCGCCCCTTCGCCGTGGAGCTGACTGTGGCTCCGAGGCGATTGCACAACGCTTGGAAGCACTGCTTTGGAAGCGGGGATTCGGGAGAGGAGCTGATGCCTTGCTACCCTGTAGGATCTGAGTGAGCCTGCATCAAATCCTCAGCGTGGAAGGGGCAAAATTTGGAGTCTGTAAAGCAAACGGGTGAATGGGAGTTTTAGAACAGCTGCTTCGCTTCAGTTTGTTGGTGGCGGGGACAGAGGGAAGGAAGGAGCTGTCTGGCTTTTAAAATCACTGTAATTCTTACTTAAAGGAGAGCATAAAAACGTGTCGACCCACAGTAATTCCAGAGCAATGATTTGGCATCAATGAATGTGCAAAAAGTCTTAACATTATCTCTGCTTTCTAAAATAGCAAAGCCTCTCGATGTCCCGCTCTGACAAAAGCCATTCGGTGAAGGCAACGCAAGTGATGGGACTTCCGTTAGGGCACACATGAACCGGGGGGTCACCAAAAATATAGTCAGATGGGCAGGAGGCACTTGAAAGAGAGAGGCCTCAACAAATAGAAAAATCGAGAGCTGGCGTAGCAAATTGTTTGTTATCACGGAAGAGAAAGTGAAAGGCTTTTCCAGCTATGTATGAAGTTCACGACTGAAACCATCACCTCTTTCACTCAAAATGCTGTAAGTTTGGTAGAGTGGTAAGCAACAGAAAGGATTTTTAAAAATAACCCTCAAGCATGCCATAATTTCCTTCACTGTCCATGACATTAGAAAACGTTTACAGTAATTCAGAAAGTGTTTAGCCAAATTCTGCCTTACGGAGCTGGTATACATGCTAAAAACTCTTCTTGTGTCTAAAAGCTGTGTTTAGTTCAAACACTGCTGGTAAAATCTTTTCTTTTGTCTTCTTTACCTTCGATGAGATAAAATGAATTATCTGATTTCGTGAGGTGAATGAGCAGTCCCTGTTACAACTGAGAAAATAACTGGATGCCTGCCGGTGTAAGGATTTATTGTATTTGTCAGTCTATTTAAAGCTAAAGGAGAAAAGGAAATCGGTCCCTTTCGCTGTCAGGGAAGTATCTGAATCACTTTCTGTTTATTTCATTCTGCAATGCAAGCAAAAAACCACCAGTGGGGAATGTCCTAAACCTTACCCTAAAGTGACTGGAGTCTTCCACTGGATTAGTGGACAAGAGTTCAAACCTTTAGCCATGGTTACGTTTATCTTGCAATGTACTTTGATCCTCACTTTCTAAGACTTTCTGAAGATCAAGGCAGGTAATTATTTCCTCCTCCCTTCCGCTAAGAAAAAAATATGACCGTTCACACAATTGTGCATCTCTCAAACTGAAAATAGATGTCTTTTGACAACAACTGCATAGCTGCTGCATGTTTGGTTTTTCTTCAGGAAAAGCCTGCATTTTGGACTGAATATTTAACCCCACCCCTTTATTAATCTTGAACTCTGGTGCTAGATATTTTATGCCCTTTTAATGTATGGCAGCAAGGACTATTTCTAAGTTGCTCTGTTTCTATATTTGTCATCCATAATTGCTCCTCATTTAATTAAACATCATCTCCTTTATTTCACATTAATCATTTTTATTTTATTTTTTTTTAAATTACTGTGCTTGAAAGAATTTCATCCATGCCTTCATCATGGTTGGAACTACTTCAATAGACATTTGTAAAAAATCCTAACAGTAAATAACTAAGAGGTGAAGAGAGAGGGACTGTTTTAAGTTTCAGTGCCAGGATTCTGAGACAATTATTAATGCTCTTGCGTATTTACACATATATTTCCTCTTCTTAAGCATATCACTTAAAGCTACAGAATGCTCACTGTTTTCTTGAGCACTGAATCTGTTCCGCATTTCAGAGCTGAATTAACCTTAGGCTACCCCTTTCTTGCACTACTTTGATTTTGTTTTTGTATGTTTAAGATCATAAAGCTGAGTTTGTAGATAGTTTAAAGAATGTAAAACATGATCATTCCTTGTATCGTTTATCTTTCAAACAAGTAACTGTTTCTTAGCCGTACAGCTACTCTGAAACTTTACCAGCAGGGATGCCCTGTTTTACTTATTTGTTATGATGAAGTGAGTGCAGCTTTTTAAAATTATAAACAAAAATCCATAGGGCCAGCAGAACTTCATACGATGGACTGTGTTTTTCCCTGGAATTCACATATTGCAAGGGAATGGGAGGATATAGAAATATTTTCCTCTAAGCTGTTACAGTTTCATTTGGGATTGAGAAAGCAAGGTGAAACGTGCTCTCATGATAGTTTTATTAACTGACTTACAGTTTTCTTTAGCCCTGACCCAGGTTTTAAGCAGTTTGGGACGTCCTCTTTGAAGATATTGAATAGACTGCTACAGAACAGGGTGACATTTTCAACAGTTCTCATTGTAAAGGACTGGGAAATACTGCTTACGTAGTCATCGACCCCTGCTTGCTGCAGCTGTCAGTGTCTCCAAGTTCTGTAGTTGCTCTCTCATTAGCTGCAGAACATTCCTTTCAACCTGCGTAGGCCCAGAAGTGGGTCAGTAAAGTTGCCTGTGAACTGAGGGGTGATGCATGCAGATCTTTATATGTTAATATTTCGCAGTGAATAATGGCATCTGCATCCTCACCTTTGTAACTCAGTTCTGCATATGTCAAGGGTGTAGGAGTACAGAGACAATACTAAATTTGAGGGTAGGTTACAAATAAAATAGCTTCTTTTACAGTGCACTAATGGTCAGAATTATCTGTGTGCTAATGAGGTGCGGATGAAAACCATGCTGAGTGTATAGAAAACATATTTTTGGAGTGCTTTGTTGCTTTGTGGTACGACTTGTTCTATATGAGATATTTGGGATTTTTTAATGTCTCCCCTTCTCATTATTTGCCTGTGAGTTTCAGGGCCATTTTATTTCTGTTTATTATAGAGTAGGTTTTGATTCTCAGATGATGCGGAACACATCAGATGCAGAGTTACTACTGCGAATCCCTAAGTTACGCTCCTTAGGTCCAAGTTTTCTTAAAACTTCAGTCAGGAAAAAAGCATATTAATGCCTATATAGGAAGTGCTATATAGATTTACTGAGAAATATGAAGAAAGAGTGAATCTGCTATTCTTAATGAAGTCTAAAATGCTATGGTGAAGAAAAAATCTATACTGTGCTGGAAAGACCAGGGGGAGGCTGAGTACTGTTGAAGGAGTTCTTCTAAGCACTACAGCTATTCAAACATTTAATTGCAGTAGATAAATATATAAGTAAATTGCATTCCTGTTAAAGTCTGATGTAATTAAACATTTGCCCCCAGGCATTAAAAGCCTTTAAAAATATGAAAAATAGAAACCAAGTTTTGCCATGGGAAAATGTTTTTTATATGGCACAGGTTTCCAAGAAAAGACTAGCAGGTAATAACAATTACTCATATTTTTGACTTTATTTACAATAGTATCATTTAGAAATGCTTCTGAAAAAGTATTTCAGCAATCCACTGTTTCAGTAGTTCAGTCCAGTGTTTCAATATCTGTTCTGCTGATTTTTGTTCATTGACAAATCATGTGAAAAAAACCAATACTCCTTTTTTTCCTCCTGAGTTTTAATATTTTATAATCAACCTATTTTCAACATGCAAGCAGTAAAAAGTTTTATCTTCAGGGAATTCATTTTAAACACATCTAAATATCATAAATCATATGTACTTGTTTGAAATAGTCTCTAAAAAGTACGTCATTTTGATAAATGATTATAAATACTGTGAAATCAGGAGTTTTGAGGACTTCTGATTGGTTTCTGAAATATGTCAGTAAGAAAAATGAGCTGCATGCCTGTAGTCAAAAAGCACCGTGTAACGGATTCATCAATATGTCTGTGCTTTTCAGTGTGGTTGTAAATGGAAGCAAGAAAAATACATAATAAAGCATAGTTTTTCTATAAAGAGTTAATTTGTTTGGTATCTGGTATAAAAGTATCACTTATCCATAAAAAAACCAAATAACAACAACAAAACCTCTGTAGATTTTGTAAATGAAACAATTTCAAAATCCGACGAATAATAAACATACTATTAGGAGAAAATTTCCAAGACTGATTGCTTATCAAATGTTGGGCTTGTTAGTGAGCTACTTGCTGAATTGTTTTGACAGACTAAAACTTGCAAGAAGTTCACTTTTTTCCCTCAGGAAATAAGAACTTTTCCAAGACTAAAATTTTGAAAGACTATTTTGCTGATCCATTCTTAAAATTCTTTGCCCCTAACCAAATAAGAAGTTCGTGTCAAAAAAAAAGAAAAAGTAAAAAGGAGTATGGCTTTTAGTTATGCATTTCTGTCTGTTTGTATAAATGATTCTGTAGGATTTACACTTCTTCCTCTCCCCCTCCTCTTCAACCAACCATTTCAGAAACATCGGAGGCCTGATCCAGACCTTCACTGGAGAACAAGTATTTTTGTGAGAAGGTCCATTGGCTCTAGTGGAACTACTGAAGTGTTCAAGGTTTTTTAAGCCACCGGAGCTTAATTCTGTTGCATGGGGATTAAAGATTCAAACATCCTGGCAATGTCTGGATAAAATTTCACTAAAAATTTAAAAAAATCATAGTTGCAGTTACCCTTTAGGATTTTAAAATTCTGTTGCATGATAGTGAAAGAAAAATACTTTGTAATTCTTGCAGATATTTATTGATGAACTGTTAGGATTGCTTGATTGTTTGAAAATTGCAAATTGAGCATTTAATATACACATTGAATTTTAATTACATTGGTTTTTACATCCTAGGATAAAATTTGTCCTAACATATCTAGTCTGACTTCTGTGGTATTTTTTAAAGGAAGCAATCAGATAATGATTTTTTTTTTGGTCTTTTTGCCACTTTTAGACATGCCAATTATTTAAAAAGTGTTTATTAATTGAGACTGTTAATCTGCATATAGTTTGCCATTTTGAAATACCCATACTTTAGTGATGTGATGACTTCACATTCTGTATCTCAAGTCCTCAAGAGTAGGATTGAGCCCTGTGTCTTGAAATTCAAGGGAAGGTAACATTGTCTTTGCTTCTGTCCGCTGATACCCTAATATTGCTCACTGAATTATTGCCTTCAAAGGCACTGTTACTTGGCAGTATGAATGGTCGCTGTAGCAAGTTTCCCTCAGTAGCAAAATGTTTTCTACCAAGCAGTTTTGTACCTCTCGGGTAAGGAAGCAAAATAAATCTGGTTTCATCTGCTAGACTGAGCAAAGCTTAAACCCATCAGTAAAATGTAGTTACGGTGGGGTTGGGTTCAATCCTTATTTTTGCTATGCTACCCTGTGTCCTTGTTCTAATATACTTAAGAATGCAACTTGAAAGGATGCGAAAGGAAAGTCATATTTTTTAAATATAAATACTTGCATATGTCGCTAATAAGGTTTCTAACTGAAATAGTGTGGTGTTAGAGAATTTTGATAAACAGTGCTTGAGGCTACTTTATTACATCAGTGTGCAGCTGGGCACTGAACCCAGTCCTATGATCTGTCTTGAGCCTGTGCCCTGTCCTTTTATGACTGTTTCCCCAGCTTATACAATGGCCATACTAGTGCTTTCCTTCCATTTGTGAAGCAATGTAAACTTTTACGAAATGAAAAGCTTTGTGTGCGTGTGTGTGCGTACATGCTTTTTATTTTTAGTAGGCTTTAAAGACTTACAGATCTGCATCACAATTTCTCAACTTCTGCTAGTTGCAGGGTTAAGAGCAAGATGGTGCACAGCCACCCTGCAGAAAAAGCCTTCCCTCCTGCTACTCAGCAGGGTGATTGCATCATCTTTACCAGCATGAGCTGTGTGACTGCATACGTGTGCACAGCCAGGAGTCATTTGACTTCTGGGGTGAATGCCTGGGGTCTTCCACAAGCACGTAGCTGCTTTTCTATTGTGTTTAATGAAAGTCTGAATTCAAAAATAGCCTGATGTAATTGTGCTGAATACACACAGTCTAGTCTTATATTTTAAGTGTTTGAATCAGTAAAAAGAAAGTTATTGAAACAAATGGTTTATAAACAGACATGCTAAGAGAAATTTTACCAGGAAGATACTGATGACAAAACTCCTACTGATTTTTCTTAGGGCCAGATTTTAAGTTGTGGGTTCTTATTACAGACGTAGCTTAGCTTGGTAGAAGGATATAGACCAGATAGCCATGGTAGTGCTTATGGCTTTTTGTTATACGCCGTCTTGAATTCTTCCAGCGGCAAATACGGCAAAGGAGTGCTTGCTCGAAAAACCAGTGCTGACATTGGTCTTGGCTTTCTAGCATGTGTTGTCCCTGTTATTTATTAATACATATTGCAAAATCTATGTCCTTTGATAAGTTTGCCTAAACCATATCCATTTAGAATAATATTTTAATAGAAAATAACATAAATCACAATGATGTTATTCGTTTTACTCTGCAAATTATAAACATGTATCTGTAATATTGCTAGTGCAGAGTTGCATCACTGCATCCTAACATTCAATGAATGATGCAAAGTGGAAAAAATCCCGCATTAATGTAATGGGATATAGTAGCAGACATGAAAATTTTCTTCTGAAGTCTTCTATTAAATGCTAAAAATAGACTAATTAGGTTGTCAAAATTCTACTTGTTACCATCAGTGATATTAAAGATGTAATGTTCACTGTAGATTTGGGAGGATATCCTTTATTTTGAGATCTTGGACCTACAGAAGATATTAAGATACCTCCTATTCAGAATGCGAGTTGATTTTCTATGAGGAATTGTGAATTTTTACAAATATTTTTGGGGATAGGTCACTTGACTGGGATTTGTACATATTAACAAATAGACATATGATTATATGTCAAAAGAGAAATCTGGAATCATATTTGGAAATTTGCTACTGAATATTGTATTGTTTAATTATGAATGTAATCACTGAATGCTGTGCAGTCTGAAATCCCTGGAGCTTCTTACTCAATGCAATAGAAAAAGGAAGTCTGAACTTTGTATTGAAAATTACCTGTGCTGAATAAATCTCGCAAGAAAACATTCATGAGAAGTTAAGGGTCATGTGAAAGAGTCTTTTTGTATTTGACCCTATGTTTTCTTTTGCTTTTCTTTAATAAATGAAACAAAATAATTGACTAATCAGAAGAAGCAAGTCTCAAAGCAATGAGTCAAATCTTTAATTTATGATAAAAGAGAATAATTTTACAAAACCGATAAAACTCAGTGAATTATGAAACTCTAATGAGAAGCCAAGTGATCTTTCTTTCTTTCTTTCTTTCTTTTTCTTTCTCTCTTCCTCTTTCTCTCTCTCTTTCCCTTTTCTTCTCTTTCTTTCCTCTCTCTCCCCACCCCATCTCACCTCAACTCTCCTCCTCTCTTTCTCTCCTTCTCTTTTCCTCTCTTTTGCTGCCTCTTGGAATAAAGAAAAAATGGTTGATTAAACATTATTTTATAGCAAATAGGATATGAAAAACTAAAACCGAAACAGATTACTGCAAGCTTTTAAAAGTCCTTCTTCCTTCTGCATTCTCTCAGATCTCTAATAGCTATTTCTTATTTTTAGCAAGTAAGTCTGAACAAATGCTGCCTTACATAAACTGTGCTACATGCACTTCAGTATCCTCTGTCTCTGTTTTGAGTTTTAATTCTTAGACTGTGATCCTATGATGGTTGTAGTAGGCATTTAATTTTGTATGTTGGGAGATGAGTGAAACCTCGGGAAGCTGAAGTCAAAACTAACTATTGAGTGGAGCCAGGACTTCACAGCTGAAGTAGTCATAGTACTTTGATATGAACACTGCTGAAGTTAAGGGTATGTTTACACATTTTGGTGAATTGAGGGCATTAGTCACTTAAATTTACCAAGTGGAAAAACTGTTTCCCACTTTGGTCCTTCTAAAAATAGATACTAAAAAATCTGTTGGACATATGTGGACTGACAATATAGCTCTGAAGAGGGTTGTTGAATGAACTGTGGGGTTTTCTACCTGCCAAGCAGAAAATGGCATATTCTAGATGCGTGCAATGTATCCCGAGTGTGCATGGGGGCTTCTTTGGAAGGGGTGTTTTGACACGGTGAGTGATGCTCCTCAGACACACTGGTCTCAATAGCTTTTCAAGCCCTTCATTTCCTTTCATCTGGTGGAGAATACCAGAATGCTGTAGGCTCCATAGAATATGTGGACAAGTAAAAACTACTTCAAAAACATGCTTGTTACCGTAAAAGGAATGTTAGAAACAGTGACGAGATGTCTCGTAAATTTGTGAAAATATTGGTTTGGTTTAGTGAAGAAAAAAGAATTTAAGTCATATGTGTTGATAAACTATACAGCAACATCTTTGGTGAGGCTTCGGTACCCTGAATTGCTAAAAATAGTGGGAATGGAAGCCTGGGCAGCTACGGTGATGGTGACCACTCAAAGATTTCTTGTAAAACTCTACTTAGAATGCCAAATAGTATTTTCTGCCAGAAGAAAGCAGCAGTCTAATAGGGGCTTAAGCAAATTCACGCCTTTCAAATTTATATTTTCAGAGCTAGACACTAAAATCTAGTAAAAGTCTGCAATTCATACCCGCCTTACGTAGAGCATAGGAAGAGCTGAGAACGTTACAAGTTCTTTGCAGTTTGGTTTGATTGACTCAGTATTGACATAATAATATTAAGCTCTTATTTTTTTTCTGTTTCTATATTCTTGTTTTGGGAGTACCACAATGACCTCAAGCTGCAGCTGTGTATTAAGTCTTTGCATTCCTGAGGACATTAGAACAATACACACTAATGGTCTCACTCCTGGCTCCCTCTCCCTCTCTCCCTCCCTATTTCTTTTTTTACACAAGTCTATTTCTGAAGGAGTGGATGCCTATATATCCTTTCAATTTCCATTCCTCCATGCAAAATGAGCACTCTCTTAATTTCAAAACAAAAAATATGACCCTTTATCTTCACCAGATTTCCATTAAATGTAACCTACAATAATATAAGAAGTGCAGTGATCTTCTTAATAAGGTAAGGTAATGTTAATCTGTTAGGCAATGCAAGATGCAAGAGTTATGAGTCATATAAAAATAGAAGGCTCCATTAGCTGTTCATGAGGCATCTTGAATCTGCAGAATTATCTCTTTTTTTTCCGTTTCGTATTATTACTACTATAATTTACATGATTTTTTTATAGCTTATTTGGTCAATAAAGAGAGTGACAATTCTGTCTGTATGATTTGTTTTTACGAAATAAGATATTGTTATTAAAATTTGTTAACACAACATCTTAAATTTTAAATTTAAAAAAATGATGTGAAAATGCACAGGAGAAAAAGCTGGAGATGAGAGTGCAAACAATATTGATTGTTTTATATTGTCAAGAAATATTCTGCCAAACTTTCCTGTAGTTTGTCTTAGCTTTGCATTTTATTTTTTTACTCCATTCATTCTGACTTCTTTGCTTTTACACTTCAATACATTGCTACAACTTTATGAGGCAAACATCTTTGTTACTTTAATATGAGGGTGTGTATAGAAATCTAACAGCATTCAAATGCTACAAACTATCTTTATTTCACTGGTTCCAAACTGAAATGTAGACAAAGACAGAAGGTGCCAATTGAGTTTGCGGCCTGCTGGCATGAGAAATAGACAAGATTTCATATTTTTGTATTTGCAAACATATCGGGAATCCTTTGCCAACATATCAGGAATCCTTTGCCAACATATCGGAAATTCTTTGCTAGACATGATGCCCAAACAAACATTTTCTTTGGATAGAGGTTGTGTGTTTCAAGTACAGTGGCTAAACATGTCCAGCCATTAGTAAATATGGTTGGTGAAATATAACTTATAGAACAGCCCCGTCCTTCAAAGTTCTTGGGAAAGCCATTTCCTTTCCTCCTGCAATAGTCACTTTGCTCTGCCAGTCTACGTACTGATGCTCTAATTCTGTCAAAGCTTAGGTTACTGTGTATAATTCTTCTGAAATTAACAGTATAATGTTGACATAGTTAAGCACAAGCATGTCAGTTACTACTCTGTTGTTAATTCCTTCAGCTTGATGTTGTGAGGCTAAAAAATATTAGTAGTTCCATGACATATGGGCAGATACCATGATAATACTGCTTTTGGAGGGTCTGGCTTACCTTTTGTATTTCAAGAATGCTTCCACAAGTAATTGCTAGTCTTAATTCACACACAAACTGAAAGCTACACCCGTGTTAACAGGGAAACTTTTGGTTGGCTTTCTTATGTAGATAACTGGAAAGCTTGGTGCTGCCCATATAGTGGAATCTGGCCACATCTTATTGCTGGCCTGTTAATTAAAAGGACTTTGTTAACCTAACAGCAGAATCTTATTACAAAAGGCAGACTGGAAATCTAGTGAGCTGGAAATGCAAGAAGTACTGCTCCTATCTGAGGTGTTAATACAAACCTACATGGAGCCTTTCTATTTCAGAAGATATTTGAAGGGAGAGTATATTCCCTAAATACCTCTGGAAGAGAATTTCTGTGAGTTTTGGAACTGAAACAAGTCCAGGGAATATGTGTATCCTGTTGCTCAACAAGCACAAAATGAAGGTCTCACGAGTCAGCCTTTGCACCTTCTCTGCCATGTCATTTAATGGCTCATACTGCTCTGCTCCCCATAAAGCCGAACTTTGAGCCGTAAAGGTTGGTTTCTTTATAAAAGCAGACAGCATTTCCTTTCCTTCCAGGGCAAGAATGCACAGATGTAGGAAAAAAAATGCTCACAAAAGAGACCTAGGGTGAGCACAAAGCATCTTTTACAGGTATAAAACAACTTTGTCCTTTGTTTCCCCAAATGCAAGGCCACAGGCTGCTGCTCGTTCTGAACAGGTTGAGAGCTATGATTCAGAAGATCTTATTTTGCTGGGAGACTTTGCAAGTTGCTTTTTTGTCTTCTCTCTCTCCAACATGTTTTCAGATTGTTTTGCAAAAGACTTTTACACCACTTAGCAAAAATTGAATCCTGTTTTTCTATCCTGGCCCTCTCTTGGCTCCTATTTTAACCCTGCGAAACCAAAGCTGATGAAATGATCATACCTTTCAATCACATCCTTTTGACATTTCCTTTCTAGAATCATTCTTCTGGTTCCACCTTATATGCTCAGAGTTAAAATAATTTCACTGCAAGGCAATGCCCAATGCTTCAGTCAATGTTCTGGATCTTGTTTCTTATCTACTTCAACATTTTCGCCATGTTTACTTAAATGTGTTCTTCCTTTTTCCATTCACACTTTTCTCTGTCTTCAGTGTGGCTCATATACACGCAAGAAACATTTAAAAACAATATTCTGTCATTATCCATTGTCATGAAGCTATAATCTCTTTTACTGTCAACTTCTTTTTGGCAATTGCAGGTCACTCATGGCTCTTCTGTGGACTTACTGTCCGTAAGAAAAGTTTGCAAGACTGGAAGTGAGCAGAGAAAAATTAAAAAAAGGAAAAAAAGAAAGGTCCTCCATATGCCCTTTCTTCTCTCGAGGTTTTAGCTCCATGAGGGTGTGCATCACAGATCAGATTCTATAAACAGCTATAGCAAAAATCAAGCATGACCCAGACACGACACTACTGATATTTAGAATCTAATAACAGTGATGTACCCAGTGTTGAGCAGAGCTGTGTGTAAAAAGGAAGTACTTGAAACTAAGCCAAATGTGTGGGGAAAAAAAATCTTTCTTAAAATGCACTCTTTTAACTCCAGAAATTTAGGTAATTACTAGTGGCAGAAGGAATGTGGTTCAAAGACAGTAAAGTCTCATTTTGAAAGGGCCTGTAAGCTTTTTAAATAGCATTGGCAAATTGTTCTTTTACTCCAGTTTTCTGTAAGAAGAATTTTGAAAACAAAATTTATATATTCAATTTAATTGATATAATAGACATGAACATATATTTGGGGTATGTGTGTGTATGCATGTATATATCAAATCTAAAACAACAGTAGATAGGGACCTGAATAATCCATGTGATTTGACTGGACCAGCACTTGGTTATTTTATTCCTACATGTTTTTAAACCATTTTGGGAAGGATGAGGAAGCTTCAGGAAGAGGGAGAAAAGCAAAGTTCTGATTATACCTTTTGAATGCTTGGGCTTGGCAATTTTGCAGTTATTTTCAATGTCTAGAGTTTTTCAGTGTAATGTCAGCAAATAGAGTGCATGGTAAAATTACAGAATATATAAAATCTGAACTCTGGAGACATAAATTCACATGAGGATCAGATCACAAGACTGGCTGCTTTACAGCTAGTCTCTTGTGGGCTTTTTTCCATATCAAAAAAATCACCACACTCTTTGGCACAACCTTCAGGCTCAGGGAAGAAGGTTTCTCCCAGGACCTAAAGAGACAAAAGCAGTAGAATCCAGAACTGAGGTGCATTTGCAGAGTAGGACGGAGATGGTTTTACATCTTTTGTCTCAACTCTTCTCTCCCCTTGCTAGGAGTGAATCTCTTTGGGTTTTTGGTAAGAGATCTATCAATTTTACGGAGGAGGAAGGGAGGAGAAGCTAACAAAAACCTATAAGGATGTTGCATCAGTAGCTCACATTTCTGCAGCTCACAATAGAATCTAATTGATTTTTTGTTTTTAAAGGTATGCAGATACTTTTCTGATCAAAATTTAGAAAAAAAAATAGGAAAGTTACAGACTTCTGATAGTGTTGGAGTCTCTCTCCCTTCCCCCACCTCTCATCAGCAAGCTGATGTTTCCAGCAACTTCAAAAACAGAAGACTTCTCTGTAATCCTAAATGTGCATAAGGAACAGATTAAAGTCCTGATTTGTGAAAAAAATTGAGCATATGCATAAGAGCCATTGACTTCAATGGGAGTTAAATGCATCCTCACACATGCTCCTTGAACTAGAGACTAACAAGGATATCAAAAAGGATCAAGAGGCTGCCCCTCTTCAGGCAATGCTGCAAAACTGTCATAACTGGAAAGTATTTTGGTCATAATCATACTGACTCTCATCACTGGCCTCCTCACCTCACTTCCAATCTTCATAGGGGAGAAAAAGACCCTTGTCTCCATTTCTTCCCCTCTCTTCCTCTCTTCTCCATGCTGTTCCATGACAGGCTAAACTTGCTCTGGTTCCAAAGAAGAAGAACTACAGATTCTTCAGTGTCCATTAGGGATGACATTATTTCCAGTGTAATGAATGTGGATGATGGTCAGTGAGCACAGTGGATGGTGGTTGAACAACCCCCATGAGAGAATTAATTATAAGATAATTAATTACATCTCTGTATAGCTGATTTATCTAGAGGAATCCTATGTACAGGGGAAAAGGTACCCCCTGCCAAACAGCAATCTATATTAATATTCTTTCATTAGACGGGTGACAGATGGAGTGAAATAGTGATGACTAAAAAGCTTGAGTGTGGGTTGATTCCTTTCAGTTCAGTATGACAAAATGGGTTATATATATAGTTTTTGAGTGTGGTACTCATTTATTAAATGCTCATTTGGATTTTAAAAAATAGCTTGCCTTCATTAGCCATCTCGGAAATCAGACTCCATGGTGTAATAAATTTCAGTTGCAGGAATTTTGGCCTGCTACTCATCTTAAAATACTATGAATTTTCTTTTTCTGAGCCCTGTCTCATACTCTACTATAGTCCTAAGCAACTTATCCCTTCTCTTTTTCACCCACATTTAAAAGGCAATTCTCATACATCCTTATAGACAGAAGTAGCTAGTTTGGGGAGGAGTATTTTTTCTCTTCTTCAAGTCACTCATTGCAATTTTTTTGGTTTTTTTTTAATAAAAACTCTTTCTACAACCGAAGCTCAGAGTTAACTTTAGCATAATGGCTGTTTAGCACAGTATAACTTTGAGAATATAATTTTTGTAAGAATTATAAAGCAGTAGAAATTTTTACCTGCATATTGTTTGGAAAAGAAACACTGATGAGAAAGATTCTTATTCAGTAAATAAAAAACTGAAAGTGGACTGTATGTTTCTCTTCATCTCTCATGTTTTATTAAATTAGCTCATGTAAATTAGCAAAGATGTTTCCTTCTAACTGTTTATGTGTTTCTTGAAGCAGCTTTCTTTCATTCAAGTCAGAAAAAACCCCACATTTCCATTCATACTCTAATGTGTTCACTAGTTGCTCTGTTCTTTGCTGCTGTGTGTGCTGTAAAAATAAAGTGAGATATTCAGGTGTTATTTCCATTTGTCCAGTCCAATTTTGAAATTGTTGAATATTTCAGTATTCTCTCTAATAAGCCTGCAAAATTTCTGTTTTGTTGATCAGCGATTTTCTTAAAATGTTTGAATTCATGCTCTTCTGCAGACCAGGTTTCCCACAGTGGGAAGAAGACTGGAAATGGACCATTACTGCCCCAGGGTTAGTATCAGGTAATGCTGTGCATTTCCTATATGATCTGTTTTAGTTGCAGAGGTGTGGCACTACCACAATTCCTGTCTGTCTCAATAGTTGCCCTCTAACATTTAAATACATGGTCTTATGACTACTTATTGCAGATTTTAAACATCCTAGGATGTATCAGGGTCCAGGCACAATGATGTATCCTGGACTCTTCCAGAGCATTGCAGCTCCTGTATCAGGATCCATGCCACTGTAGGTTGGACAAAGCTGTCCTGAGTGGAAGGAATTCTGTATGTTTAAAACTTCCCTTAACAGGGTGTGCTAAAGCACACATCGACTTATGTTCTACTCCCACATCGTGATGTGATCTCCTTTTTGTGTTCTTGTACAATTTACTTGGTAATTTTCTGACTGTTTCTTCTACTGTGTTTTGGTTTATGCTGATTTTCAGTCTGTTGCATCTTCAAAACTGTGAGTTTATCTTTGACCACTTTTGGATAGCCAAGTAAGATGGATTCATATTTTTTAAAATGTATTAAACAAACAAAAAAACTAAAAACCAAAAAAACCCAAAAAAAAGTTCCAAAAGATGTTGTTTTGAAAGATACAGTTTTACAATGACTTAATACAAAATTTATGTCCACTACTAATAAAAATAAAATATGGCAAATTGTCCCTAACTGGCTATTTGGCAAAGTTAGTGTTTTATTCATCTTACTATACTAAGGAATTTAAAAGCTAGAAAAGCTGGCATTAAACTTAAAGGGCAATGGAAAGTTGGTAGCCTAAACATTTGTTTTGATTCATATAGAGGGAAAGAATTTGGACCAGATGCCTGAAAGGTCTCAGAACCCAGAAGCCCCCATTGTTCTTCATTTAGGTGCCTAAATGGTAACAGTTGGGTGTTCAGCTTTCTTGAAAGCTGATCCTTTTGTGTTGAGGCAGCTTTTAGGTTTTAGTCCATCTCTTCCTGGCTATAGAACTTAACTGTAAACATTTTATTCCAGAATTGTTCCTCATCTCTGTCCTTCAAGCATTTGCTTATTGTTAGTAGATCTATTGCTAATATTGCCAGGCTGCAACCCCTTCAGCATGTCCGGAGTTTTAAATATATGTGTCCCTCACATTTCTTTCATCCTGGGGACATGAATACTCTGCATCTTATGCTTTGGTAACACATTTGCAAGGAGTTCAAGCAGAGTGTGAACTCTTAAACTGCTGTATATTCATATGCTTTGGTTTGCTTTAGGCAATCCTGTAAAATACAAAATATTTTAGAGAAAGCAGGGCTGTGCACTTTCTTCTGTGAAGTAAGCTTCCAGTCCTAGAAAACTTCTCAACTGAGTCTAGTGTAAAGGACGGTTGCATATCAGTGTGCTTGTATTTTAGGTTTGATAATATACAGATGATCATAATATATGCAATTACAGCATTGAGTTAAATCAAGATCAAATAAAGCATCTACTGTGCCTTCTTATGGTTAAGAAAGGATAGTAAAAATTAGCTCTTATTCTCACCTAAGTTCTGTATGCACACACAGACAAAAACATAAAATGAAAGTACCATTTGAATTTTTTCTGTGATGTGGGGTGTTTAAGATGTTGTATATGATTCAAAAACACCTTTGGACTTCATTCTTGGGTTATAAATTTAAAAAATTTAGATATAATTACAAAGAGGGGGAGGCTATCAGTAGGCTTAAAAGATTAAGACTAAATTTTAATAAACAAGCCCTCATTATACCCTGCAACACAAAAGTGGAGGAGATGGCTTGCTTTGGACTAAGACAGTGTCAAGAAATCAAGGAGAAAATGTTTAGTTTCCAAAAAGTTAGCACTATGATTTTGCCAGGCAAACTGCCCCTGCTGAGGAGCAAGTACATTACTTTGGGCAAATCTCCATGACTATGCTCCCTACAGGAATCCCTGTGCAGATCTTCTAGTTTCATTTCCTTCAATAATCTTGACACAGTGCTGTAGTTACTCCATACTTCCGATTTTCAGTCTGTATAGAGGACAAAAGTAGTTTACAGTTCCTTATGTATAAACAAAGATAAAACATTCAGGATGTCAAACTAGACCAGGGAATAGGAAGACTCAAAATGCAATGATAAATCCAGTTACTGGATTAATTTATCCAGTGCTGGATAAATTACCTATCAAGGTACTTTTGAGCAGGTATGTGTCTCCAAAGAATAAAAAGCACTCTTTATTTTACCATTTAAATTGAGGCATTTTTTACATTTTTGATGATTTTTTGAGCCAATTATTGGCAGATGTGCTTTAGCCAACCATATGTCTCGAGGTGATGTACAGATATATTTCTCTGCCTCAACAAATATTCCAGCTTCTTTCCAAATGTTATGTTTGTTTGGCTGATGCACGACCTCAGCCAGATATTTTTTCTGAAATTGAATCCAGATTAAATGGAATGCCTTGCTGGTTATACCTCAGTGCTTGCCTTGACCAGTGTTCTTCACCCTTACAGAGAATGAGCAATTGTCTGGTTATCTGGGATTTTCAAAACAGGTTCCTGTATGTTATTCATAAATCTATTTTGCCTTTTTTTATGGATACAATTATCACAACCAGTTAGCATTGGAAGGCTATAGCAACATAAGTCTGGCAGAATCTTTTTCTACAACATTTTCATCAATTTATTTTTCACATTGAAATAACGCAATTCTCAGAATAATGCTTCACGCATTGCAAACCAACCAACTGCTGAAACCCCTTTTCCTCTTGCACTGAGTTTGATTAGCTATACTGTACAATTTATATTGTCTCAATAACTTCCATATCAATTTTCATATTTAATGGCTCTAATGTAAATTTCTCATCCAGTAGGAGCTATTGTGAGTTGCCATATTGTTAATTGTCTCTTCAGAAATAGGAAATTCTTTCTATGCTGAGATTTAATTTGAAGAGATTGGGTACCCATTTTTTCTTGACTGTCCCTGTCTGACTCATCGCCAGGAGATATTCAACAGTCTGGTTCCTTTTGGTGTATTTTCAAGTCTAAATGTAGGCCATCAATATACCTGGATACGTTTCAGTACAGTGGTTATTACATTTCTGTACAGAGCTTTCGGAAATCGTGTGAAAGGTGTTATATAAATGTACAGATTAGAGTGGAGTGGATTAAATAGGACTGGACTTCTGGAATGCATATCACCCCTTACTATGAGTTCACATAGTGTGGTTAGAGCCAGCCGGTGCTTCATGAAATTTTTTTTGTGATGTCCATTTAACCAATAAATCTGTCATCACTGACTGGTCTCCATTTCCTCTGAAATAAACAAATCACTATTAGGTTCTTTGAAGCAGCAGACTGCCAGGAAACACAAAAGTCACTTTTGCTTCATCCACGGAGATAAAGTAGTTAGAAAGTGGAAATGAGCTGCAACTGAAGGAGCCTCAGTGTTCTCACACCTGCTAGAAAGTACAGTAGATTTTCACAGAGCAGGAATTCAAACAAACCTCAGATTTCTTTGTTCAGTGAAAGTGAGCTTGCCTAGCCAAGAAATGAATTGCAGGCCCTTGGAAACTACTTAAAGCAAGCCAGTTTCACAGGGACAGGGGAAATTTGAAAGTGTCCAGGAAACTCCTTTAGGTCTGTGATATCCATTGCATTAGCTGTTGTTTTCCTGGTCCCTTTTTCTGACCTCCACACTTCTCAGGCTCCATTTTTCAACTAGATGGTCCTCTCCGTGCTGCACTTCGTGTTTCATTCCACAGGTCACCCCTCTGGGCCTTGACTGACTTTAGTGCCAAGTATTCTTGTGTGTAAGTTTGCCTCTGCTTTTTCTTTACTCTTGAGTTGGGATTTATTTCACTGCAGTCTCTGTTCCCAACAACCTATGGTCAAAGTGGTATCTTCTACCCCTTTTCAACGTGAAAAATTAGTCTCAGAATGCTAGTAAAGTCTTTAATTTGTTCTGGTTGCTCTCTGATGGTCTATTTCTGCTGCTGAAAAAGGTTGTGGAAGTTAAGGGTCTGATGGGCGAGCATGGTTGTTGTGGAAGGAAAAAAGTATTGGTTTTTGCTGCTGTCACTCATATGTAGGTTGAGTTAACTAGCACAGATTACTTCTTTATAAAATTGAAGGAAAATGCTCCTATTAAAAGTTTGCAGTTACTTTCAGCAAAGTAGCTTTAAGCTTTCTTCCTAATAAAAAGCCTGACTCTTGTCTGTGAATATAAAAACTACAAGAAACTTCTAATTGAAGGTGAAATCATGGAGGGAAAAATCAATAATTGAAGAAAGCCAACATTTTTTAGGAAAATCTAATGAATCATTGTTAGGAGTGGATCCTTGGTGTAGCAGAAGCTGAGAATTTTTAAATGGGACAGTTTTACAATGTAGTTTATAAATAGTGTTGAAAAACCTTTCACATTTCTTTATCCATTACATTTTTATACTTGTTTCTAAATAATTTGATTCTTTTTAAGAGTTTTGACATCAGTATTTCCAATGACTTTTTTCTTTGTTGGAACACTGTTATTTTCGGAAAACAGTGTTATTATAGACTCAGTAAAATTTCTATCTTGGATTTGGATTCACAGAGAGTAATTTTTTTTTTCTGTTAGTCTCATAAATAAAATATTTAATTTGTTCTTATCCATATGATTTTAAATTACTTATTTTCAGACTTGTGTTGACATTCCACTTTGGTTTTTATTGCTACCAAACTCAATACTTCACATTTTGGACTCATGGTACAGTAGAAACTATTCTTGTAATTACTGCAACTGTAACCACAGGCTTCAGATGCATCCTGTCCAAACACTTATTCTAACCCTTTTATTCAGATTGCCTTCTGATGCTCTGAGTATATAGTGATTTTTGTAAGACAAAATGGTCTTTTATAAAAAGTTACAAAAAACTGACTCAAGGGGACAGTACTGTATCTGTCCCTTTCCTGCCACGGACCAAGTGTTTCCATGCTCCTAGCACAGCACTGAAATGTCTCTATCTTCCTTAGTGGGAATATACTGAAGGATTGAAAGGAATTGAAGAGAAAATGCTGTGTGGAACCAGTGAGAGGCGTGTCACTAGACCCTGTCCCGAGCCAGGATCTTACTCCATCACAAAACCTCCTGTGATAGTGAGATGGGGCTTCCCTTCTTCTTTTCTTTCTTATTCTCTGTACTAACAATGAATTGCATTAATGATGGGGATGTGTAAATCAGACCCATAGTAAAATGTAAACCTACACCACGAGGAGTGTGGCATTTGCCATAGTGGCAGATGTTAAATCTGATTTTGGAAAAAACTTGGGGCTCTAGTTGAGCATACATGTTTCCTGGCTCATGTTTAATCCTATGTGGGCTTTTTTGTCAGTAACAGAACAAAAGCAATGAAAAGAAAGGCATGTATATGTCTGCCATTCTTATGACAGTTCAATTCCTACAAAACACATTACTCGTTTAAAAAGATGGGATTAGTTTCCAAATTGCAATTGCCAAAATATCCTGAAATGAGTCCATGTGCAAACTAAAAATGTGCTTAGAGATGATTTTTTCCAAAGTAATTTTGGTATAGAGATTCTGGAAAGGCACATTTATTGAAGCTACACAACTGTTCAAGTCTTGATGCATCACAGACAAAATGTGTGGTCAACATGAGCAAATAATGGAATGGTGAGAATAATAAAAGAAGACAGGAAAGGTTAGAGAAGTTGAATTTGCTAAAAATACTGTTTTTTAAATCTAGTTTTTGTTTGTTTGTTTGTTTGTTTGTTTCCCAGAGGTTTCATTAACAATAAGGACTGATGGTTGTTCACATGAGGAAACATGCACACCTGTATCTTTATATAAAGTCAGGTGGTGTGTAGGTTTCTGAATGAACAGGAATCCTGGTTTTGTCACTGTAAGATGAACTATAAAAGAGGGGAAAATGCCCATAGGATTAAATAAGCTCAGATATAGCTAAAGGAGGTGTGAAGGAAAATTGCATAAGGATTCTTTGATTATGTCTTTAGATGATTTATTTGTGTAACTGCTAAAGCACCTTGTTACAGGAAGAAAGAAAATTTGAGGGCCAGTAAACACTTAGCTTTACATTATATGCACTTCAAGGAATGCTAGTTCCATGACAACTGTAAAGAATATTTCTGTATTTTACTGAACAAATAAGGGATTACTTTTTCTATTGATTCATTTAATATCTCTGAAGTTGTAAAGAATGCAGTGAAGAAGGAGATTTTTTTCCAGATCAAAAATAGTTGGATGAAGTAGTGCTAAAATGGGATCTTCAATCCATTTTAAGTAATACTGAACTCCAAAGTTTGAAACTTCTGTTTTTAGTTTGATAGCTAATTTTGTAACAGTTAAATGCTTGTGAATTTCCTGTTTACTTTGTCTTAAAAAAAAAAAATTACCTGAAAAAAAATATCATGCACACAGCATAAATCCAGTCAGAAAGACACATTTATTTAAGAGCGGGACTCGATGATCCTTGTGGGTCCCTTCCAGCTCAGATTATTCTGTGATTCTGTGATTCTTTTCTAAGAATTACCCCAGTCACGTAAAACAAGTTTGGAACAACTGAACAAACTCCATGTAAACATAAAAAAATTTCAGGTGTTCAGAACAAAAACTACAGTTGGTTTTTCAAAGCTGGTTCACTGTTTATATTTATGCAGGTTGAATACTTTTAGAATGAGATCAACTGAAATAATAAACAGTTTTCAAGATGCTTTTTGAGAACTGGGAGGTGTCACGTTCATGAATTCTATACATTAATATGGCAGAAAAGAATTAGTGTCTTCCTTCATGTACCACACAGACTTTTGTTCGTGTTTTGTATATGTGCATAACCTATTAAATCAAGAGAACTTTTCGTCTGGCCCTGTAAACCACGAATTCTGAAGCCTCAGTTTTTTGGGAATGGAGATTCAGTATTGGTGGGGAAAAAAGACCTGGCTTTGCACTTACGAGCCTCTCACATTCCTAAGCTTTAGAATTGTTTCAGTACAGCACAGTTGTCTTGGAAAAGTCTTATATTGGAGAGAAAAAGCTGCCAGGTTGCTTAATCTGTTTCTGTCGGGGTCTTTAAACAGCTGGAGAGAGACCTTGAGGCAGACTCCTTACTTCAAAGGGGAGCTGGTGTGCAGAGCAGGAAAGCAAAGTGGTCATGTGAATCTTCACGCTCAGCAGACCATTTGAGTGTTTATGTAGCAACTCAAACTTTTTTCTGAGGATGCATGACTTAATACCTGCATATGCATTACATCAGTTAGCAAATTCTGCTCATTGGTGCCTGCTTTGTTTCAGGTAGGACAGGGAATAATCTTCATCATCTGGAGAGAGAATTAAGCACGGTGAGCATCAATCCAAGCAAATACACAGGGGCTAGACAGTGACAAGGGCATCTGCCTGCACGTCCTAACATCAGGAGGAGGGGGAGAGAGGAGGAAGGCATTCAGGGAGAAGGATGCATTTCAGACAAGTACTTTGGTCCTGTCTAGAGTCAGCTATGCTTTGTCCAAGTGATGACTTGTACCGGATTGAACATTGCCATTTCGTACATTTTTCTTAATATTGATTTAGAGCAAACGAGGAGATGAACATAATTTTTGGCATTTCAACATTATTGCCTTACAGTTCCTTAACTACTTTTTTAGAAATATTGAATGCTTTGAGAAAGGAATGGTACAGATAGTCCAGGACATTTTACTCATAATGATTCACAAGCTTCTGGGAGAAAAGCCTGTAATAACCAGTAAAAACAGGATAGGTATACTTGATGATCAATAGCAGAAGAAGATGTAGAGAAATTACTAGAATGGAACAACACTGTGTTTCATCAAAAGTAATTTTTCTTAGAAAAATGGGTACAAAAGGCTGTTCTGAGTACTTTTTACTACTTCCTTTTCTCACACACGGAGTTGTGGAACAACTTATTGTTCATGTCCTATTTGAGTGCTCTGTGGGACTGTGATTTGTAAACAGGTTTCCAGAACTGGATTTTAGCTAATGAATTTCATACACTGTGTGTGTTATTTTACCATGTTTTAAAAATTATTTTGATTCCCTTAAACATCTGCTGTGTGCAAAGGGAGTTTCAAAATATCCATTTTGTCAATATACTTCAGAAGATGAAAGTCTAAAACCTGATCAGTGATTTTACTCCTTGGCAACTGGACATACAAATTGCCTAAATATAAATGTCTGATTTTCTTAGTTATTGACAAATGGCTATCTTACATTTGCAATGACACCTGTATAATTTCAGAAATTGCTACCACCCTGTAACCATTTTTGGATAATTGTATTTCTGCTTCCTAATAATATTTCTAGTATTTTAAATCAGATTTTGATCTATAAGGATCAAAAGGATCTATAAGGATCTCTTAATCTTTTTAAATTCTTAATTTATAAAAGGAATAGATCATACCCACATTGCATATTACTGATTCGTCATGTAGAAGATACTCTGATTTATACCTACAAAACTGGTGCTTTCAGTTGTAAATTACTGTGTAGCTCAGCAGATCTAGATATACATTGACATGGCTCATAAAAAGTTTGCACACCTTTTCAGACATGTCTACAAAGGACTATATGTCATATTCATGTTGCTTTTGTCCTTTCATTCTTGGTTTAGACCCTAGCATATTTCCTTTCCATAGCCTTTCACTGAACCTGAGTCTGAGGTTATTGCATATTTCGACCTTTTTCTATGATTCTTTAATTTCCCTCAACCCTTGAGAAGAAACGAGCACTTTTTTTGATCATAAGCATACAGTAAGAGATTTCAGAATTGGACCACTCAAGAAGACCATTTTGACTTGCAGAAACAAACTGTATTGCTGTTGCTTCAGCTGTTGTACCTTGGTGGGATGTGACATGAACATCATCCTATGCCCTATCTCTACATCTTTGCCTACATCATGCAAAATCTGAATCCTCTTTGCCCTTATTTTCCCCTGGAACGGTTATTTATAATGTGAACATTTCTTTCATATGTACTATTTGTATGTAAAACAATCTGTAATTATACAAAATTGACCAGTTCTTGCCACACCTTACTCAAACAAGGATCAAAGTATTTTCCAAGATGGGAACTGTTGTTGATGAATTGTGAGGCAAAGTTGAAGGAGGTCACAACTGTGAAGTTTTCCCTGTCTTTCCTCAAAATCTGCTCTGCTATAAAGCCCAGGAAGATGACAGCTAGGATGTAGCGATGAACATTTTCACTTGTTTGTTACCACCATTAAGAAGTGGGTGCAGCATACGTCTCAGAGATGTCTTATTTTGTCCATGAAACTGAGTTTAGCTTGCATGGCAGTTACACAAGTCAACTTTTGTTTCATCAAGGGCTTGCTGGGCTGACATCGTGAAAATGACTGAAGAAAGAAAGCAGTTAATACTGAGGTATTCAATAGGGACTAGATCAGTTTTAAAGAGGTGAACCAGGAAAGGAAGCCATCATTGAAAAATGGGTTAATTTATGCATTTTTGAATAACACCAAATAAAAAAGTAGTTCAAACCCCAAAGTACAGTAACTAGATGATGTAACCAGTAAGGTCTTTTAGGGTGACAGCAGACCCAAGTCTCCCATGGAAATATGGAAAAAAAAAAAGAGAAAAGTCAGACTTTAAAGTGAAACTACAATTGTAGAAGCAATGTACATGGTTCTTCTGGTGGGTTAGTTGATACAAAATGATACATAATACAAAAATAATTGATTTTTTTTTGTTTGTTTACATTTCAAGGCATGAGAAGAGACAGATTTCCTGCTTTCAAAAAGAAAGTGAAAATATATGAGAGTAGGAAGGCACCAAATTGTGTTTACGAAAAGCTTAATGTTCAGCTAAATGCACAGATGCATAAACTAAACACTTTTTATGCCTAAACCACAGTTTATATAGTAATGAGGATTTTCCATCAGTTTTCTTCAGTTAAACAGTAGCTGTCTTTTTGCTGTTTTAACAAAAGACAATGGAAACAAGGCAGTATTGCATTAAAACATCAGATGTATCGACATGTTATGGTCTTCAACTTTTCATATGAGTTCAGCATAGTTATAACTGTAACAGACCAACATTTTAACCTCCTTTCCTTTTGATTTTTGACTCAGATTTGTGAACTGAACTGGATCCAATTTTGCTAAGGAAGAAGGCTGGCTTTTTGGATGCTATAGAAAGTCAATATCCAATTTTTGCTTCTGTTTTGAAAGATAGAGAAATCTTATTTATCACTAGGAACATCTGCCAAATGCTCTTACACCCGCAAAAATTAACTATTTACTCAAACTGATGTTTCTCTCTGTGAAAGTAGATATTGCTTCATGTTTTCAGTGCCCCAGAGTCCTATAAATCCCTTGGAAGACATCACAACAATGTGAAACAACCCAGTGTAGTTATCCAACAAGAACCGTTTTTGTAGGGCTGTGCTGTACCAGAGCATGCTCAGTCCAGCCTCGATGATAAACCCAAGACTAGTGACATTTGTTCTACTGCCTGGAGTCACTAGGGATTGCAGAAAGGAAGGGATATGAAAGTCATGCTAGTAGAACACTTTAAATAGCTGGACAGAGAGCAGATGAATCCTGTAAGTTCTGTGCTGCTAAAGAGCTCCAAGTAGAACAGTGGGTGAGAGAGGAAATGAAGTTGTTCAACACTTGACAGCTGCCTCGTGACACTTTGTCATGCAAGAGAGAGCTGAGATCAGATGGTTCAGGTTTTGTTTGGTATCAATAGAAACTATCAGCCAGTATATTGCAGGGGTGGTTATGCTAAGCAAAGTCCCTTGCTTGTAGATGTCCACTTTGCCTCCAGATCCTGAGCAGCAAAAGCAAGAGGCCCATATTCAGGGTGGTTATCAATGTGTAAAAAAAAGACTGGAAATGGTCTTTCAAAGCTGTACAATTTTAAAATAAGATACCCTAGATAAAAATAGTATAATATCTACTAATTATATTTAGTCGGGTGGAATTTCAGTGACTGAGTAGTTTAAAAGTAAATGAAATAAAATTTGATACTGAAAGGAGCGATGCCCCAGAGCTTGTGCCTAACTGCTATAACTCATTTTTTTTGGAAAGCTGCAGACCTTTATTCCACTTCCTTATATTCCTCTTGAATTTGAAAGCTGCTGTATACTCTTTTTCAGAGCTGCCAGACCAGAGTTCAGGAGGTATTTTTTGAGGTTTAGAGAGGGATTTATCTACCTCCTCTCCTCACCCCATTAGCACGGGCAAATGCAGCATTCACTACTGTTGCATGAAGTCCAGCCCTGGAATTGCTGGTTGCCAGTATCCCTGCTGGGATTTCATTGCTGCTGCGAGCCTCTGCTGTTTAGAGTGTACTCCTACATCCTTCAGTAGGTATGCTAATAATTTTATTGACATTTTTTCCCCCGTTTCTGGACTCTGATAATCTCAAGTATTGTATCTACTCTTACTGCAGAGATCCAACCCTAGATTATATAGACAGGAAGAGGAGCAAAGAAATAAAACACCAATTTTAATTTCCTAGAAAGATGTAGTTCAACAGTTATGACAGTCAAAAGGCAGGACAATGTGTTACCTCCAGCTGCCAATCATTACTGGAGGTGACAACTGATCCCATTAGAGAATGTGGGTACTGATTTTAATTGTTTTAATAGTACAATTTAATAACATCTGAATTTGATTTTGGTGTTACAGCTTTTGCGATGGAGAAAAAAGTTATACTTACCAACTTCTATCTTCAGTCTTTATGAATGTCTTTTAGTTTTCTTGTCCCAGTAGAGGTAGGTATTTAAAATTAGCTTTTTTTTTTTTTAAAGAGTAAAACAAACACTGTCTAGGATGGTAAAACATATATAGGATTTACTTGGCTTTGACATGCACTGTCAGAATATTTCATTAGCATGATACTTTACCAGAAAGGCTTTATTCTCCAGCTTGTAGGCAGCAAGCTGTGGGAGGTGAGTGATGGAAGAGTCAGGCCCTATTATTTAACATTTGTTTGCCAAATGGTCTCTCTGATCAGAGAAAACAAAAGTTTTTTACTTTTGTATGAGTTTAGTGATCACAGAAATACTTCCCATTGCTGAAAAGGAGTTAGAAATGAAGCTGGGGAGAAAATCACCTTCTAATTTGACTAAAATACTGTGGACATGGGGTGTTATTATTGGATGCTTTTGTGTGAGGGGGTTTCTTTTCTTTTTCTTTTTTTTAACATATTTGTTGCCAGTGGGCTCCCTTGAGACCAGAACTTTATGTACACACTGACATGTTTGCAAAATCAGTGCCTTGTTACTATACTTTATAAATAAAGAAAATAAGACTTCATAAGGAATATCAACTCTTTCAAAAGTAGCAGTCCATTTTTAAAGTTAAAGGAAAGTTTATAATTTTCAGTACTGTAGCTATAGTCTCTCTATATAATATAAAAGAGAACAGTACAAGTGTGACATAAAAGTTTGCAATCTCGAAAGCTGTACTTGAACCCATACTTGAAATAACTTCTCCTTTTGGAGATATAGTATTTTCTTAAATCCTAATCTTCAAATTATATGAAGGCCTCCAAAAATAATGCTACATCTTTTTGCTTACAAGAAGGTTGAAGGGCTTTTTCAATTGTACCCTGCCAAAGCTTTCCATTATGAATCACAGGCTTTAACTGTGAAAGTTGATTGTTAGCAATCAAGAAATATTAGTCATCAAAAAGCCCTCCCAGGTTGTGAAATGAATAGTAAAATAGATCTAGCAGAAAACTTCAACCTTCGTTATTAGGTAGACTTTATTTCTTTTACCGATTTATTTCCTTCACCTAACATATTATTTTGGGAAGTATTTCGGATTTTCTGTTTAATTATGTGAGCATTTTGCCATCCTTTAACTATTGTACTACAGGTTGAAAAAGAAATTGTGTTAGCTTCAAACATGACAAATCCTTTGAGTGTTTTTAATAGATTCTGCCATTTACGATAATCATTTGAGAAAACAAAAAGGAAGGAAAGTGTGGCCTGGTGCTAAATAGGGGAACTTGTAAGTCAAAACCAGCTGATAGTCAGGACTTTTAAAGCAGCCATTAGGAGGGTTTCTATCTCATATTAACAGCCAATAATAGTTTTAAGTGAAAAATGAAACTTTCATGGTAGGTCTGAAAGCCAATGGTATAAATAGGTAAAACATCTGAAAAGTTTTATTTTACAACTCTTTTTATTTTGGTTTCCCCTGAAAGACAGGTAATTCCATTTAACTGTATGTGGGAAAGTACTTTTCACTGTTTTCCCAGTTTTATAGCTAGTGTTATACTTCAGCACAATGTTGTAAAGTAAACTGTGAACGAAATAGTAGAAGACACCCAGAACAGCGACCCTGTTCGGTAGGAGTGTGTGTGTTTCTCTGTTTTGAAAAAAGTCTGGATATCTACTAAGGTAGGTTATGAGCACAGCTGGGCCTGTTGGCTTCATTTTAATGCTTTCTAAGGGATAATAAGATTTAGAAAACATGTCACTAAAACATATGCAGGCAAATACATTTGCACAGAAATCTATATTTCTTCAAGACCCAGACAGAGATTACATTTATGCCTCATGCTGAAAGCTGTAATGCCACACTAGCTGAGCCATGTCCAATAGGGACAGCCACTAAGGCAGGGAATGACCACGTGGAATTGCTTGTGGGGGCTGTGACACTCATCAAGACTGTGAAATGGAAGGTGATTTGTGATCCTGCTGCTCTGCAAGGTGCTACATATACTTTAGAGGCCAGTTATGGGTGTTTAAAAAGGACAGGATTTAGAAAGACTAAAAACACTTCAAGCAGACTGAACTAAACAAAAAAAATGAGAAAGGGCACACTAACATAGGATTAAACAGAAATACTGGATGTTAGATTTGCTCCAGACACTGCTTTTTTTCTGTCATATGTTCAACATACATAAAATTTTCACTACATCACTAAGGGGTTCCAAATAAATCTGTTTCGTGATGAATGGGGAAAAAAATTAGCTAGTGTAACACACGTGGAAGAATTACATTAAAAATACCACTGTGAAATGGCTTCCTGTTTCCTGTAGCAGCAAAATAATTCTTAGAAAGAGGTAAAGTAGAATTGTTGGTACCAATTTATATTTTCCTTTGTGTAACTGTATCCTGAAGCTTTGGAAAGATGAGTGAGTTAGGCAATATGGACCCCTCAAGAAACTGTATTAAACTGCTGTAAAGTGTTTCAACTTTTATTGCTAAGTATGGAAAACTAAAAACCTTGATTCTTTGGCTTTTGTGCAAAGTATTTTTTTGTTCAGACAGGAGGTTATGCAACGGCAATAAACTTTTTTTTGAAAGCAAACTTAGAAGTCAGCAAGATTTTGACTGTAAGTTCTCCCTGTATATTTTGAAAAAATATAGATGTAGGAGCCTAAGAAAATACTCTTCTTTATTCAGCTCAAGACTTCTCATGATCCTACACAAAGTAAACTGGTATTTATAATGGGAGGAAAATCAGCTCTGATACCCTTGTGGTCGAGAAGAGATTCCACTGAAATCCTTGATCTTCTCCAGTTTGCCCACTGTAATTTGGGGAAGGACTTGGCCTGTGCTAAGAAACTGGCCCAGATGGCACATTCTTTCCTAGGCCATTTGCTCTAGTGAAGGTACATATTGTGGCACAGTGATGTCATCTGTTGCAAGATCTACAAGAATTACTATAGATTTTGCCTCTTACTTTTTTCTAATGTAAGCTGTTGTGTGTGAGGGGTGGAGGCAATGGCACTGTGTATTCATAGCACACCAACTATGGAAGAAAGCGCTCTAGGCTCTACACTTGTTTAAGTCTGTAATCGAATTACACCTTGATTTCTACCAACTATGGATAACGTGACTATGTGTAAATAAATTTGAAGCCTATTTACTTATAGATAAAACAAAATTTTTTATTAGAAGTATAGTTGGAATTTCACAATGAAGATCTATTATAGTGAGAGCAGAAAATTAATAATTGACATTTTTTCATGAAGTAACTAATTAACAACATTAAAAATGTTTTGCTCACTGATTCAAAGAATATTATCCACCAGGTCTGCACTTTCCAAGCAACAGAATTATTATCAAGACCTGACTGCCATTTGGAAAGCAAACATGGCTAGTTTTGAATTGGAATGTACTTTTACTTAGATACAAGGGACTTTGAATGTAAATGTAAAAGCACATAAAACTGCTGGCCATTTATATAAAGTTCGTATATAAGTAAGTTTGTAAAATGCATCACTTGATGTATGTTCCCATCCCCCTGTGATTTGGATTCTAATACACTAACAGTGGCAGTCTGGCTTTAGAAAGAAAAAAGAAATATATCTATTTTCATGATGCTGAAATTTTAGGTAGCACATGCAGGAAACCTACTGGTATATTTCGTAATATTACTGGTGACTTTCTTAGCAGCAAGTTACTGCAACATGTTTTTTCGATTCCTTAGTCCCATCTCCATTTTCACTGGCAATATCTTAAGCTAGATGTAAAGCATTTAATGTGATATAAAGTGGAGCGACCCCAACTATATTTTGGCTAAAGAGGTAGATCTACATATACTTGTGAAAACACATTTCCTCAAAAAGCTTAAATCATCCATAGTGCATTCTTTATCGCTTAAGTATTTCAGGTTTCTTTTTTTTTTTCTTTCTTTCTCTTTTTTTTTTTTTCAGATATTAATTATACATGGCTTTTTGTTAAATCTGAGTCCCAGAACACTGCCCAGTGTTTTCAGCAGGACAAGGGTCTCTGATTTTCAAAGCTAAAGTGAAAAACTACAACCTATCATTTTAGGGAGATAAGACTTGTTGAGAGGTGATTATCTAAGTAAATTCTGAGTGTCTTACACTTTTTTCTCTTCTCAATCAACCACTTTGCCTGCAGTTTGTAGTGCTTTGGATCTTTCAAATACCATCTTGGTAGAGAAGATCTATTTTCCCAGGTATTTTTAGACAACAATGTAGGGCCAAAGAGGAATATTTTAATGCCTCCCTGGAGTTCTGATACAGCTTCTCTCCAGGGAAGAGCTGAGGCATGCACAGTGTTTGGGGTGGGTTTGGTTGCTCTTCACTTTTATTCTCTTCCTCTTGGTTGGAAAGAGCCTCTGTAGGAGATATCTAGGAAGTGAGACCCAAAAAAGAGAAATTATATAAACTTCTATATCAACTAGTGTTTTCTTCACTTGTCTTTGTTCTAAGAGGCTTCTGCATGGAAAATCATTTGGTTTAATTTTATAGGTTAGCTTTTACTCTGGAAGATTCACTCCTAAGAATTGGGAAGATGGTCCTGGCAGGTCTCATCATCATTTAATGAAGCTTCCCTACATGAAAGCAAGTTATAAAACTGGTTTGGTAAAAAGGCAAAAACTAGCGCATGTGTTATTTGATGCTGCATGTATGAGATGTATCTGCATAAGTCCAAGTGGGAATTGTCAATCCCAGGGTATAAAAAGTCGCATTAAAACGCAGCCTGTAAAGTTATTTTCAGAGAAATCCTGTGTCTCCTTTCCTATGATAAGCTGTAATTATACACACACTTTGGCCAGAGTAGCGTCTTCCACATGAAGATGTACTCACTAGGGTAATTACTCATATGACAGAATACTTATTTTGTGTTCCATATCTGCATGGTTTGAAGAAGCAATGACATGTACAAGCTATGTAGTTAGAAGGTAGCAGAACATCTTTTTAAGCAGAGGTATCTTCAAGAACCTGCAGCATTAGCTGCTACGATATTATGAATCAATGTTTCTGATACTGCAGTATAATTCCTAGACTTTTACTTTCAGAAGGCAGTAATAACAAAATGTTGGCAGCAACAGTTAGTAGGTAATGATTTAGGACAGTATATAGTGTGTTTCAGAATACTCACAGGTTTTGCTGTGCCAGTTCAGTGTTTTCTTTGGCTGCGGATATGAGGCTGTTTTAAATTGTTAATTGTCACAGACTGTTAGAAAGCATTAACTCAATAGGCAAACAAAAGTTTGCTTTCATTAGACTGAAAAGAAGGATTCATGTAATTTTGACATTGTACTTGCGCTACTGTGCAGTTTTGCCCATTTGCACTTGCAGAGTTATGAATTATGGAAACGATGATGTTGTTTGTTCGAATTTTCAGAAAGGATCTTCTGAATATATTTAGTGAATTCCAGCTCCAGAAATACTTTTAAGGACTTTCTCAGAAGAGGCACTCAGATTGAATGCATTTAGTGATTTGGAAGTATACTTTTTGCCCTGACAAATTTTTTTAAGAACTTTATTTAAATGACTGTGAAGAGAAGGAAAATTATGAAACAAAAATAGATTAATAAAGTCAGCAACATTTGATGCAAATTAGAGTAGGTGCACCGAAGTAAACATAGGTAAGTAGACAATTTTTTCTTCTTTTGTACAAAGATTATACACAAAAGTAGAGAGTAAGGATTTAAATTATGATCCTGCAAAGCAAAGAGCAGTGTTTTGGATACAGGGTAAGTTTTCATATTAATTCTGAGCAGCTTTGAATTGAAAATTTAGGAAAAGAGTAATGTAAACACTTCATAATATTCTATATTAAATGTCATAAATATCTGAAAATTACTATTTCTGGGTAAATATTGCTCTCACATGTAGTTTCTGGCAAAAAAATAGGAACTATATGGAGACCTTTGCACCATCTCCTTGCTACCTTTCCCTGAGTTCATATTGCTCATATCTCAAAAAACAAAAAAAGCAAGCAAGCGTTTTGAATTGAATCATGTATCATTATTGTGGTCTATTTATTTCTAGAAGCTTCTGTTTACATGTTAGTGATTTTAAAAAATGTCAAAGATTTATGTTTGAAAGAAATATTTTTTCACAAAACATTAAGCCACTCAGAAGTAGTAGGATTTTGTTTTTATTACTTTGTATAGATTGTTTCATTTCAAAGTAGATACCTGTGTAGTAGTTGTTTCCTGAAAGCATTTGATTATCTTTTAGAGGAAGGTATGCAATTAAGAATATTTAATTTATCTAACTTCACTATAAGTTAATAGTGAAATAAATTTAGAAATAGTTTGCTAATGGTAGGGGCTTTTTGAGGGTAAGTGTTGAAAACTGTTAATGATAGTTGAAAACCTGAATATTGAGCAATAGGGGTGAAATTCTGAGGGCCTTTCTGTCGCAAATCATTAGTGTTTATTGTCACTACCCACTCTCACTATGGATGTCAAGATCTGAAAACCTTCTGTAACTGCCAATAGAGCACTAGCAATCTGTTTTATTTTTGAAAATTTTTGTCCGGGGTATTACATTACTGGTATTAACTGAATGTTCATTTCTGTCTGAGAAATTAAGGTGTGTCAGCTGTTGAACTAGTCCAAGAAAAAGATAATAGCTGCTTCTTGCCCATTTTGCCTTTGATTCTGACCCTACCTGGTTACTAGCAGATCTTCGTACCACGGATATTCCAACCAGTCTCTTTTCCATGTTCTGGGATCCATCTTTTTTTTTTCCTAGGCATGCATCAGAAGTAAAAACACCAAAACTATCACTTTTCATATTCTACACATAGGAGTTTGATCCTGTGTTTGCTTGACATGCTTCATCTCTTGATGTAGAGAGAGGGAAATAGAAACTCTGGTGGGTTAATACAAACATTGGGATTAAGAACAAACCTTTCCTTAAAGTAAAGCAGAAATAACTTTTGAGGGTGTGGAACAGCGTGATGAGGAATGATTTTTTAAAACATAAATCTTGAGCTGTTATTAAACTTGGCAAAAATCTAAGTCTTCAAAGATTTGTGGAACAGCCATTTTTAACTTTGAATGCCTTTCCAAATGGTACCTTACATCAGTTACCAGCAAGCATTTTTGTCTAACAGGAGATATTAAAGATGCTGCCTGGAGTTTTTGAAAAGTGATAAAAATGTTTCCAAGGAAGAGGCATGACCTGCATCCCTCAAAGCAGTGTTTAACTGCCTACATTAGTTGACATCCAAAGAACAAAGGTTTCCGAAAGAGAGACTGATAAGGTACAAATACCTGCATGTAGGCTACATCTTCTGAAAGTAAGCCAGGATTTGTCTGGCAGAAGGCAGAAGACAGACAATATAGATTACTGTATTTTTCATCAAGTGGTCTGTAGCATCTGTATGTATTTTATGTGTGCCTTTTGAGAGGCAAGTAGTCTAACTTAGTTCTCCCTAGGCTTTGTTCTCTGCCTCTACACCTACCGCTTGGCATAAGATGTAGCCAGTAGAAGAAAACTAAGGTTCTTGGGACCTTTTTCTTGTCTTAGTTGCAACAGCTGCAAAACAGATGTAGGCTGACATGAGCTCTGCCAAGAATCTCTTCCAAGCCTCCCACCCATTTTCCACCAAAGAGAGGCTAGTCAGGTGATATGAACAGAGTCCTGAAGGTCAGAAAGAGATGGGAGTTCCCAGTCTTGGCTTTATAGAGACTTAATAAAACCACAAACAACAACCAATTAGTAAACCTAGGTTCTTTCTCATTGGAAATTAAAACAACCCGAAGTTTTAAAGCAACAATTCCAAGCAGTACGACATTAATAGGACATAAAAGACAACCTATACGTGAACCACAGCAATACTGCAGCGAGCAGGTCAGATGACAGCAAGAGTTCATAATTCATTATCAACTAATTGGTATCCATCTAAGTCTCTTTTTAGATATATTTTCAATATATCAAATGCATTAAGCAAAATACCATTGTCTTGCTGGCCATATCTTTGTTGAAACAGATTTCCTGGGATTCTAGTTGCTCTGTTGCATTAACCACAGTAATAAGAGGGAGTCAGCTTTCTGTACCTGTCACAGGTTTCTGTGTACCTCTCCAACTTCTGCTTTCAGCAGTGTTTGAATATACCATGTGGTTTTTTATTGTATCTCAGCTATTACAAATCCAATCAATGATACTCTCAAAAACAAATAAAACCCCGCAACATTTTACTCTGTCAGTCTGCCGATGCAATCTTACTCCTGACAAAACTATGGCTGTCAGGCACTTAGAATCCAGCACTGAATTAAAGGTAGTATCCAGCAATGGCAGAAATGTCTAAATAACCAATAGTCCAAGCATGCTTATATTTGTACAGGATCTGTGTGGGCTAACAATGATAGCAGTTCTGAATTCTCTCTGTTGGCAAAGATGATGGACAGATGCTACTCATGCAGTTATATTTCTCTCTCCTTATCCCAGTATTCCTCACCTTCCCTTTTCAGTATCCCAAGAACCATTGGCTCTGAAAGTTATGAAAAACCATTTGCTGCTGTACAGCAAAGCTGTTTTCCTCATGGAACCATCTCCTTGCAAATATTGTTCATATTACAAGTCTCAGTAAGTTACAGAGATCAGTATCCTCCTGGGAGACATTTAGATGGGCACTCCTGAAGTTTTTCCCTTCAAATATTCACAATAGAAGAAGCCACCAAGGCTTTACAGCCTTGCCCCCTCTTTCTGTTGTGTATCCAGACTTATGTCTTCATTTCTAGTATTTAATTTTCAATATGGTATCAGTGACATATGTAGGTACATTATTTTTATTTAAGGTCAAAAACTTTAGTCTGGAAACCAGTGAGACATGAACCTTTCTTACAGCAAGTACTGACATGGGAAGATTTCTTGGCTCATGGCCTCATACAGGCACAGCATGACCAGGAGAGTTGTAGGAGGACTTTAGAAATGACTTGCATGAAATTCGTTTCTGTGTCATGCTGCAAATAAGGACTTATGCACACCCATCTGCTTTCAAATCCGTATGAAACACATCTGGCTGTATAAGAATGGTAAGCCCAAATGCCAAGAATGAAAATTTAGGATTTCTCTCTCCAGTGATTCAATGGAATGCTAATATGGGGGTTTAAGTATTTAAATTCAGGTGATCAACTAGTATTTGGACCTTATGATGGGATGGCTGACAAGGAAGTTTTAAGGGAAAAAAAGCAATGCGCATATTCCTGCAAAAAAAAATGTCGAGAGAAGTTACAGTGACTCTAGTTTGCCTATTAATATAAAGGAAGAGATGTGAATTTCTTGGTGTGAGGTGGTTTTGATATGTCAAGTATTCTGTGTTCAGTTTGGATAATGGACCTTGGTCCCACACTATCATCAATGGGCCTGCAATCTAATGGGGTCCTACCCCAGGAAATCCCTACTCCACTTGTGGCTGTACAACTCCCAAATCCACTCAACAACTGTGGTGGATACCCTCAGTTATACAGCTGGCAGTACAGTTTACATTTGAAGCAAAGTTCTGTGTGTCATGTCAACAAAAGTAGAGGTTTGGTGATATGCAGCCATTAGCTTTAAAATATTTTAAATTAATGATTATTGCATTGAGTCAAGCATCAACAGTTCTCATAAAAAAACCCAAAAACCCAAAATTCCCTTCCAAGCAACAGAGTGGCTGACAAAAAGTGAAAACATTTTTATACCTTTATAAAATGTTGATTTGAAACCAGACTCAGTGGCCAGTTGGACAGGCTCAGGAACGCCGATGATTCATCTGACACAGAGTCCCAGGGAGTGATTTCTTTGCAAGCCAGTTCATTTGGATGTTGATACACGTTTCTATTTAAATCAGCAGCTGAAGTGTGAATTAATCTGTGACATTTTTAAGATGGTTTGTGAGGCCAGAATTTGACTAATGATACTCGTACCGATCTCCTGCTAATTTTGGATTTATAGGTGTTGTATCATACCCAAATTTACAAATGTCTGGTCTTTTTATTTTTTTCTTCCTTCTTTTTACTTTCCACTCCCTCTTTTTTTTCTTACAGTTTGAACTTTCATTTATTTAAACTGACTTTACTGACGGCAGCAGAATGACTGTCACTGAATTATTGAGTTCAGTAGTTTCTGTCAGGACCAAATGTACCTGTTTCTGAGAGTAAAAGGAATCATCAGGGTGATCATGTAACTTTCAGCAAAGCTCCTCTGATTGTGGCCAAAGTATTCCTTAGACAATGAGCTTTAGTGGTAGAAAATTTCCTCTACTGATACCAGCTGGGGCAAAAAGTTCCTACCTGCACCATAGCATGACCAGGAGAAGATGCCATGGGACATGCTCACCAATTTTGTTTGGATATGTGTTTTATTTCCTATGTTTTGTCTGTCAGTTTTCCCTGAAAGTGTAACTGGACTGAACCTTAATGTGTATGCTGTAAAAGAGCTTTGGCTTAAGGTATCAGTGAAATGAAAGGAGAGGGAGATTCTTCAAGTATTACTCATTATACACTAATCAAATGATACATATCCTGTACTGGTTGGACACACTGAGAGTTGCCAACAGTGGAAGGAATTGAAGCTTTGCAGAAATTCTTCAGAGAATTGTTAGAAAATGAAATACTGCAAGGTTTTAAGCTAAAGTTTGATCTGTGTGAATGGAAGCAGCAGCTCAAGTCTGCCAGAATTACTGCTGCTTTCCTGATTTACAGTGAAGGATCCATGGGAATGAAAGCAAGGGTGTGTTTCTGAGAGAAGAAAGCTTGAAGAATGTAATTTTATCTTGGTGTTGTCTTTGGGCTTGTTTTGTATTTAGCTTTTGTACACTTGCCATTACATCCATTTTTGCATGTTTTTTTTCAGATTCCCAAGAAGGAAACTACAAGACAGAGGTCAACAGTAAACCCAGGAAGGAAAGGACAGCTTTCACCAAGGAGCAAATCAGAGAGCTAGAAGCAGAATTTGCTCATCATAACTATCTGACCAGGCTGAGACGATATGAGATAGCAGTAAACCTTGACCTCACTGAAAGACAGGTACTGATGCAAAATAATAGACTTTAAATGCTTGCCCAATATGTACCAGTGGTTGGTAGCTCCTTACAGTATAGCTCTTGTTTATAATGCAAATAATTATGTTGATATGTTGAATTTTTTTAGCAAATTTACATACATTTATTATATCTCTGCTATGCTAGTAATTTATATTTTTGTATGTGCCACTTACAGACTAGTTTCATCTACTAGGCTGAGATGGAAGAAAAAAGCACAAGAAATAGATTTGTTAGATGGGTGCATGTCTTTTATAGTCTGTCCACACTAACGTTGCTGAAGAGGGGGCAGGTCCCAAACACTGTATGCACAAGTAGTTGATTTGCCTGCATGCAGCAAATATGAGCATCTTGGTTCAGTCTATGTAGTATATGCAGTCGCCATTAATCCAGAGTTTCTGAACATCCTGTTTCCAGATGGCAGCAAAAATGGGAGCGCCAGCAAAACTGGGATACAGGCATTTTAAACCCCTTTATCTAACTCTGCTCTGTGAAAGCAGAGGAGATGATGGAATTTCTTATCACTGTTATTGGTTTCCTGCTCACCAAACCCTGGTCCGGGAAACACTTCTGCATGTGCTTAAGTTTCATCATGCGTGTTGTCACATTGATTGCTAATGGAAACATCCATGTTACAAATGTATTGAAGTGTTTCAGGATCTCATCTCTACACACTAAATAGGTAGTGAAGTCACATTTCAAATACTAATTACATCAATGTACACATTTTGAAAATGCGTTTTAGTAAAGAAGTTTAGAACACTGGCCTCAATTACACAAAATCTGATTAAATATTTCCTACAGTTTTATTATTGAAATGTAAAGCTTTTTGCCCACTGATAGACAGTCATTCTTTTTTCAGGAATCAATATGAGATAGAGGGATTGCTTTAGATGCAATCGGTAAGACGATGATATAGTCAAGAAAAGGCATTAAAATAGCATAATGATTTGTGAAATCCACGTACAAGAGGATCTGCAATTTTCTTGAGTTTTAATAACGATTCCATAAGTAGACATATCAGCAAAAATCCAGCCTTTTCTAAAAAAAAGGAACATGTTTACTCACACAAGTAAGTGCAACAGTTTTTTTTTTTAAAAGCTTCTAGCTGTCAAATGGCTGAAATGGCTGTCTCTTTGAGCTTGTCAAGAAAAACACAGCAATTTCTGGTTTGATTTGACCACATTATCAGGTTCCACTGGAGTAATATTCAGTTAAATACAGTTGTTATATTTGTGAAGCACAACATTTTGTATCAAACAGTGGATAAAATTTTGCCTTTTTTCATTTCCACTGCCTGTTCTAGAGCCATACCTGATTTTCACAGCTAAGGAGAGTAGGAATGAATTCTTGTCTTGGTGACAAAAGTAGAGTCAGCATGAAACTGAACAATGATAAATAAATTTTAAAAAATATCTGCTGGACAATTTGACAGGAATCAGTCAGCTGAATATATCCCTATATTTAATAATGGTGAATTTGGCCTAGAATTCAATTGTTCTCCCTAATAAATTGTATATTCTTTTCTTCTGAGATCAGGTTGAGTAGTACAAGTAAATGAAGAGACAGTTCACTATCCTGAAGGAAATAGTTAATGTAAAAGCATATAGCATACTGAAAACGGACAGATAAATATTGAATCATGTCTCTGGAGGAGGAAAAGAGCCCAGCTACATAAGTATAATGAATTCATATAAGCCATAGGAGTACTTGCTGTTTTCCAGCTGTCACACAACATCAGTTTTAAGCATTCTGCTGATTATTGTGATAACTTCTATAGAACTGTCATTAGTATATTTAATTATGTAATCTAATCCTTCTCTGCTTCCCCAGATTATCACAGAGTGACAACTGAGCTCCTACAGATAACTCCCTTTCTTCCTTCCTTCCTTCCTTCCTTCCTGTTTAACACCACCTTAGAAAAGGAAAGCATTAAGATTTTTAGTTTGGTAGAATCCAGTTCTGTATCTTGCCACTGTAAAAAGGTCGGAGAAAATGAGAAAAAAAAAACAACAACAAAAGCATAAAAACTGTATTGTTAATAAAAAAAAAACCAAAAAGAAAATTGAGAGGAAATTCTGGACATATTATTAGGTTTCTGAATCATACTAAGCCAAGTAATGTAAACTAGAAATATCTCTTAAATCAAATATATTGCTTTGATAGAAAAAAAATGGTGTAAATGGAGTGGATATGGGTGTGGGTTTCCGTAGTATATGGCAGACTTCAAAAGCTGAATGCCATAAATCAAAAGACTTGGCTCTTGCATACTTGTTTTACATCAGTATTCCTCCAGTGACTTAAAAATGTACTTCAGGGTGAGCACGGTGTGACACTAAGATCTCTTTTCTCTCCAGTTAACAGAGGGAACTCTCCTTCAGGACCTGTCTTTCCACCATTACCAAAATGAATCATTATTCTTGAGTGAGATAACAGCACTTATTTACGTACTTACTAGTGTTATTACTTTTTTTTTAAACTAGCTGTCCCAACAGAGGAGATCATATTTGATACCTACCTTAAACGGGTGGTGCAAAAAAAGGATCTCAAATATAGTGACGGAATTAACCCTCCCCCCCGCCCCTTTCCAGTGAGGTAGCATTTTTAGAAAATTGCTGTCTATGGAACTATTTTTCTTTAGTATTTTTTCCCAAAGCTGCATTGAAGAAAACGCAGTATTTGATAGGTCCTTTGTTTGAAAGCAGTAGTAATTCCTTTGTTTTGAAATAAGTAAATAGACAAGTGATAGCCTTGATCTCATCACTTGCTGTAGGCCTCTTGGTGTTGGGACATTTCTTGCTCTCTGATGAAACATTGAATTTGCATACAGAGAATTGAAACTTGCTTGGGATGTAAACGACAATGTAAATTAGTAAAATGACAAAAAAGTAGGAGTGGGTATTGAGTAAACTAACGTATCTGCTCAGAAAATAGGTTTGACGGCAGACTTAACCCCTGATGGAATTATTTGTTTAGTATTATTTTTTCACAAGGATTAAAAAAAAAAAAAAGACAAGTGCATTATTCAGAGACAGAAGTACAACAAAATAATCTGGGGAAAGTATTGTTGGGTCATCCTAAAGCTCTACAACTTTCAGTTATTTCCCAAAATGTGAGATAAATCACAGAGCTGATTATCTTAAGAAATCTATCTTCCTCTTGACTATGGTGATAATTTCTACCATACGCCACAGATTAAAAGAGGCACTGACCAACTAACACTTCATAATTACCTTTCTGGCATTTAAACAAGCTGTAGAAAAAAACATATGTCTGACCATATTTAAAAAGCTATATAAGGGTATTAAAGTTTTCTGCAGTCATCAAAGTAAGGCTCCATTTGACTTTTGAAATAACTTACGAGATCAGTTTAAACATAAATGACTCATGGAAGGCCATTTCACAAAAATAATAATGAAAAAACCCTAACAACATATGGCTAAGGAGAAGGAAGTAATCCTATCACTCCCTAAAAAGGAAACCTGAATTACAAGACAGGAGGATGAAATGAAATAAGTATCTCAATTGCCTAGATATTAAGAGTGCACTTTGAGAGCATTATAAGCACATCTGGTGGTAGGATGGCTCTATTATGGTATTGTAAGAATTCCAGAAATATAGGTACATATAATTCCTGCTCGCTCTCCTATAGAGTGCACTCACAATCCCAGCTCAGCCAGCAGTTAATAATTTTCAGCTGGCAGGCCTCTATTATATTCTGAAGAGCTAGTTAGACTAAAAACTATCTGAGCTCCCTAGATATTTGTAACCTTGACAAGCGCATTCTTGGCTTTTTTGTTCCTCCAGATAAACTTGGAGAAGGTTCCATGCAGACTTTTTAATATCTCACTGTGGGATGAGGGGAGGAAGCAGCTGCAGTGGGGTATCAGAGGCGTGGCAAAATGGACATTTTTATGGAGTTGATCCTGCCAAATATAGAAAGAGTAGGAGATCTTTCCATCTCGCAAGATCTTTTTGCATGGAGCTAATCAAAAGAGTAATGTTGCAGTTCTTCAGGCTAGCTAAGGTTACCGGAATAAACAGTCCAAGGATGTAATGTTTCTGTTTGCCAACATAAACGGAAAATCCCACCTAGTCAGATTAAATTCTGCTGATGGTAATGAGAAGGTTTATTTCTTCTCAACTTTAATTTCCAGTATCTGCCTAGAAGTTACCAATCATTTATAAAAGGCCTACAGCCATTTATTTTGCATAGGCAAGGGACACAATTTTGTCCAAGTGAAGAATGCTTTTGTATCAAGTGTTTGACTTCCCTGCATGTGGTACTAACATGGAATGAGTCACAAAGAAAGAAGTTTTGTGATGTCTTTTGCTACCAGAAATGGAAGCAAGCAGCACTATTATTGAAATCATACTTTGATATAGTACCATAACCCACACAGTGGCCCTGCATTTTTAAGACCATGCAAATATTAAATCAAGTTCACCATTAGAAAAATTTTCTCCAGACTGATTACCTCAATGCTTCATCACAAGTGACTTCATTAAAATCCTTCTCAGCATTACAGAGTTACAGGGAAGCTACTCACTGCATTTTTTAGACTTCACTGGTAAGGTAAGAGTAGCTTCACTTAGTCACCCAGGCAAGAAAACAGGGAGTTCAATATTCCTCCATTATGCGTTTGTTCTGCACAACCTCTGGAAGTGTAAATGTCTCTTCATGTAGCACATGGCATCACTAGTTTTCTACTTTAAGAAGCTAGTTTTCTGAGTTTAGGTGGTGAAATTACTCCCCTGTATACTTTAAAACAAAATCAAACTGGATGGATAGGACGGGCTTGATCAATATCTGTCTGATTTGTCATGCTGTCACATCTTCTCTGAAAGGCAGCTGCTCATTCCACACTTCCATGTGTTAATCCCTCTCTATAGACACTATAATAATGAGCCTGTGTGGCTTGAAATCCTTTAAATTCTTTGTTTATTTTAAGTAACGCTCCTAATGAAATAAAATTTTGATATTTGTCTCGAGCAATATAAATGCCAGCAGAAAGAGTTACTGTGCTACCTCTGGTCTTTCTCAGGAAAGAATATGCCTAGAAAACTTAGTTATAACTTGTGTGTGCTTTTGATTTGTACAACAATTCTTTTCAAAAAATCACATGGCAAAAATTCAGCCAGCATATTTAATTTGCAATATTGATTGAATTCAAACAAGCAATTCATATGCAAAGATCCAAGTGCCTCAAGCTGCTAGTTGTGAATGGACCCTACACCTGCAAAGAAACTCTGTGGGGTTCTGGGTGGGGAGAAACCTCTGACTGTGCCAAGAACCATATGTGATATAGACAGAAGAAATATTAGCAGCTCATACAACTGCTCTCACAAATTGTGTGAGGTCCCGCCATTACCTCCCCTTGCCATTTCTTAGACTCAATTTGAGAAAGATGTGGCTTCTTCTGCCTCCTGTTTAGGGAGAGAGGAGCTTTTAAAATTTACCACTTGTAGTCGCTTTAAGAAATAGAAGAAATTAGTGGACAACAAATAATTTTGGAAAGCTAAAAAATGAACATGTAGAACAAAGGAGGTATTTTTTTATGCAGGTCATTGAAAAATGTAGAATCTCTTCCCTTGAGGTTTCTACTTCTCAAGGGATTTGCCTTTCTTTGTAGTAAAGTAGTAGCAGAAAGAAGCATCAACATACTCATCCAAAAGCCAGTCTACCATCTTTTAACTTTCACATTTAGTTGATCTATGCAAAATGCAGAGTGATGCATATTAGAATTTTTCTATCATGAAGTAAAATGCTCTACATGTGAGTAATCCATGGAGGTAAATGCCTACACAAAAAAGAGGAAAGTTTAGCTAAAGGTCATATTCCCAAGAAATTAGTTTTCCACCATTTGTTTATTTTATAGATTTGGAATCACACAATCATAGAATCATGGAATTGTTTGGATTAAAAGACATTAAAGATCATCTAGTTCCAACTGCCATGCCATGGGCAGGAAACATTTCACTAGACCAAGTTGCTCAGATCCTCATGCGTCCTGGTCTTGAACACTTACAGGGATGGAGAGTTCACAACCTCTCTGGGCAACCTCACGCTCACAGTAGAGAATTTCTTCCTAATATCTAATCTAAACCTACCCTCCTTAATCTTAAAACTATTACCCCTTTTCCTTTCACTATATGCCCTTATCAAAAGTCCCTCTCCATCCTTGTTAGCCCCCTTTAGGAACTATACATATGTAAAGAAATGGATGAAAGTAGACTCTAAAAAAATCTATTACAGGAGAATAAGGTAGAGGGAGTTTTAGCAGCAGACCCACAGATTGCCTTTCTTGGCCTTTAATCAAAAAAAGGAAAGAGTAATTAAAAAAAAAAAATTCCTTAGATTATGTAAAACAAGTCAGTAGGAGGAAGGAACCTGAAATAGTGTGCCTCTTTCTGCTTAAGATATGTTAACTGCAAAATCTTCTTTGGTGAGGTTTTGATTCAGCAGGATCAGCTGTCTGATCATGAAATCAATTTTGAAGATCATTGGTGGAGAAGGTGACAATTCTTTGGATGGAACAGAGGGAGGTAAACTGAGTGCTCCCAAAGATTTCTGAAACTGGAATGAAGTACTGCTATAACTGCTGTCCTCTGAAATATAATGTCTATTCCATCCCTGTCTAAATGTGGGAGGTAGAAAGGAGAATGTATCACCTAAGCAGTACCAAAATCTCAACTGACTTTTATGTAACGATAAACCAGAACTCACTCCTACACCTTCCTGGGTGCCAAAAGCTCCAGCTGTCCTTTGTGCATCTGCCAAAACCTCCCCTTTTTCTCAACAGCTGCTGCAAAGTACTTGTACATATTCAGTGCAAAGTCCTGTAACGTAACACAGAGCAGATAATTTTAAATCAGTGAGCAGGTGACTTAAGTAATTTTAATCAGAAGGTTCTGGTACCACTCATTAATTTCCAAAGAGAAGTCAATTTTCTCCAAGTGATGGATTTTGTACATATTTTATAATAACTAAGAGGACATTTAATACTGAGATTTATTTAAACTGGTTTTAATATCTAAAATATATTTGAGATTTTTATGAGAATTTTTTGGAATGGAAAATGGAATTCCTTCAAGTCACGTTCTAAGAACACTTATATTTATTCCTAGGAAAGAAACTTTCTGGTTGTACATTTCTATTTACTTATTTAAGTTTCTGAACAAACTATCATGAAAACGCTATCTCTATATGTGCAAAGAAGGTAAGCTTCATCTGTACAACACCAGGGATTTCTGTAGAGTTCAGGAGTTTGACTTTCCTTAAAACTTGGCAGAATAAGCATACTATCTAAAAATAACAGGAATGTTTTCAGAGCCGGAGAAAGCTGAGAAGTGAACCTCCTTTTCTAATTTTGAAAACTCGGGGTTATTTCTTGTTATTTGTATGTTTGTCTGTATAAAAGGAAAGTAAATTGGAAGATTTAAAAATAATAAAGCTAAAGAAAATGGACAGCAACTGACTAGGGGTAGAATGCTTTAAAGCCTTGATGCTTTGTTCTTCATAATGTATCATTTAGGTATATTATAACATGGCATTTAGGATACTGACTTCAAAGGCTCTTAGAAATATGGATCCCTTAAAGCAAAATAACAGTTTCAACTTGCACAGCATTCTTATTTCTAATTTTTAAGGCTCTTGAGACATCAGGCCTCAAATTTTAATCTTGTTTGGGACTCATGCCACTAAAACCTGGAATAGAAAACCTCATTTTAGGAAAGAATCTTTCATTTTCAGAAAAGGGTTTTTATAAAGAGAAAGTATTTTTTCTTAAAAGAAGAAAGAGAGCAGACAGTGCAACTAAGGTAGTTTGAATTCAGTCATAAATTTTTCAGTCAGTTATTCTGAAAGTTAATATGACTGAAGGGCTCTGCTGAAGAAGGAACATTAAATCAGAATTTTAGGAAATATTCACATTTTTAATCAAAAGGATGTGTTGACATCCACATCAGGAAGTATTAAAGATACATATGCAACACAGCACATCATGTGGCCCTTAAGACTAAGGACTTATATAAGTATGTAATAATTATTTTGGCAACGTAGACACTAACAGTGTCAACCTCCTTGTTTTGACTCCCCTGCTAGGATTCCTGCAGAGTAGACCTTAGAGTAAATTGGTCACAGCAAACACATTTATCTTGTACATCAGGAGATATGCGATGTGGAATAATTTACTCCTATCTTAAGTAAGAATCTAATCATCAGATGTGGAGATGCAGATGCTAAACAACTTGTTGACTAAGGGAAAAGAAACAGGGCTTTCGTGCCAGTAAGCAGATGTGCTCAATAGACTGGCTCGTAAGTGCTGATCTAGAAACAGCTGTTAATGCTACCATCATCTTTAATAAAGCTCATTTCCCGCCACTTCCTTTGTTTTCTGTGCATACATATGCTTGCTCCATACGGTCAAGTTGTGCTAGTCAAAGGGTGGAGAAGAGGGAGTGCATTTTAATAAACAGTAGGCAATCCGGACTTGATTCTGGGAGGTGGTGATCACTCTCAGATCCTGTTGGAGATAACTTAGACTTGAAAAATAGCATTAAAAGGTTTGTAAATCTTATTAAGTTTGTCACAGTAGATCTTTAAACTACTTTAAAAGGACATAATATTTTGCAAAATTTGCAAATGGCAACACTAGTTCTTTCACTGAGAGAAATTTTGATAATTTTTCAAGTTCACTTCAGTAAGGATTTTTTCTCTCTCTTTTAATTTTTCTTCATTATTCTTTCAGTCATTCAGTCACTCTCTGGCACTCTTGATCTTTCTATCCTTCCCCTTCCCCTTCCCTTCCCTTCCCTTTTATTTTCTCTTTGTCCTCACTTCTTTTTGTTTCTCAGGGTGTTTTGTTTTGGTTCATGTTTTATGCAAGACATGTAAGATTTAAATGAGTTGTGTGTTTAAAAATCATGGTCTTCTGTGAACCAAGATAAGCTGACACTCTGAATTACTTCACACGAAGTTTGTTTCACATCCTTTCCATTACTAAAATATTGGTGGATCACATATCAGTAACGATTATAGCCTCTATAACTGACTCTTCAGCTCCAAAGGAAGTTCAGAATTCCAAGATCTAAATTTGATCTCTAGAGGAAATAACAAGTGAAGTACCTGTCTCATACTATTAGCATGTGAGCATTAAAGTCTTCATTTAGAGTCTATTGAGCTGTATGAAAAAATTCATATTGACATTAGTATACTTTGGATCAGGTCAAAAGTGGACTTCAGTACTACATAATGGTGGACATAAAGAAATATATATATATAAAATACCTATTCCCTCATATAAGAGCCCTGCTGTACATTAACACAGCAAATGACATAAAAATAAACTCACAATATTTTCAATTATAAACTTCACTATAAATGATTTCTAGCTTCTGAAAACAATCTTTGACATACTAAATAATGAAATTTTTATATTTTATAGTCTTTAAGTAAAGCAGATGCAGTTTATTTAAAGTCAGGAACAAAAAAGGCCTTTTTTTTTTTTTTTCATTTCTAGCATTGGTACCATTTTCTCCTTATGGAAAGGCTATATGACAGTCAGTGGTATATTTCCTCCCATGGGATTGTTAGGGTTACTGTCTTCCTTGTACACTTAAGAGAGTGCATACAAAGGTGGCTGGACTCCTTTCAGCCCAACCTCCCCCAAATTCCATGTTTCCCATACAGTGGGTCATGTGCAGATGTAGCGTTGCATACTGGATCCACTGAGCAATGTGTAAATATATCTTGTGCTTATTCCTGAAAAGGGCATTCATCATTCCTTAATTGATTTATATCAACTAATATGCTGACCTCTACTAATCTCTGGTGGAGGCACTCTAAGGCACAATCTTATGAGCTGACCTGAGTGCTGGTGATCTAAGTGAAGAAGTACTCCCCAGCCTGGATTCAGCTATTCATCATCTGGAAATTGGTGTCAATCTCTTGGGTTTAGTTCTCAAGGAGACAGACTCCTCCCAACTCTGCTGCTGTGAAGTGGCCTGACTTATAACAATCAGAATCAAAATGTATTGTTATAAAAAATGAAAACCAGAATAATTTATTAAATCACAGTAGAAAACAGTCAAAAATGTCAGCTCAGCAGATATGAGAATTAGCTTTTTCTGTGAGAAAGCAGAAATGAGCACCTGTATCAGAAGCCAGGCTGTAATCATGCTGCTCACTCCTGTCCCATCTAGGGCAGTTTCTGACAGGCTGTAGGAATATTAGCTTCAGTTTCTCAAGTATCCACAAATGAACTAGCTGCATCCAGAAGGCTGTTTGCCTTGATCTCTCCTGTGCCAGTAAGTTAAAGGAGGTTGCATCTAGGCAGGGCACCAAAACTTTTACTTCAAATGTATCACTGTCATTTTTCTTGAAACCATGTTTTGTATATATTCTTATTATTATTTTGTTTTAGGCTTTCACTGCTGTGAATTATTCTGTGAATGTTCAAGGACATAAAAACATCCAGAGAATTGCTTGGACCTTTTAACAAGTACTTCAATCCTGTAATTTCTTCTTTCCAAAGAAAATTCTCTTGGCTCTTATTTCATAAGTGTGATAATACCCAGTGGTAATGGGTCCAATCCAAAGTGTATTATTTTTGACGTTTAGATTATGACTGCAGTTGCATCTACTGCACTATCTGGCACAAGTAGAGCAGTGCCTTTTGCAAGGGAAACTTCACTGTTTAAAAAAAAGCCAAAAACCTAAAGAGAATAGCATTATCACTTTCCCCAGAAAGCTGACAATGCTGTACCCTTTTGAAGACATGGTTTCCAAGGACAGTTCTGATACCAGTCCTGAGTATGATTCCAACACCACAGCAGCCAGTAATAAATACCTTCCCTTTTACCCTCATTTCACTAAATTTTTTGGCTCTGATGAGTTGACTAGAGGAAAGGATGTGCTGCACTTTAAGGCTCTTAACTAACCTGGAAACATTTTACTCTGTTCCCGGGTGATTTGCTTTAACAGCTTACTTTGCCTTTAACATGAATATAGAGTATTAAAAAAAGTAAATAAACTCTCTTCCTTACTGTATACATACACAAAGATAGTGACGTTATCTATCAGTTCACTTGTAGTAAAATTTTAATGTAAAATTCAAAGTGATAGTAAAGGTTAAACACTGTGATGTTTCCTGGATGTGTAAGACAGATTCAGCAAAACAGCATTTTTGTGGCTCTATTACTCATGTTGTACAATATGTCCTGCTGTGCCTGTTGCTTGCTGATTCTTTTAAAACTCTGAAACACAGTCTGCTAAACACAGCAGAGGATATACTAACATTGCAAGCTTTCTTGCTCTTTTTCCAAGTGAAATGTTGCAGGCATTGTTTATTTTTCTGCGGAACCTTCATCTGAAGGGCTGCACACACACCACAAGATTTTTCAGCAACATGAAATGAATCAAACAGAACAATATTCTACTCATAGTGTTTTCAGTGACAGTACTTTAAGATGATCTGAAATCAGCCTTTTATCTGGTCTAATATATTTGACAGCTGCTATGCACATCTTTTTTTTTTTTACTTTTCTTTTGGCTATTGAAAAAAATTGTGGTTTGCAGTGCAAATAATTTAGGTTTACTTCTCCCTCATATATTTCCATACAGAGAAGGGGAGGAGGGGAAATGAGTTTCAGCTGGAGTAAAATCTTGGGGTTTAATGTGACTTAAACACAGATAGATTTCTAATCTTCCATGTTATTAATTTCTTTTTCTTTCTTATCTGAAATTATTTGCTAATTTTGACTCAAATTTATAAATGTCTTGCCTTCTGACTTTGGAGGTGTTTATTTGTCTGAAAACTTTGACCAGAGTCTGTGGCTAAATGTAGCAGAAGAAAGGATCGATTGACTAGAATAATTGGGATACATTTGTGAAATAGACAGGGAAGTCTTAAGTTTTGATGGTAAGAAATGCTCTTCCGGATACTTCAGCAAGTTTAAAAAAAAAAAGGCATCTTTAAAGTCCTGCACCTGAAACTCATCACCACTTTACAGAAACAAAGCAGAAAGCAATGGGAACTTTACAGACAAGTTCATTCCAGATTAACTACCCTCCTATGAAAGGTTCTCTGTTACTCAAAATGTATGTTCTTCTGCACAGTCCCTTGATGGGAAACAATTTGCCTTTGTTTCTCTCCCTGAAAAATGGCATTAATATGTTTTCCGAGGTATGCAAACTTTTTGATGTTTTCTAAAGGGCTCTGAGATGTTTCTATGGAGCTGTCTGCAGCAGATAGCCCAGCTGTCTTCTTAGAGTAACCCCTTTTCCTCCCTCGCAGTCATTATCCCCAGTGTTCACATCCTATCCAAACCTGAACTGCCGGATCTTCAGGGAAAGCTTGCTAAGCTCTTTACCATCCAGACAGAAAGGCACATTAGAAAAATAAGAAACAATCCCCAAGTGCTGCGCCACAGCTGGAAAGTTCAGTATTACCTTCAATGACCCCATCTTTGTTTTTCTCATCTTTTGTCTTTCTCCTGTGAAGGTAAAAGTTTGGTTCCAGAACAGACGGATGAAGTGGAAGCGTGTAAAAGGGGGCCAGCAAGGGGCAGCGGCCCGGGAGAAGGAACTGGTGAATGTGAAAAAGGGCACTCTGCTCCCCTCCGAGCTCTCCGGCATCGGCGCCGCGGGGCTCCAGCACACGGGGGACTCACTAGCCAACGATGACAGCCACGACAGCGACCACAGCTCTGAGCACGCACACTTATGATACACACAGAGTGCCCCAGCGCTGTTCTCAGGAAAGATGCTTTGCTGGCAAGCCTTACACAGGCATCGTTTACTTATGCAAGTGACTCTGGCAGTAACTTTTAAAATTGTTGTGGAAAATTCAGGCTTATTGAGTCTGCTTTCCCTGATTTTTAGATGGTTTACAGTAAGTGCCGTGTCTTAAAGGTGCCTTAAGAGTGGAGAAGTGGAAGACAAACTTTGAACATTCCAGATTTGTTTATGTCGTGTTTATGACAGCGGGCAGGTATTTTTGCTTTAGCTTGCACTGAAAATTACATTGCTCTCAAAAGACGTTATATTCTGAAAACCACAGTGCCACAAAATCCCTATCTAGTGGATAAGAAATGTATTTTAACTCTGTATATATTTACCTTACAGCATTTTCCTGTCTTCACTAATTTTTAGCAATGCATTCATATTAGCTGATGCCAATAGTCACTCATGACAATAAATGGCTTTTTGTCTCTTTATCTTTGTTTTGTTTTTCCAAAGACATACAATACATGCAGATACTTTTGTTCAAGTAGAGAACAACACAATAGTGTCTGCTAGGACACATCTTTGTATGACAGACAAAACAAATCTTATGTTGCATTTACTATCAACTGCTGCTAATAGGGTATTATTAAATTTACCTAGCTCCTCAATTCTTCCTATCTTTTAACTGCAAAAAGTGATTTTTACGATCATAAGGATAGTCCAGTAACCTGCCAAAAATGTCATGTTCCACTCATGCTCAGTGGAAACTTTCCAAACGATTATGCATTTCTACTTTGTCATAATTGAGTACATTGATAAATACTGACACTCTGCAGAAATGTTGTTGCTTTATGTTTTGTTTTAAAAAAACAACAGATAAACTGAAAGTTATTATCAACTGCTTGTGTTGGTAGAAACCAAAATATAGGTAACTCTATATTGTGTCCCATGTGTAAAATCAAGACACATTTTCTGTTATAAGCTTTTGTGTACATACAGGCAAATACCACATCCCAAAATTTAATGCAAACTATTGATTGTACTTTGTAAAGAAATATGTTTAATAAATAATCCTTTTTAAATAATTCTGGTCTCTCTACAGTGATTTCATAGGATTCTAAAAGTGATTTTTGCCTAAGCACCTCTGTCTTTTTTTGTATATTTTGGAACTTCATCCGGAGACAACACAAAGCTGTTTTCAAATTAAGGCTTTTAATCTTGATCTACCTTGATCCATTTGGGAAACTCTTTCCTTTAGCAGGAAAAATTTAACTAGCAGCTAATGATGTCTACAGCCAAAACCAACAAGAGTCTGTTCAACCATTTTTCCAGATTGAGAGCAAACGTAAAGGGTTATTTTGTTGAAGCTTGTTGACTTGGATGAAAGGGAATAAATACAAGGCAGGGATGCATACTTATATTAATTATGCCTTTATTCAATAAAGCTGTTCAGTAGAAAAACCCCAAAGTATCTTTCCAAAAATTCAGAGATTAATTGGACTGGGTAGTGTGATAGAAGGACATGAGCGAAAAAAGAGGGAGCAAGAAATTTGCATATCCTAGGAAATGCTTGTGAGCATTCACTGAAACTCTGCTGTGTGAAGCAGTAGGGCATCATAAAATTTAAAAGCGATCAAGAAGTCTCTGTCTATTTTCCAAATCCTTTCCACTCTAAGTTTGATCTTTCTTGCACATTAATTGTTGTCATGACCATTTTAGTTTAAAATATCCAAGCAATGGGTAATTAATTTCTTAAAAGACTTCAGAGCATTTTATTAATTCCAGCAGTTAAGGGGCTTTGCATTTTTTTCCCAGTTCTTTTTCAAATGCCTTTGTTGTACAAAAGTGCTGAGAACAGGAATGGGATAAGAAAAGTAAGACAACCATTGTGAATATTTGATTTTTTTGATTTTATCTCTGGATGGGAAAGGTTTTTTGGGTGTTGGCAGGGATTATCAGAACAGAAAAAAATTACAATGATTCAGACTAAAGCTTTTTACTCTTGGCTATTTTTTCCTCCCTCTTAACTGAAATATGACTACATTTCAAAATGAAAAATTAGAATAGAAAGTTGAAAATAAGTATCTTTAATTTTCAAATAACACTTTTTAATCATGGAAAAATATAATGAGACTTGTTTTGCTAGCAAAAGGGAGAGAAGATGTCTTCCAAGTACTCTGTTGACCAAAAAATGCCTTTTCAGGTTTGCAGAATTGTTTATTGCTGTCATTCATAAAAAAGCTACAACTGCATCTGAAAACAGATCAAACAAATTTGAGCTGACATTTTACAAAACAAATGGAAGTGTTTTACTTACATTACTTGAAATGCACCAACAATGTGCTCCTAGCCCAAGGCATTTTGCAAGGTGTGTTACCATTTTGGTGGCACAGGGATTGGACTGGTTTACTTGCTGTGGGGAAGCAGCCAGTTTCTCCTATTGAGAAAGGTAGTGTTTTTCCATTTTCCTAGTTTTAACTGAATCTGCTGAGATTTAGAGCACAGGTTGAAGAGAGAGAAATGTGCAAACAGATTTGCAGTACTAGGAGATTTTTTTTTTGTTTAGATAATGAACCTTGAAACAAAGGACCAAATGATGTAACTTTATATCACAGAACAAAAAGATGACTAACAAAATTGAACCTCTCCTATGCTTTAAAAGCAGCTCAGACTTTGAAAATGGCTGTAAGGTGCTATCTCTACTTAGTAATTTCTCAGATGACTCGAAGACCTCTGGTGGCTTTAAAGAACTGTTTGTAGGTACACCATTGGTGTGTGCACTGCAGTACAGAGATCCCACACTGACAGCAGTCGAAGTCTAGGCACAGTGAGCTTCCTACCACGGTCTTGAAGGAATTTCCTTGCATGCTGCACCCCACAGAAATGCAGACATTCTCCTTCCAGATTTCAGCCAGCTCGTATTCAAGCCACACAGAGCAGCAGCAAATGCTCCGCACTTTAGCACCACTTTGTGGGGTAGTGGGTCAGGACTCATCAGTGCAGATGGTGTCTCATCTTCCGAATACTCCAATTACCCAAAAACTCATATGAAAGCTCCTGGGATCAATCACGTGTGGTAAGATACTATGACTTTATATCAAAGTTGTAGCACAATTTTGTTGCTGAAAACAGATTTGGAGAAAGGCTTTTGAACTGTAACTTGGGGGTTTGCTTTATATTTGTTGCTTTATATCTGTCTGCAGACTGTTAAGTCTTCTCCCAGTCTAGCCATGTGGTATAGCTAAGACTACACCATTTAACAGATGGACAAAATCAAGCTCTAAGATTGTGACTTGCCCAAAGTTCTGCAGGCACGTTTGTAGAGCAAAATGTGTGATGAAGCCTAGTCAAGGTTATTTATCTTTATTATTTCCTGTTATTAAATAGTGGACAATCACTTTTCATGACTTGTCAATGAATCCTGCTCCTGATAAGTCATGAGCTTTTTGAGTTACCATAATTTTGATATTGTATCTGTCCAGAGTCAACCCTTATTTGGTGTTCTGTTGGTGTGTTGCTGAGCCAGACACAGAAATGTACTCAGGAAATATACACAGAAAATATAATTGACTGTAAAAAGACAGTGATGTTTAACAGTTTAATTTTCAATATGATGGATGATAAGAGTTTTTTTTTCTCTGGTACAAATCTATATATTAATTGCAGGGTTTCTTCCTCTTCCTTTATGACTGTTGTTTTTTTATTTCATTATTTTGTTCACTATAGCTTCATTGTTTTAGATTTCTTTTGATAATAGCAGTTCGAGAGGTATCATTAAAATAATACCACTGCAAGCTGGCTGAATTTCTTTAACCACACACTGAAATTAGTATCTTTCCTTGACTTTTCATTGGATCCAAAAGTAGTCAAAAGAAAGGGAGCACAAGAAGAGACTCTATACCTATATCGTTCTACCATGGGCCAAGTTTTAAGGTAGTTTATGTTTCCTGCTTTTTCAAGTGGAGGCTCTGACTGCTGCAATAATATTATTTGCACAAATAAAGAAAGAAGCACCATTAGGACATGCACTCTCCATAGCTAAGAGGAAACATGTAAGTTAGGGACAAAATGTCAGCTTGAGCCTTCATTTAGAATTTCCTGGCTTCAGTCAGTTGATGTCTCTTGGGTGAGCTTGTATTTAATTGAGTATACTCATTATTTAAGAACAACTGCAAGATCCAAGAAATTCTAAAGAATAACATTTATCTAATTATGAACTGTAATTAAATATCAGTATTTAATGTGTGTGGACTGAATGAGAGAATTCTGTATATAACCTGATGTCTATATTCATTTATAAAATGCAACACAGCAGATAACCAGCAGTAACTGGCACAGGACTTCAGTGGTGGTGGACACTATAACCTCAGATTTATAACGACTCACTGGAGCTCATTTGCTTTTATACATTTCTTTCCATTTTAATTTTAAGCCCATGGTCTTTTGGCATCATTTATAGCTGAAAGCTGTGGTGTAGGAATCAGTTTCAATGTAATTTAAGGCCCCTGGCTGTTAGTCAGGGCCTCCATATGGCATAATAAGAGGTTATCACATTCATTTGTAAAAACTGCAAATATCTTAGAAGTTTCTCAGTCCTTTATTACCTCTGTCCAAGTCTTGCATGCAGGACTATCACCCGAACAGCAGACTTGGTTAAGATCAAAAAGCAGAGAAGACCCCACAAAGTATTGTAAATGAAGAATTTGTTAAGTAGTAGCTGTAGTAGGAAATAAGTATAGTTCCCTTTTTCTTTTTCAGCACTTTTCTTTAGAAAGACTCCAAAGTTTTTAAAAGAAAGGGCATTTAAGTAATTTGTACTGGCTACCTTTTATGAAAGGCCAAATAAGCCTTTCGGGATTAGGTTCAGGGCTCTAGTAAATGTGTTGTGATGACCTGGTTCTGTTCTTTTTTAATGTTATTTGTCCCTTGAATGCCTTTTGTGACAACCTTCCCCAGCTCTTGTGACCCTCCTTCTCTTAACAGGATTCATGAAAAAAGCAAATATGTGGTTCTTCAGAGGAGAATTGAAAAATATAGTAAAGATAAGAATGTGATGCAGGACATTAAATAATAACTAAAATGTTGCTAGTTCTGTTCAGAGGCCTAACTGAGAGCAATACAGTGTATTGCCACATTCCTATTCTTTCCATAAAATTTCTGTGTATTATGTTTATTAAGGCTGTATGCTTGAATTTAAATATTCAATTCTGATGTCTAACAAAATAAGATTACTAGCTCATGGATTGACTTCTCTCTCTCAAGAGAGAAAAAATTTGGACATAAGTACTTTTCTGCTAATGTTTGTGCAAATTTTGAAAATTTAGCATCCGTTAAGAGAAATCTTGTAAAACCTTATCTTACATTGGTGACCAACAAATTTATGAGATTTACTCACCCTTTAAGTAAACATCACAATAATTGATTTCTGTAGGAACTTTCTTGTCTTATAACCATATGATAATATAATGAAATTTGTATTATAAAAGTATGCTCTAAAACCACATGAAGCAATTAATGTGGCAGATATCTGTAGGAATAGTTTAGTATTTAGGGACAGATTCTTATCCTTAGTGTCACCACGAAAATATAGACACTGTATATGTAACATATGTTTGCTTATGGACTTCAGGGTTTTTAGAAATATGTCTATTCTGAATACTTACCACATTATTTGCCAAGAAAGTCACATGCACAGCTGAGAAAATACTAAAATGGGCATTTGCCCAAATTAAAAATGTATCTTGAAAAGTGGTCTTAGAAAAATTTTATGAAATCACAACAGAAATGTATTTAAGGGAGTAAAACCTTCCAGGGGAGAAAAAAAGCCCCAGAATTTGGGATTACAACACACTGTAAATAATTTTTTATACATATTTCTATAATTCTTGTGTAGATATCTATTCACTGGAACTGTGGAAATAAAATACACAACTTTTCTTTTGTAAGTGATACTAAATACAACATAGAGCTGTTACTTTTCTAATTTTAGCATATTTGTGTAAGAAATTTGATTCTGCTGACAATATTACGATGAGATCTCAAGATTACTTTTATACGGAATATTTTTGCAAGAAAGAAGTAAAGGTTCTTCTAAGGCACCAAAGGACCTCATCTAAAGCCTATAGATGGCAATGGAAAGATTACGATTGATTTCACAAGGATTTGGACTTAACCCAAAGTACACACAAAAGTTCATACAAATCAGTGAACAGTCCAGGATTAAGACATTAGCCAATAATTTCCAATGTGACTGTTGACTTTGTGCCTCCATTATGACACACAGTATCCTGATTTCAACAAAGTTTTCAGTACACAGTGAAAATTAGGACCACTTTATGGAAATGTGAGTTGAGAACCCCATATCATGGGGTTATGAAAATTCTGTTCTTGGTTCTAACAGGAGTCATAATATGGGATTTGTATAGCTGGCAAATCATCACATTATGTTATTAAATTGTAGGTTTCATAAGTAATATGAAAGAATCTTGCTATGCTGCTTTCTTTCTGCAATTTGTGGTATTTGTAGATAAGAAAAATAAAGTGTGTTATATAAAAAGGTAGGTTTGAACAGATGTTCCCAGATGGTGTGGGGGGTAGGGGCAGTGAGGAAGGTAAAACTTTCCTTCCATTCAGATGTCTGTCTTGAATTTCTCACAGTTTTTGCAGACAGTTTGGCTCACTTCCAACATACATCGTTGCCTGTCTGGTATGAAAAATGCCATCTGTGGTGTATGGAAGTTCTTTCTTTAAAAGTGGCCTGCTAATTATTCTTTAGGCAGGTGTTAGTAAAGTGAAGTCAGGTGTCAAGCATAGCATAAACTTTAAATTGACTAAAATTGCTCTCTTCATCTATACTGTTGTTTCCCAAAAGAATAAAACAGAATATTGGAGAGAATTGAAATGTTGATTGACACAGGGTTGAGATGACTCATGCAGCAGTATATATTGTGGCAACACTCAAAAACTGAAAGTTAAAGGATGTGGGTTGAATGAAGTGTATAAATTTTCCAAAACAAATATCCTTCTGATTCTTACAAACTGACTTGCCACTCCTTTACGCTTGCACTGCCATGTTGCAAAATGTTAAAAATCCTGTTGTTCTCAGAAATTTCAGACAGGGTAAAAGGTGGTGGAAAGAATTTCCTTCTGTGCTCTGAAAGACTGGGAAAGCTGTTTGATGAAAAGAGAGTGGAAGATGGCTGTTTTGTGTGAATGACACCTGCAAATTCTCACCTATATTCACTCTCCAAACCATTCATGCCTTAAAGCTTTTTGAAGATTAAGAGGATATTTAATGGGCCAGAATCAACACATGAGGGCTGCAGGCAGCCATTCAGCTGATCCAGGAGCCCCAGCTCCCAAGATAAGCACTGCTGCTGCCTCTCATTTGCAGCAGTTAGTGTGCTACTCTGTTCCTTACATGACATGAGCCCTCCCAACTGAAGATGAAAACTCACCACACTGAGCCAGATGTTACAACACTTCTCTCTCCCTAACAGATGAGTGTTGTTAAGAGCTGAGGGATTACAAGTATAAATGCAAGGCTTCCTATTTTCTGTGCCATTTGCAGAAGATTTTTTGAATAAACAGTCCTTCCACTCTTTGTAATCTTGGTGCTCAGAATGACTGACATTGTTGGTGGTATAAAAAATGAGGATGAAGAAAGCACAGGCGCATTTACTCCTTTTGACAGTTAAGACTTTGCATTGTTTGCTTTATCAGTGATGAAAGTAATCCAACTTTCTCTCCCGCCTTAAGCAAACTCTTGACAAAATATTTACAATAGATTGATATGGCGCTGAGATAAATAGCAGTCCTGTAAGTAACTCAGAATGTAGTGCTGTTACATTTTTGATCAATCCTGAGACATCTGGATGACTTTGAACTACTAGTCTTCTACCATGAAGAACAGTTTTACTTCCATAAGGACTTCCTCTCATGTTTTCAATATCAGGCTTAGCCTCTAACGGCCTTAGCATATTGCGATAATGAGATGTACACAAAGCACTGGCATGCAGCATTATTGAGATGATTTCCTTTTTGGCTCAGCCAGATTCCTGTTAAAAGTTATACGGACTCTTAAGAGACTAACAAAAGAAGAATTAAAGATCCAGCAATGGCACGAAGATAAGCCTGATGAAGCTGGATTTAAGCTCTCATGAAATTAAAAGCAGACTTTGTCTGAATACATTTATGAAATATACCATTGCAATTTCATTACACAACAAAACCACAAAACTCCAAATCCACTTTTTGGCACAGGTTGAATACCTATCAAAATCCCAGTATTTACTTTGTAGAGTGGGCTCTTCATTAACATTCTTCATTGCAGAGTAGAGGCTTGAATAAACATATTGCGATTAGAAAAAAAGGAAAACAAAGTCGAAATTTGCACTGAAATTGTTTCTGTGGTGTATTGCATTAATGGCTAAAACCCATCCCGTACCTGTTCACAGCATAGATTAAATGAGGATGAAGCCATAAGTTTATGACCAAACCCATCCTACAACGGCCTTTTAAATGATTTTGAGAATAGACCATTTGACAGTTCAATACAAAGTTTAATTTTCATTCTAGAAGGAGACTATTATCTCCTAACACATTTGCAAATATGTGCAAACACCTTCTCCTTCCTCATGATAGCATAAAATCACAAGGTTTAAAAAATGGCTTCTTCACTGAACACTCTTTATGGAGTCAACTTTGATGAGTCTGATAAAACTCTGAGATACAAGTTTCTTAAAAATTTTGCCAGTAAATGACTAAATATCATCATGATATTTAAATTGGCATCTCAGGAATCATGCTGAAAGGTATATGCAGCTTTAAGTAAACCATAGGCATCTATTATCCCTGTTTTTTCCTATCACTGCTGTGCAGCTCTTTCTGAGGAGGAACTGTAATTGTAATACATAGCTGTATTACAATTCAGAGAATGGCAATGGAAGAAGTGAACATGAATGATGATATATCAACCTGCAACTGCACGTTGTTAGAATGATACTTGTATATTTCATTTTCCGTTCCAATTAGGAAATTGCTAAAATTTTGGTCTGTCTCCAACTATTGTAGGGTATTAGACATCCTGCATAGATGTGATTAAGAAAAACAAAATTAGGTTAAATACTTACATGAGAAATGACCAATTCAGAAAATTTCAGTTGCCCAAAATAGCCAAGAAAAATATTGGAGAGATCATTGCCCTACTCATTTGAAAAAATAAAATGAAAACACTCAGCTTCTGAAATGCTGGTTGGCATAAAGTCAGAGATATTATTAATATGATAGTGTCAGTAAAACAAGATGCCTGTGAATGAAGTTGATGTAAGAATGTGCTTCACTGGAGCAGCATAGCTGGATGTAATGGATAACATTTTACACACTATTTGCATACCTGGTAGTTCACAATTACACACCAAATGTCTTATTGCAAATTCTACTATCAGGATGTTATAATGCTAGAGCAAATAAAGATTTGTGTGTAACTATTACATCTAGTGTCTAGCAGAGAATAAAATGAAAAAAAAAACACAGAAAGAAGGGAAAGATTCCTTTAAGAAGCCTTTACATTGACAGTTTTATTTGCTCCCTACATTAGAGCAAAACTCAAGGTTTGTTCAGTTTAAAAAGCTGAGAAATTATAAAAGCAAAAATGTATTGTGAACTACATTGGAGATGTAGATTTACGTATCAAATTCCTTTAGCTTTGTGAAAACACCTGGACTCCACTGGCACACACATGTTGAGTGGAACTTTCAAAATGAGCCTGACATTAATATTAACTTTCTTGTCTCAGTTCTGGAGAGTTGATAGAGGTAAGTTGGTGTTTATTCTCAGTTTCCTGCTTCCCATCCCTTCCACTCACTGAATTCCAAGTACCTATCCATGGCCCAAAGGAAAGGACTAACGAGGCTACAAAAGCAGCTAAAATATATCAACAGCAGTTTCACTGACTGAGAACCATGGTTTGCAATCTTCACAAGTTTACAGGTAACCATAGCAAGTTGAGAGGTCAATGTCAATTTTTTTAAATCGAAAAATATATTTTAAATAGAATGTATTTTAAACATTTTATTGGTTGATTCAGTTCAACTGTTCATATTGTGATAGATTTTGTAGTCTTTTAACAATGAGCACATTCCCCAGGTACCTCATCGGTCCCCAAACAGCTAGAGAGATAATTCATGTCAAAATTATGGAGCTGATTCATTGTAAACATTCTCTAAGTAGACAGCACTGACCTTGATAGTTGCATCTGGACTCTTGAAGATATTTTTCCAATTTTTCACTATTTTGTCCCCCCGTATCTTGAAAAATTGCCACAAAAAACCCACAAACCCCTAAGCATTCCCCAAATCACTATGCACACAAATCTTACTATTCTGATTGGTCTTTGGCTCAGTTATTAAAACAGTAAGTGTTTCAGAACAGGTAAACAATACAGCAAGGAAAACCTTACAAACATCTTGATCACAGCTGCTGTATAAGTTACTCTGTAACACAGGAAGGATTCTCCACAACTAAATATCAGGGAATACATTCCATACTTATGACACATGAATTTGAAGCCTATTTCATTCGCTGAACATAAAAAGAGATTAGAAACATTCATGAATATATGGGAAACTAGAATGAAGGAGGAAAAAGTAGGCATTTCCTAAGTGAATTATGCAGTGGAAAGTCTTTTTTTCCCTCAAAGTGATGTGCATCCATAAATGAAATTTCATATTTCTTTTCACTTACATTCATCATATAAAAAAGATGACAAAAAAGCAAGAAAAAAGCTTTTGCTATGGTAAAATGTGACATGTATATGACTTGTAATTTGATTGATCATACTCATTTCAATAATTGGCTTATTCAGTAACTTTTATAGCTATTCTTGCTTTTCATTCTATCTTAAAATGTGTGGCATAAAATGAACTTCAGGCTTGCAAAACAAAATACAGTCAAAGATTGAAAGCATTTATCTTTAACAGACATTCCCATCACCTATATATTACAGTAGTCTTTAATTAAGTCATCATATGATGCCTTGTACTGGTACTTCTAACTAGATTGTTGGTCTAGATTTCAAATAGCCCAAAAACCTTGAGGTATTAATGAATTTTCACTTGCTTTCCTTTAAATTCTTTTTTTTTTTTCCTTCCTTCTTTTTTCCCTTAAGATTTATTTGCAGATTTTGGTGTATTTATTAATTAGCTTTTGCTCCTGTTTTAATTTTTTTTCAGTCCAAATGTCAGCATTTAGTTCTATCTGTGAGCTTCCAGGGCCTTCTGTAGGTACAGCTTCAGCTAGTTTCTTTCTGAAAGGAATGCTGTTGATTAAAAAAGGCCTCCAGCTTCTGTCTTTATCTAATTGCTGATTAAGAAAGAACGTATTTAGGTCAGCAGGACTTAGCTGGCAGATACCAGATATTTAGTTAGCAGATATTTGGGCAATTAAAGAGCCAGCTGAGCTGTGGAGAGCATGCTGGAATGTCTCCAGGTAGGATGCAATTGCACAATATTGCAAGGTTTGGTTCTCAACATGTGACATAAAAATACCTGGACTACCAAAAGAACTGCAGCTATGAAGCATTCCCTTTTGCAGCTTTGGGCTGCAGGGAGCACCTGGTACTTCTTCCTGGGGTGGTCTCATGGGGGGACGTGGGCTTTGATGCTGGGTTAAAGGAACAGTAGGAGGATGTGTGTGACTGTGTGGCTTCAAGGATGGCAGGCAGGTGATGGTCGTCTGCACAGTGCCCCTGGACCAGCATGAAATGAGGGAAAGCAGTATTTTTTGTAGATGAGTGGTGGATGGAGACCTCCTGGGGGGAGAAGGCTGTCAGCTTGTGTCTCTGTGCAGCAGGAGAAAGGTACTTTCTTCTCCCTCAGACTTGAATTTGTGGTATTGAAGCACTGACTTAAAGGTGAGGAAGGAGAACAAACTCTGCTAAACAGGAGCACAGAGGCAGATGGACCAGAAGTCCAGAAGTGAGCACTTGCTCTGGAATGGTAGGGGACAGTGGTGGTAGACTCCCTGAGGGGGTGGAGAGCTGGCAGTGTCCATCTAACAGGATTACTGGCACAGGAGGCTTCTACCCTGCCAGAGGCCCTGGTAACTTATTCCTTGGAAGAAAAGGAGATTTCTAGCTTTCCAAAAGTGTTCTACTGCCTTTGGTAGCTGAGCTTTTTAGTCTTTATTTTATCAAACACATTAATTGCACTTAGCATTTATAAATAACTGTAATTCATTTAAAGGAGTCACCCACAGAACACAATCTCTTTCTTGGGATTTTCAGGCTAGAAATAAGTAGAAACTATATGCTTTTCCTAGGAAAGAAAAATTATTCCCTGTTCCTTATGATAAAGAAAAACAGCTGATTTAAAGTCAAGTGATTCTTGAAGACCTCAAGCTTTAAAGTATTACCCAATTACTTTTATCAAGTACATCTGCTGCTGATACTAGAGTAGATCTTTAAAAAATGTTCAGTGTTAACAGACAACAGTTTTTCTGTTGAAATTCATGTACATGAGCTCATTATAATTCTCTATGACTGTTCTTTATAAAAAAAACCCAGTATTTTGGTTAGTCTTGCTTGAAAAGTTGTACTTTCTATGCTTCTACTCAGAAATTACTCAAATGATTCCTGCTTGTGCACATGGAGAAAAGTGGTAGCATGTGCTTTAATCTCATGTGTGCCTCTTGTGTCATAACATGTTTTATAATTTTGGATCTACCTAGTGTTGATATTCATCTGTTCCTAATTCAAAAACATGAGACTGTTCTGGTGATAACAAATAGTTACAATCATGGGCCAAATGGCAAAGACCTACTAAATAGGTTTTAACACATCTGATCAAATAATCTCCACATATAAGATATCTGTCCGGAAGCTGAGGTTGTAAGATACAGAATGCTGACCTAATATGCAGTTTACAGCACACAGCAGACTGAACCCTGGTGCTCCTAAAACATTAAACTAAAATAAGGTTCACAGAAATAAAAGTACAAAAAATTGCACAGCAGAGAAGGCCAGATAAAATTTGGAAACACTCACAACAGGTGGGCAGGCCGTTCTTCTAAAGTTACTTATTTGATAGGTCTGCCTTGAAGATGGAATTTATTTTTCCAGTAACTCCCATCCCATCCCCTCTCACACCAAAAAACAAAACACATTTTTCCTCAGTAAGAACAAAAGGTTAAATTATTTCAAGCGCATACAATGATGGAAAATATTACAAAAATACCCCAAAACAGAGTCTGCCTTATTCAGCCTGCCTGTGTATCCTGATGACTGCTCCCTGACTCATTAGGTGGCTGGGTTGTCTGCATCAGAACTGGGCATGTGTATGTCTGTCATCTTCAAGTCCAGAACAATTCAAGCCAGTTTTAGTGCTTTGTTGGGCCATTTTTTATGCTGATGGAGCACGTTAAAATGGTTTGGTGCAGTGTCTAATGACCACCATGGCTTGGACAAGGGAAGCTGAAGTGGGGAGGGCTCAAACCACTGAATAGGCTCTCTTGGGAACTTCTTGCCATTACAGCATTGTTCAAGAAGGCTAACATGCAAACACTATACAGGGCTTTCTGCTTATGATTTGTCTCCAAAATCAGAGGTGCAGGATGTACTTCCTTGTCAGTCTTCCTTGCAATCAGTATAGCAATCACACCAAAAGGATTTTCTCTGAAACATTGTTCTATTAGAACAGAAACTTAAACCAAGCTTCTAAAATACAGAAAACTGAGGTGCTTTTTTGCTGTTTGAGAGCAAATAAAAGTACAGAGTATGAATACCAACTCCTGCTGCTCACTGTATGCTGATGGGATGACCCATACATTCAGTGTATATCTCAGCTTGCAATCTCAGCTGCTTTTCCGAATTTCAGCTACCTCTGTAAAACTCCTATGCTCTCCAGGAGAACTTCCCTCCTGCAACTCTGAGCCACTCTTGTTCTTTTCCTGATCAGGCCTTTGTCTCCTCATCTCATGCTATATCTTTCATCTGTTACACCCCTTGGACTATCCCCTCTTGGCTTCCTTGCAGCCTGACGGGTCCATGTGAGACCCATGGAGAGCACCATACTCCCCTCCTTCCACAAGACATCCCATGACCCCATCCATCCTGACAGTGACTGACCTTACAGGGGAAAAAAGGATAACTTTGAAACAAAGGCAGCGAAGTAGTGATGTGAATGAAGCACCAACTGTTTGGGTGTTGCTGTCTGCTGACATGATAGCCTGCCACAGCCATTTTTTTGACAAATGTGCATGAGGCAGTGACTCCATGAGCTGTTCAGTTGCTCTAACAACTTGCTGCTGCTGAAATGAAGAAGTCCTATTTCCATTTCATTCTCCCATCTCTGGTTTGTAGCTGTGGGGTCCTGCACTTTCTCCTGAGCCTTCATGCCAACCCTTGCTCTCCCTGGCCACTCTCTTGAGCCATTTAGCTCGCTAGAGCAGTAGAAAAAAGTAAAACTATTTTTTTTCTGGCTTAGTTTCTTGCTATGTGAGTTTGTAAACTTATGGAGCAATCCTGTAAGTCTCAGTGCCAGAGCAAATTAAATGATGGAGGAAGCCTGGTAGAAGAAAAGGAGAGAGCAGTGTTTCTCACACATTTTCTAGCAGAAAGTCAGCATCTGGCTCAGCTAAGTAGGGAACAAGATTCTAAGGTGCAAATGATTCCCAAGGACAGAAAAAGGAAGATTGTACAAATAAAGAAAAATGAAAAATATTTTCTCCATATTAGAAAGGAGGATTTCAGATCTATCACAATGTTGAAAAAAACCCCAAACAACAACAAAAAAGAAAAAGCCAGCAAAAACCAACTAATGAACAATAACCTCGTACAGGATCAGAAAGAGATGCTAATAACAAACAAACAGAAAAGGTCAAAGTTCTGAGATTAATATATACATTTATCACTGTAAGGTTTCCTCAACAGACACACTAAACGGTTTTCTCTGCACATCGTGGAAACCCTTGAATAAATTGATTTTGCTAACAAGTTTCACTGAATTAAGTAAAATTGAATGATCCTATAGGAACACTTTTCTGTGGTTACCAGTTGTGTAGAAGAAATGGAAAGTTAGCAATAAGTTGCCAAGTGTGTAGCATGACATTGATTAATATGCAAGAACATCCCTGTCTTCATGTTTCTGGAGTTAGTGTTACTCTCTTATTATGAATTGTGTATTGATATGTATTTATAGCTTATAATATAAACAAACACTTGGCTTACTTTATTTTAATGGTACTGTATGATGTAGGGTTTATCACTGGCAAAGACATTGAAAATATTTCATCATACCAGTTTTATAACAACACTGATGCATTTAGTGCTCCTCTACTGATATCCACTGCCAAGCATGAATGTAGGTGCTGTATACTTGGAGTGGTGATGCAAAAAAATTCTGATATCTACTTGTGCACTTACTTAAACTCTTTTAAAATGCTTCTATTCAAAGATACTACTACATAAACAGAGCATACTAAGCCCAGCTTGGTTCTGGATATGATTTAGTTTACTGTGAATGACTGCCAAGGCAGAATATATGGCCCATCCCAATTTCAACCTGTCCTAATTCCCTTTATGACTTTATTATTTAATGCTCTTTTACTGTTTAGAGAGACCTAAACAGGAAGACTCTGGGCATTCTCTGTTCATGAAGCGGGTGGGATGAAGTTCTTTAGAGAAAACAAAATATGATCCACCTACAGATCATGTTAGGCCAGCTCCCCAGTTTCCTCTAAGTAGAACAGAGGCCTTTGTTGCCTTAGCTACTGCAACGATCTACTAGTCAACAGCAGAATCCCAGTCTCCATACAGAACATCCTCCTGCATTTTTGATTGCAGTGTAGGATGAGAAATATTTCCTTTTCTGGTTTTTGTTTTCGTTGTAAAGAGAAAAAAGTAGATTGTTTAAGTCTTTGCACAAAATAATCTAAAAAAAATCAACTCTCATGAAAAAGTTCTGGAAGGTCACTGAATGGAGGGAGCATTGTCTGGGAGAAGGTTAGGGACTCCAATGAAGCAAGATTCCTCTATTTTCCATTCCTGTGTATGGCACTTCTCCTAAACAGAAACTTCAGCTGAAACTACCTGGCATAATTCCTTTCCAAAACTAAAGGCTGATTCAAGGTAAAATACTTCTAATTTAAATTGTGGTAAAATCCTTTACAGCAGGATCTGCAGTCCATTTCTTCTGCAAAGAGTGTTAGAGGAACTGTACATTTGAGATGAGATTGTTGAGACATTGCATTATTTTATTTGTGGATAATCTATTTTATCAGAAATCTTATTATTTGTACTAACGCCAAATATCAAGCGTGATTGACAAACATTTGACATGCTCCTGAGCTTCAGACTGAACATCTTGAATGTACCAAGCCTGTTCTTACTTGCATTTCTAAAAGCAATTTTCTACAAGGATCCAGAATATATTTATTTACACCATTTCCTTGTATTTCCCTAGTTTTCCTTCCCTTATAATTGAAAGCACAGTAGATGGCTTCCAGAAGCTACCTTCAATGCAGTCATGTTAACTGAAGCTGTATAAAATGGAGCCATGATAAGCCCTATTTAAAAATAAAAACTTTTAATAGGAATAATGCTGGACTGACCCATGCAGCTGAACAGAGGAGTCAACGAGCACACCTTGGCTTGTTTCTCAAAACCCCCTAATTAACATTTTATTTTTAGGGCAGTCAAAACCTGAGCTATCATTTTTATTTTTGTGTGGAAATCTTTTAAATTGAGAAAGGGTGGCTTGAGCTCTGCTGTTTTTTGAGGTTCTGAGATTTCGGAGGGCGAGAAGGCAGCTGGGATGTGCGAGAACTTCCAGCTTCCAGAAGCGGGCCAGGCGGTGATGACACTGACAGAAAAGAGCCCCCCAAACCCAAGCGAACCTCCAGAACAGCACCATGCAGGGGAAGCAGGAATTGCAAGGCCTCCCCAAGGAAGGCCTTAAGCCCTGGGGGCCCTGGGGTAGCGAGGCGAGGCCGAGCGGGGCGCTGCGGTGCGGGGGCGGGCGGTGCGCGCTGTCCCTCCGGAGCGCGGCCAGCGGAGCGGAGCGGAGCGGAGCGCTCGGGCCATGGGCGCTGAGGCGGCAGACACCGCGCCGGGCCAGCAGCTCCGCGCCCTCTTCTATGCGCTGCCGCCCGGAGAGAGCTCCTTCCGCACGGTGGAGGAGGTGCCTGACTACGTGGAGAAGGTGAGATTGTTTCCCCTCCTTTCCCACCCTGGTTGCATCCCTCGCCCTCCCCTCCGCACACCTGCATCTGTTTTCAACAACCACGGGCGCCCCGCGGAAACCATGAAAGGGCACCTCAATTAGGATTAAATCGTCTTTCTCTTCTGGGCTTTCTGCCTGTAAGCTGCCAGTGTAACCATGCCCTCTGTTTTCCTGTATTTAAATGGTGATTTCTCCTGGCACCGAGAGCTTAAGTTTTCAGAGAAGCACCCCAAATATCAGAGGGTTGGTGGTAAAATTATATCCAGCAGCACTGACAAGATGAACAGTGAGAGCAAACTCTGAACTGAATACACTAGAAAATATGATACTGTGTTTGGCTGTTATAGTTCTTAAAGCAAGCAAAAAGTCAGGTGCCCTCAAGTCAAGCTCAAAGACAGAAAAATAAAAGGTTTCTAATTAAAACAAAAAATAAGGATTGTTTAAGAGAATTTAGAACAAATATTTGAGTTGGGACAGTGCTGTGTCCTAAATATCCAACGCAAGAGTACAGAGGTCAAGGGTGAGAACTCCCTTGTCAGCAGGCAGCAGCATATCCTTCCCTCCCCTCCTGCCCTGCCCATTTATCCACTTCTAAGAAGATACCTTTGCTCCTTTCTGTCCTACCTATTGTACATATCTCGATCGTCAGCGCCTTCTGAACCCAGATCGATGTCAGTTCACACAGTCAGCAGACAAACACTATTTTGCCCCTGGCAAAGTAAATCTAGCCCAGCTTCACTGGAGAGCTGTACTTTTTACACAGGTCTTGGTAGTTCTGACTAGCTGCACTGCCAGGTATACCTTGGACTGCTGTGCAGCAGCTGCTGTCAGGCTGCGGTAGGGATGTCATGGGCTGTGCAGAGCACTGCAGCACCGTCAGCAGCTTTCTGGGAATTGTAGTATGCAGCAGTCCCTCGCTGAGTGATGTTATCAGCAAAGGTTGCCCTTTTGCACAAGGTCCACAGACAGCTGCTGCAAGCCCAGCCTGTGTGTGCAACGTCTGGTCAATGGACTGCTGTCCTCAGAGGGGTTTTGCAACTAAACTATAGCGTCATGATTGAGGAAGATCGAGGAAGCTCCATGGTTTTGCCTTCTCAGCTTATCTCTCCCTCCAGCTCTATCTACTGTCTCAGCCCCTTTTACTGTTCCCACATTTCCAGATGAACATCTCTCACTTTCTTGTCTGCTGCACTCCTTAACAGCCTTGGGCTTTCTTCTCCTATGTACAATATTCAGCCAGACCTTAGCCAAACTTGGAATTTCTTTTACTAGGCACACACAGACAGTTGTAACTCTGTGAAAGGATTCTTAATACTTGGAATTACGGAATGCCTGAAGATTTCTGCTGTTGTAGAGCACTGTTGTGATAAATTCATAAAAGAATATTTCTCACAAAAAACAAGAACACTGAAAAAGGTTTCCCACTACAGTTACACTTTCCTTGAATTCCTTTCTTAGGTTAGCTGTATTTCCCTCCTGACAGTGTATTTGTTGTTAGAATAGATCTTTCGATGCTTGTATAGGTGGGTATATAAAAGTATTTTAGTGGCATAACTGCTTTAACTCTTTGGCTTTGGTCTGAGTTTGGGCAGAGCTTATTCTTCCGTTTCTGGCCATGTTTATGGGTAGATGGTAATTACCTACAGTCCCTCTCCAGCTGCTATTCTTGACTGTTTAGGGAAAAATCCCAAGAGCAGTGTATCCATTGGATTAATCAGCAATAGATTTAATAGTGACCTGATGAGCCTTTCAAGGAGGTCTGGGAGTGGTAACCCCTTTAGCTGGTACAGATACAGAAGTGGATATCTGAGCTCAATACAGAACAAAAAAATTCTAGTACAGAGCTGGTAATAAATGAAGGCCTCAGCTCAAATAATTCGCTCTAAAAGACAATAATGATGCTGTGTTTCTGAAACAAACTACTGATTACATTAGTGTCTCCTAAAGAGTGTGGGATATTTTTTTCTATGGGTTTTGACCAAAAAAGGTATAACTTTGATCTAGAATCACCTGTGCTGTTACATCTGGGTAGGAAATGACAGCAGTGGGTGAAGAAGCTCTGGTTTTGAGAACAGAATAGTTAGCTTAACTTGTGCAGTGTACTTTTTGTCTGTGTTTATATTGTTTCCATTTTCAGAAGCAATGGTCCCTGCATTGTTTCTCTGTATGTTGGCAGAGCTGTATGTAAAGGCTCCAAGTCCGGTTTAAAACATGAGCTGATCAGCTGCTACCAATGACAAGTATCAAAGGTCTGCAGCAGTGCCCAGGGAAAAGTCACCCCTTCAACAAATGTCCACAATTCTGAGAAAAGGGGTCTTGGGTAAATGAATCTTGGATAATCATCATAGAACGTATTGTTATAAGAATTTTTGTGGTGTAGAATTCAAGCCCCGTGATTTTCCCCTTAATTCTAGGAAGAATTTTCGTTCTCCAGGACTGAACATCCCGACTTTTAAAATCTATACTGATGCTTGTGCGTTCCTTTTAAGAGCGTCCTCTTTCCTATGGGTATAAGACTAGGCTCTGCATGCTCTGTTGGTTGTTTTTTGGTTGTTTTGTTGTTTTCTTTTATTCTCTCACAATCTACAGATGGGCAGACAGAATGATTATTTTTGTTTGCCAAACATAGTTTTCATGAACCATAAATTCACTTTCTACCTTGCTATGGCCTGAAATTATCACTTGTGCTCAATAAAAGCTTCCATGAGTCAGATTTCAGAAGAGAGAGAGTCCTTCTGCTGAGAACCCCAACATGAAAGCTTTAAATTTAATGATCACTGTTTTTCTTTCTATTTACTCTCTTGAGAGCCTAAAGAATAAGTTCACATTTAAACTCAATTCACAATTTAGGGTTTGACTTTAAATAATGAGGCACAGAACCTTCATATTTAGTTTTACTAGAAAGTTGAGATTCTTATGTTATAAGGATCTGGGACTTTAAGAAAACAGAAACTGTTTCAAGAATTGCAATAAAACTATGACTATATGCTGAGTTTGAACCTAGAATATTATTCTTTGCAACAGTATAAAGCAGAAACTGATTTTAAATGGTCCTTTGCATTCTGTAGAGTTGGTTACTTATAATGGTACCCTCTTACACAGTACTCAGAGTAAGGCTTTCAAGTTATGGATCAGTTATTCAGGTAAACCACAAGCTAATGCAATTCTCTACGGAGTATTTCTGCTGATGGCTGAAGAGAAAAAACCTGGAAACAGAGAGAGAGTAAAACATTTATGGACCAGAAGATACCAAAAGGATCTGGCTTATGTCTCTGACCTGTGATGCCAGCAGTGGCTATTTCTTAACTTTGTGCCATTTTTTTTCATAGGTGCAACCCTTGAAAATAGTTGTAGAGATACCCATCCTCAATGGGCTCCTTAAAGGTCTTTACTGTCATTTTAACTTTTAAAAAAACAAACAAAAAAGAAAACAAAAACAGGAGGAAAAAAGAAAAAGTAGTGGTTAGTCTGGTGAGACTATTTTCTCTCTTAGTCTCCTTTTTTCCTGAATTCTTTGCATTCTACTTATGTTGCATTACATCTCATCCTTACTCTGTAGGCTGTTTGGGACAGGGAATGCCTTTTCATTCTCCATGACAATAGCTGTCATGGTCACATAAATAATACATACTAGCCTTGATGTAGTTGATCCCATTGATCTGCTTTGGCCCAAGCTTAATAAAGGTGTGTGAGAGAGATGTCATAATTTCTTAGACAGTAGGGAGTATGTCATAAATCTTTCCTTTTACAAGCTTCTTGATGAGCAGGAGGTGAAGGATGTCTGAAAGTTTCTTTATCCTCCTTGCTGTGACACTCCCTGTTCATGAGTCAAAAAGTTGTGTCAAATGCTTGGCTGTTTCACAGCTTCACAGTGGGAGGAAAATATTTAATGAAGTCAATGAAAAAGAAGTTATAATAGTGTACATTAGTATAAAGTCAAGTATTTCAACTGTTTCAGAGGTTGCTAGGTAAAATGAATCATCACATGGACTACAGACATCTTGCATTTCCTATTAACTGTTTCTACTTCATGAATGAAGCACCCCACTTTCTCTGTTCTGAGTCCATTCAATTTGCTGTCCAGCTTCTGCTGTTCTATGGAAACGACTTCCTATGGACTTTCTATGGAAAAGACTTGAAACTGCTTGTAGTCTGTGCATGAACTGCCTTTTAATATTGTCATTCAGTGTTTTGTATTTTTTCTTTTAAACCTCTTTTTTTTCTGATGAAATGTACAGCTGTGATCGTCAACCTTTGTTTGCTAAATTAGGAATCTGTTACTTTATTATATCAATTAAATTACATTTCAGTTACATTAAAAGTCTTGTGTACTTAGAAATGAAGAAGCTATAGAGAGCAAAACAAGGAGTATTTATATTTTCCTAGAATGTTTCATTGATTTCAAATTGAAGGTTTTAGGAGTTTATTGTTTTTTTTTAATTATCTTTTATAATATATTTTATTGTTATTTATTATTGATTTCAAATATTGAAAGATTTACCACCTTGGTTTCCTTGGGTGCTGTTTAGGCTTTATTCACAAAATGGATGCTGTTTAGGCTTTACGTTTAGGCTTTGCTTTCTAGTTTTTTATATCATCAGTTGGTACATATCCCAAACAGGCATTTAGATGCCTAAAATGCTGTTATAGAGCAAGCTAGGTACCGAAATTAAAAAGTGTCATGTTGATATTAATTTCTGTTCATCTGTTATTGTAACCTAACCCCTGCCACAGAAGTTTATGAACTTTCACATTTTCTAGACGCTATAAATCTCTTGCTGTTTGCATGGTTTGAATCATCCAATTCTTCTTCAACTGAGCAATCTGGTCTATATCCGTCTTAGTCTCCTTAGTGTCCCAGCCTAGTAGGAATTCCCAGATCATATCTCACTTGGCAACAAAAATGAGCACCCTCCAAAACACAATGACATTTGCAGAGACAACATACTTCTATTAAAATGTTGTATGGGCAGGAGCAGCCTCTCTTCTACAGCAGTGCAGTTTGGAGGGTTTCAGTCAGTGAAGCTGTATGTGTTTGCAGGTTGTTTGAAGGGAGCAGAAGCAGCAGAAACTAACAGGGCAAGTTTGGCAGTGTGGTGCCTCTCATAATGGTGCAGAACATCTCACTGGGCTTGCATTTCTCTTGTCCTGCAAAACATGGTGGGAATTTTATGCCTTAGTATAACCAAAAAGCAGGTTTCTAAATGTCTCAAAGCAAGGGCAAGGGCAGAGCAGTTAAAGTAACATTCGCATGCACGGAGAGCCGATAACTCCTTCCCATTTGCCTAGCCACAGGCCTTCTAGATTTTGATGGTGATGGCTAAAAAGCTGCCACTAATTCCTTCCACAGGTGAAGTACAAGGGTTGTTAGGATTCCAGTGTCAGTAAAAGAAAAATGCTCTACCAATTACTGCTACTCAAGCTTTTTTTTTTTTTTGCCTGAGATGACAAAAATTTGAGAACAGGTCTGACAGTCTTTGCTGATGAAAAATGATGTCACTAAAATGTTACCAGTCCTACCACCAGTTACAGCCACACCTTTCTCTAATGGATGCTGTTGCTGTGCATTTTCAGCCTGCCAGTTGATCTGGAATACAGGATAGACAGTGAGAATTGAATCTTAGACTGAAGCAGTGTTGGGAGTGAGAAATGTTTCAGTCTTGTTCATCATCATACTTTTCTGCAGAAAGACAGAAAATTACTTTGCAGTCAATACAATCCAAAAGACAAAGGGGAACATTGTATCATTGCTGCTTGGTCTGGAAAGAGAACATGGTGTATGGCCCAAACTGGAATGGTCTGCGTAGTTACTGTGTTCACTGATGATGAAAACACATACAGAAGAGCTGTTGTCTGCAGCAAAAAGCATGGTAAGAGAAATGCCAAGTAGCAGGAAACTCACTTTACTATATCTTACAGATAATAATGTTGGATGCCAAATTTAGTGTCTGAAAACACTCAAAAAACTTCTTACAATATCAAATCAAAAACAGATTCTGTTCTACCTTGTGGTTGGAGGAGTCCACAAATATTGCTGCTCTCACTGATTTATTTAAGTATGAGAAATATAAGTTTGGAAAGACTTTTGTGTTTTGCTCTGATAATGTTTATGTGCAGAATATGCAAAAAAACTCCAATGTGTGAGGCAGTTACTGCAGTGGATTTATGCTGCTATTGTGGATTAAATGGTAGCTGTGGATGCCCTGAGTTTTAAGATCCATGTGGAGCTTTATTGCAGGAGTAGCTACTAATGTGACAGCCAATCTGAGAAGCATCTTGCTTCATAAAATGCTGTTAGGAAAGGTGTATCTAATTTTACTTGTCTTGTGACTTCCTTTTTTTTTGAAAACTATTTCTTCAGAGTATTCCATTCTTCATTACTTTTATTGGGCTGGAGTTTGCTGTCAGCTGGATTCAGAAGCATAAGCTGCCAGGTCGAATCAATGATGGCATAAGTTCTCTTTCCTTAGGTATCCTGTCCCGAATACCAGAGTAAGTATACTTATACAATCTTGAGATTGTTTGGTTTTTAATCACTGAGTAGGAAGAAAATAGCATTATATATTGAATTTGTTATTGCTAACCCAAAATGATTAAACAAGACATCTGGATCTTTCTTTATGCAATTTAATTTTAGTGAAGTGTATAAAATATTTCTAATCTGTAAGGATAAATATGATTCTTACAGAATATTGTTCAGCTCCACATTATCAATTTATCATCCGTTATATTCATCTGTATTGGTTCTTGCTGTCACCTTTTGCTGTTTCTGGGACTTCACCTGACTTGACTATATCTTATGTTAGATTAGATTTTAGAATCTGAGTTTTCTTTAATTAAAATACAGAAGATAACCAACAAATCAAGTGTATTATTATTGTTAGCCTTTAAAAATTAAATTGTGTGCATACAAGCAGATCAATAGAATTGTGAATATGCATGTGATCTAAAGTTATTTGAATGCAATCATAATCTTATGTTTAACTTAAATGGATTTTAATTCCTGAGAGAATTGTTGCAAACATGATCATAAAATTCATTTTCCAATGTAAAGGCCATAAGATTTACCTGAAATGGTTTGGTGAGCAGACTTGTATTTTAAAGAAATAGCCACTGTAGATAAACTGTGAATTCCAGTAACAGGAAATCCAGAAAATTCTTGATATAAATTGCTCTAAGTGTTTTTTAGAAGGTTTAGTTACTTGTAAGTAATATCATGTTTTTAGATATGCCTTTGCATGGTATGAGCTTCCAGATGATAGATTTTATTGCATCTTTTAAAATGGGATTACATTTCTATTCCCCATGTATGAATTAGCAGATGACCATCAAATTGTATATAATCTCTTCATTAGAAGAAGGAAAGTTTTTATTATTTGAGTTTGACTATATGGAATATTTGCAAATCTTTCAATTATTCCCACAGTTCTTTTTCTGAATCCTCTGCAGTTTTTCAGCCTTCTTAGTGCTGATGTCTCGAGTTCACTCCATATTTCAGAAATTACTACATCAGTGCCAAATAATGAAATCATTTGTTCTCTAGTTCTACTTGTTGTTCCTCCCTTTATATATCCCAGATCCTTTGAGCCATCCTTCATCCCTGAATGCTTTTTTGGATTCTGTGGCTTACATTCCTCATTCATAGGCAATATGTTCTTATATTTGGCTACATAGAAATAGATAGCCTGTACATTTGGTCCTCCTGAAATAGCCTGAATCCATGAAAAGTTGTCTTTTCTTTCAATCCAGATTCTTGATCAAATACATTCAAAGAGCATAGCAATAACAACAAAAAATTATCTCTTCTGGCTAGCGGCGCTAATTTTGTCAAATGTGTAAATAATCCACTTTGTAGTCTATTGATCATTTGACATATAGTTGATTTTTTTTACCTTTCTAAGCAATACAATTTTTGACAAGGTCCATTTGGTACAAAGACAATTTCTGATGGATTATGTTAATTACCAGTAGTAAATATCCCAGATGAAACCTTTTAAAGACACCCTCCAAAACTCTTCAAATATCTGAAAATAAGAGACTTGAACTTTAAACATGAGAAATATTCAAGCATAAAGGGATGTCTTCAAACAAAGTAATGTCTAAGTTATTTGAGAATTTTGTGAAGTTGTTTTTGCAGCTAGTGTACAACCTATATTCAAACCATTTCTAATGACTTGTGAGCATGATCTTGAAGGAGTAACATTCAATTTTTCAATATGTTTTATTAATTAATTAAACATTTATCAATACACTAGATTTGCATGCAGCAACACACAACCCCAATAATGGGTTACTGTGGTCTGCATAAAGCTAATATTGAAATATATCAAATGTTGCTTCCACAACTTAACCCAAATTTTCTAAACTTGACAGGCTTACCATGCTAAATATTTATTTTTGTTCATCTGAAATATTCAGAACTGATTAAGTTAAAGGGACTGAGATACATGTAAAATTAGTTTGAATGGTTTTTCAAGTCCTTCTGGTTTTATTTTAAGAATACTGAAACACTTCAGATACATTCATTCCTGAAAGAAATGCTTGCTAAAAAAGCTAGTGTTTTGTGTGTGGAATGCAGCTTTGCAAGGTGCTGAGTACTTTTATTATTTTGGCACTCAGTCCTGTGCTGCAGAATTTGGCTTGCGGGCTATGCAGTTTTCTTTTGCAAGATTGTTTCAATTGAGTGAACCCAGTGATCCTTAAGGACTCAAATTTTGCAGTCATATCTTCAGGACTGGTACACCTATTGATTGCCACGCCAACATAAGAAGTCTCTTCCAGGTTGCTTGTGCAGCTCTCATGATTGGAAATACCAGAGCCTCCTCAGCAGCTCTTTCCAGAAAAGAGACCTGTAAAACTTTTAGCTTTTTGGCTGAATGTTGAAGAAGCAAGCAAAATATTGACTTCCTAAATTATTTGATCTTATATTAATATCACAATTCTAATGGTGACTGTTTAGTGTAACACCTCTTTTGTAAGTTAGAGGAGTTGTGAATAACAGACTGACTAAAAAGGCTTGAACTGAAAAAACCAGAACACTTTACCCTTCTGTCTTGTGCTTCCATGGTGTGAAAGAACTGGGTCAGACAAAAAAGGGGAAAAAAATAGCACAGGCAAAATCTGTTGCTAAGACTTTCACTTCAGTCTTTCCCTTTCAGGCAGAAAAAAAGGTAGGGAAAGCTGACAGAAACTGCTAAAACAATATTTCAGCAGAACCCACAGCATCAGGGGAAATAGTAGTGCAAATCATTAACAGCTGAAGGTTAGATTAACACACCATTGATTGTATCCTCTCCCAGGGACTAATTTTCATTTTCTCAACTAGCAGCAATGGCTTGCCACTTCCTTAAAAATTCTGTGGTTGGATCTAAAATGGTGGCTTCAGTCTATTAGTTAAAATGAAGCTTCAAATGTGTCATTGCAAAGAGGTCTTTACATTTAATGAAAAAATTAGGAGTCACTAACCATATTCAGCCTCTAAGTATTTTTTCCATTTCATAGTCTGTATAACAGAAGTATTGTGTATATTGAGGGCAAACAGTGTTTATTTAGTGTTTCATACTTCAACTTTCTCTTGAGAAAGTGAAAATCAGAAATTGTTGATACTTGTATCCCAAATGTTATAAATGTAGGTGCAAGAGTAAAAGTCTAATCAGATAAGTTGATGTTTTTGTTTTCATGCTTATTAGACTCAACAGCACATAGTAGTTGAATGGTTTGTGCATACATATAATCTCTTCTAAAATGGCCCATACATTTCTTTAATGTATGGTTTTCTTTGCCTTAATGCATACTATGCATACCTTTGCATGTATGAACACTAAATGTTTTATGCAATGAAAATTAATTTGGGAGAAAGGGAGAAACTTTTATTATGACTTTGCTCCCAGCATCCTAAATGTTGGTGAAAAATTTCTGAGAACTTTTATTCTAAATACATAAATAAATAACTTTTCTAGCTAAACATTTCCAAGAGACTTTAAATGCTGCTTTAAAAATATTCTCCCAAGAGAAAGTTTATTTTGGGTATAAGTATCCATTATACAAGTATGTGCATTATTTAATATTGACCCATTTCTTCTTTTAAAGCAGCAGAACATAAATCAAATCAAAAAATGTTTGGGGGATAACTGAGGTAGGTACATTTTCAAACTAGTTGGGAAAGTATTTGGTTTTTATGGTCATGCTCAATTGCCAATTTTTAGTGTTCTGCTCTGCAACACAGTTGTACAATGCATGAGTATATATGTACATAATGTCTGACAGTTTGGCAAGTGAAGTCTGCAATGAACTTCTCCATTTCTAAAGAGAACATTACAGTCTGTATACATTATTTACTTTGATTTCTGAATCAGAAGAAGTAAGTGTTCTCTGAAATGTTGAACATGAGAATGAAATGAGTAAATGCTTTTTGACTGGTACATGCTATTAAGTATTTTACAATATCTACATATCAGAAATAATTTAATTAAAGGAGTACAAATTCTGTTTGCACTCTAGACCAGTGTATTCAGTTTTGTACATCATCTGGATTTTAAATAATCTTTTTTCAGAAGCTGGATTGAAGAAGCAGTTTTGTGTACATTTTAGACCTGCAATGCTCCCAAATGGAGCACCTTTGATTGATTCTTCTCGTTGCTCATTCCTCCCTCTGTACCTTCATCCCTTTTTGGCTGGCATCATCATTTATGCTGCTCTGTGGTGAAGTAGCCTGGGAAGCAGGTCCAGCACCTCCCCATCACGTTAACCTGCATCAATTCTTACTATGTGTGTGCAAAATCTTGTGCTAGAACAAGAAATGGGATTGGAAAAAAGCAGCCAAGGTTTCAGGACAAGAAACACTCAATGATTTTGTAGGATTACTGAGTTATCTGCTTTATAACATATATAAAATTGCAATCTGAAACCAAAGATTTTCAATTTTCAATAGTAACAAAATTAGAACCAATTAGAATACACTCAATTCAAGTTGGTGCAAGTAGTTCAGAACTCTGCAGAGTCAGGAGTGTCCTGACAGGACACAAAATAATTGCCTGCATGGATTTATGCATTTGAAGTGTGTGCTGGTTTCCTGAAGTACCTCCTAGATACTTCTCGTGTAACTATAGAAAATTATAATCTCATAAATTAGTGATTGCATTGCTTAGAACAAAATTTGATACATGCAGTTTCTCGTAAATTATATTTTCACTTCAAGACTTATTAGGTACATTTTTTCTCCACATCTGTTTGACTAAGGCTTTGGACAGATGTTTGTTTAGAGCATGGTCAGATGTGTTGCTTCTGGTCCAGCTGCCCCCTCAGATCTGCCAGCATAACTGCACATTTAATTGCTCCCTACCCTGGTCTTGACAAAGTGATCTCGCTAAAAGCAGAAACAAAAGCCCCCCAAGAACTATAAAAGAGGTGTTTAAGCTCAGCTGCATTCATTTTGACAGAACCAGGTCAGGGAGCAGCTATGCATGCAATTATGGTGGCTGGTCTGAGGGCTGGTAACCACCACACTTCGGGCAGTGATGAGCAGAAGGCGCCAAACTGGAAAGGTAGTCACTTAACCTGGTTAAATGGGAAGTGGAGCTGCTGTGCTATGCCCTTAAACCAAGTGAAATTCTGGCTACTGCACTTCGGTCTTTCTCATACTCACTTACGTCGTCCTCCCTTTCTCTTGTGTTGGTTCAGGTGCTCAGCTGATCCCAAGTGGAGTTATTTCAATCCATTCTGTGAGCAAAAAGGTATTTGCTTTAGGCAGAGAGAAAAGCAAATTGTCTGGGAGTGGAAATGGGGCAGCCAAGAGCTGTCAGGCTGCAGGTTCAGCCTCTACAGAACCTGCAGCCACAATCATGCCTGCAGCAGCTAGTTATGGCAGTTTAAGGCACTGTCAATAGATGTGTCCAAAAAATAAAATTTTTAATGAGTAACAGGCCTGAAAAGACAGAATCTACTCACTTTCCCATTCCTCCCACTCTCCAAGTAGCACTAGGTAGTTACATATTTCACCAGAGCACTCTCCTGGCTTCACTCTTCCATATACACTGTTGATTGTTCCCACATTTTGCCAAAGGTCACAGCCCTCACAGCTTTGTCAAAGGAACAGGTTTTGAAATAACTCACTAATCTTCTGTAGGTAAAGCAGTCAGAGTAGGATAAACAATTTCAATAAGGGGGTAGTGCTGTGCAGCAGAATCTGATAGGATTTTCATCAGGCGAAACCTGAATCTGGAAGGGGATTTTCAAAATAATTCAAGTTAAGCTCATGGCAGTAACTGCTTTACCTGAACAGTATTTTTTCAATCTAATTAGTTTTGTTTGTTTGTTTGTTTTTTGTTTTTTTAATCTGATTTGCATTGATGAACCAATTGGGACTAAATTAGTAAAATAGTTACTCCTGTGTGGATTAATTATACTGTGTTCTTACTGTATCACTTTAACACAGTTTTATAAACTTGGTGTAAATTGAGCTGTGTCCTCCATTCAGTCCAAATCCAGCTGTGCCCACTAAAAATGCTAGTGCTTCGTGCCTGCTCTCTGGTGCTCATCACTACTTCCCTAATCCCCTTTTACCATCTGAACCCTTCCCAGGCGTAGCAGCAGCATTATCTCCAGGGGTTTAAACTGTAGAATTTTGGTATTCTGGTTCCATTTGTTTGAAGCAGGCTGAAGAGCACACGTGGGCATAGCTGCTGGCAGAACACAGGAATACCACTAAGCAGCTCTAGGCAGTGCTACTTTTTAGTGATGACTAAGGAAAGAGCTAAGCCAGAATTTGAATCTCTGGAGTTTCTAATGAAATGACACATAAGCTACCTTGTGTTACAAAGAAGGATTTGGGAGAGCTTGGATATTCTCAAACTAATTGACTGAAACAACTGGTAGTCCCTATCTACCATAATGTTCTACAGATTGCTGTATTTCACACAAGCCTGTCAGGGATCCAATTACTCTTTTAGGTTGGAATCTCTTACACAGAATGCATACTTGTCTGTTCCCCTAGTGTTGCATCATTGTCTTTTTCTATACACTGGGACCTGTAAGTGGCTTGGTGATGGCCCATCCTTAATATCAGAGCCCAGCTCTATACCTGCCATGTCTTTAGAAGCAAAGAGAAGCTGTCAGGGTACATTTTCCAATATACTTGTGCTCTTCTGTGAAAGTACATACTGTGAACAGAATTTACCCTTATTGAAAATACAGTATTAAATTCACTGGTCTCTGAAGCTCACAAAATATACCAATTTCTCAAATCCATTAACTGTTGTGCAGATTTTTTATTGCATGTTTTTGTATTTTGCTTTAAGCTAAATTGTGTCATTTTTCACACATTTTGAAAAAAACAGCTTCTGTATAGAGTACCCTTCTGACTGAAGGACATCTTTGCTAAACAATGAATTAATCTTAAATCAGAACTCCACTAGATGGAGCACAGGGGTAGCATTTTTAGAGCTGACCAATCTAATTTCTTGGGTCAACACTTAAAAGTTATGAAAATCGGGGGAAAATGTCTCTTAATGATTCTGCAATCCAGTGTTACAGATCTGAAAAGAACAGACTTTCGCCACTGTATGTCATCGACAAAAACAAACTGTCTTTTAAAAATTCAGAAGTATGACCAAAGGAGTTCAATATAAATTCTCATGTAAATATCTTTCCTTATTTCATCATTTGATCTGCTATGGTGTTTCACTGAAGCTATATCACTGTATTTTAATAGACCATAGGAAGTGTTACTAGTTCCTTTGGTTTTTCTGAATCTATCTAGAACAATCTGAGTTGAATAGAATATCTTTTTCTCATTACCTGTTTATATGTGACCTTTGACAATATTATAGGCTTGTTCCCAGCCTAACTTAAACTATAATGCAAATTTGCTCACTTCAGTGGAGCAACCAAGTAGGACAGATCAAAATCAGACCCTCAACTGGCAAAAGGTCCTAATCAAGCATTTTTATTAAACTCATATGGTGATATTTGTACAAATACTGAAAAATCAGGACCATTGCCTCATAGGCAAAGACATTGTAGAATTTTCCAGTCTTGTGTATCCTGAAGATACTAGAATAGAATTTACTGCCCAATGTGCTGGGCAGGTATAAATAGGTATGAAGAAATATAACTTCTATTCTCATAAAAGAAGAGGAATAAGCTACAATGCCAGAAGCTCAGTCATACTGAAGGTTTTAAACTGGGCTTTTAAGTCTTTTAAAGATACCATGTAATTAAACTATCTGAAGATCTTGCATAAACTTAGGGCATAATGAGTTACTACTGTGTATTATATCACTAAAGGTAGTGGAACTTCTCATGAAAATATTTGTGTTGTATTTTTAATTGATTATTTATATATAAATGAGCAAAGAGAAACAAGTTACTCAAATTACCTAGCAGAACTAGAACTTAAAAAAGTGTAACACTTGCTATTTTTCTTCCAGCATTTGCTGTTTCACGTTTGATTCCACCCACTACTGTAAATTAATATTAGTGTCATAAATTAGAGGATAAAAAGTGAAGTGCAACAGAAATAGGTTTAGTGAATAAAAGGGCAGCTCCGTAAAGCAAAATATTAAGCAATACTGTGCACAATGCAACTAATAGGGATACCTGAGCCACCTCCCTTCTACTTCATTTTAAATTTGATATTTTCTCTTCTCCTTGAGGAAAACTGGAGGTTTGTATTGTTTAGGCTAAAATGCTGGAGAAGGAAGCCATACTGAGGAAGAGGAGAGGCTTTGATTCAGCTTTTGTGTCTGGTGGGAACATTTTCTCAAAATGTAGGTGCTATTTCCTGTAATCAAGGGCTTTCCAGAGCCTGATAATAATTTCCCAGCTGTATCATTTTGGTGAATTATTTTTTAGCCTTGGGTTATTTCATGACTGGTTTTGCATATTAAGAATGGGAGAGGAGATCGTATTCATCTTGATGATAGAAAACAGGGAATAGAACTCCCACAGCTCTCTCTCCCTTTCCCTCCACCTTGTGGAAAGTTTGGCTTTGTGCTAAAGCATGAAAAAAGCCTTGACTGCAGTGTGTCAGGCATATTTCAGCTCGATTTGTGTCAACCCTAATAAGTCAGCTGACAAGGTAATAAATTGGGTGTCTGTTCAAGACCTGGCACCTGTACAGGAAATAAAAGGGGATTTCAGTTGCAGCGGATTTGCTTTGTTTTACAAATGGATCTTTTCTCAAGGCTCCTCTACCTCTTTCCCCCCTTCTTCTCTTTACTGAAATCATGTTATCAAAATATTTATTTCAATTGTGACTGGAGCCAGTTTTTCATCTGGAAAAGAAAGCTCTATGAGTATCCTTGGAAATGGAAATCCTTATGCTTTCCATTCTGAAACAAAACCTTACAGAGCATTTAATTATTCATGTATCCTGCTGTTACATAAATGGTCTGAATAATTTCATTTTATTGAGAAACTGCTTTTGTTCAACATTTTGAAACTTCACATTCATATAGTTTCAATCAGACTAGGCAAACAGAATTTATTTAACCCAGGGAAACTGTATTAGTAATATCTCAGTATTTTTAATGATAATATAACCTTGTGACCAGGGTGTCTTAACATGCTTCCCTCTGTGCTTGACCTCCAAGGATGCAAGTCTGTTACAGCCCTCAAGAGCAGAGCTTTTGTAGGTCCAGCTGTAGGGTTGTGTTTTTAGCTCAGGGGCACCAGGTCAGTTCCCAGTGTGATGTGAGGTGGTGACTGCAATAGTGGTGAGAGCTGAAGCAGTTTCCTTGGAATATTCACTTTTGGTAGACAAACCTTTCTCCATGCTTGGAAAAGAGACAACAGCTCCTGTCTCTGACCCTTTTCATTTTGGTGACTGTCCTGGGCACCATGGAAGAAGTTTTGTAGAGGTGTGGTTTCAGGCTCTGTGGCTGGAGGATGCAAAACAGGACCTTGTATTCTTTGAAATGGGCAGCTGCCTTTTCTTCCAATTGAGTTTCCTCCACCTTTTCCCTCCTTCATTGTCCCACAGGGATATAGCATAAGTAGATCTTCATTTCCACATGGAGAGTTCATCTCCCAGAATTTCCTTCTTAGACTTTTTTAATTAGAGGAAGTGATAATCTGACCCAGTGGAAGGTGAAGGGGGAAATGGTTTATTAAAAACAAATATTATTGGCATTGATTAAAGTATGTATGACCTTTAGAAACAAGGAGACAAGAACTCTCAAAGTCTAAACAGTTGCTTAAGCGCACTTTTGCACATAATAAGAAAATTTTCAGCAGCAATGTTCAAAATCCAAGAAGATAAATCTATGAAATATATACAATAAGGTTTTCTATACAGTCTGTCTGTTTTAGGATTTATTACTCTTTATACAGAGGATTGGAGTAGATGACAAAAGTCTTACCTATCCACTTCTGTCACATTTATGGTTATAACATTTAAATGAGGAAAAAGTGTTCTTTAGTTCTCTTAGTATTTTCAAGAAGTGAAAAAGGAACTTCAGGGAAAAAAAAGGGGGAATATAAACCTTTAAAACTCCAAGTGAACTTTCAGAATTGTAATTGAATGCAAGCTCTGGTCTTTCCTATTTATCACACTGTAAATTTTTTAAAAAGACTTACTTAAGCAACTCCTCTGTCTCCAGCACTGCCTACCAATATGATGGATTACTCTAAATTAATTACAGTAATCAGCTAACGTTATGTGCTGTAGAGTTGTGATTCAAGCATGAAGGAAAGAACGTACAGAAAATTGCATATATAAAATATGTGTTGCAGGGTTAGCTCAAGGTTTACACGTTGGCCTCAGCCTGTGGAAAAAAAAGGACTCCAGGGTGAAATACTGAAAGCTGATCAAAAATGGGGGAAACGTTCCAGGTCACATATCTTTGGATGTACTGCAAAGGTATTATATGTTAATAAAAGCAAAAGAATAAAGTAAGAAAACAGTACCTAATAATAACTGATATTCTGTGTTGCAAGAGGTGTTTTAAATTTCCTGGTCATTGAAAAGATGTTAAAAAATGCCCATTTCTTTGTGCTTGAATAATATCAGCTCCCTTCTGACCTGTTGTGAAATGGATTGAGAATTTATACTGAACTTTACAGATTCCTCATGAGGTGAATTGCAAAAATCTGCTTGGACACATATAATCTTCTTTAAAAATATTTATGGAGCACAGCTCTTATGAAAATTAAACATGTTCCAGGTGTGTATGGTCCACCTTCTGGGCATAGCCAAGTTGTTTTTGAAGTGGTAGATACACCTGTCCTTGCTAGACAGTAGAAATTCTTCATGGTCGAGCTGCTGAAGTGAAATGAAATTTCATGGGGTTTGTTGTGTCTTGGTTTTATTCAAGAGAAAAACTGGTATGATTACAGTAAAGGTGGGAATGAGTTGTAGATAAGATGTGCACCTGGCTGTGGAAAACATATTAGTTCTTTTCTTCCTGAGAAACAACTGCTTGCAATGCTTCAACTCTCAGGAAAAAATGGTGGACATGATATGATTATGCTTGCAGGCTATTATTGGTAGCTTGGGATTTTCAGGTGACTTTTTTCCGCATTAATAGTTGAAGTAGCACCACAGAAGCTCAAGGTATTTTCTTCTAGCTTTGTTCAAAACACTTATGGGAAGAGTTGCTAATGCCAAGAATATAAAAGCTCTAAATGGATGTCTTTGCAAAAAGATGGAGATGACTGCAAAGTTCAGCTTTGAGAACAGGGGTGGCTTGAAGACTGAAACAACCGTGTTTGTTGAGCTTCCCTTCTGTTTCAGAGCAGCTGCCCAAAAGGACAGGGCATGGCCAGACTGTTTTCAGGGATGTTTTCCAGATGTGTGAAAAAAGTCTTTAAAGGGGAAGGAGTATACATACTTTTAAAGTTTTTGCAGATTCAAGTATTTTTGTGGCCATGCTGTAAACTATATGAAAATTTACCAAGCTGGAAAAAAAAAAAAAGGCAAAAAGGGAGAGTATTGAAAGAAATACCTCTGTGAAGTAGTACTGAGGCAAGAATGAGCAGATGTGGACAGAGATGCATGGATAATCTTTCAGCTGATTTCAATGTAAGGTGAAGTTCCAGACAAGACTAAAGTGAAAGAGAGATGTTGGTTGTTGGTCTGTCCTTCGTCTGAGATTTTGCATGGCTGTGACACCTATGTGCATTACTTCCATTCAAGTAGTGTCTTGCAGGTGTGCTATCTGCAATGTTCTTTGGAAGCTCCCTGAATTTGTATCCCAGAGTCTTTCTTCAACTATGAATATGCTTTATAGGTTTTTAAAACCTTGCACAACTTTGTACAAAGGCATTGCTGATAATTCTTCCACCTCGCCCCAAAAAGTAGCCAGCAGCATAACATCTGAGAACTAATTTTTTTGTCTGTGTGTGATTATGTTAGTTCTGACTCTTAGGCCCTAAACGGAGGTGAATTTCATCCATTGATATATATAAAAAGGATATTTCTGACTTTTCTGAAATTAGTATATTTTCCCTACTTTTTTTTTTCCTGTTTGCTGCTTTTCAGAGGCTAATGCAGTTCAGTTCACCACAGTTTCACTACATTTTAAGCAACACAGCAAAGAAGAGTAGCTGGACGAGTTGTGAGGAATCTGCTGTCAATCCTGCTGTGGACTAGTTTTTTTCTGAAAAAATGCCAGTTTAAATATATACCCATCTGCAGCTGCAGCACAACTTCACAGCTACCTAAGCCAATTGTCACCTGGGCCACCCCCGTGCCTACAGGCTCTCACCATTCATACTTGGGTTTAATGCTTCCTGATTCACCCAAAAACTCACCCAGCAAAGCAATTTGTTTTGAGCTGGCTCAGGGCCCCAGCTGGTGAAATGAGGTGGTAGAGTACTGAGGCGAGGGTGTGACTGTGGCAACCCAAATTTGTATTAATCTGAGTAGCTGTGGAGAGTTACCACTAGATTTGGCCTGCCTATTCCAGAACTACTTTCTTTCTCGTTCTGGTCTCAGTACTGAGTCTGTGATAGGTCAGGGATAGCTACTCTGTCCCTGTAGTCCAGGAACTTAGAGGCCATAAAAGCTGCTGTCTGGTGGCTTTCCCTGTCTTTGCAAATTCATGATTTCTTCTGTCCCTTTCTGGTAATCCTGCCATTTCTCTTTACCTTCTTTTCAATGGCACTGGCCTTTGCATCTTCCTGCTGCATTTAGCCTCTTTTAAAGTGACGTGATATACTGAGTAGATCAAATATATCACTGCTTCCAGCAGTTCTGTCCCAATGTTCTTTCTTATAATGGAAACAGTCAAGGTATTTTAATGTCATGCATTAGTATTTTGGCATAATTGCTACTACACTTCAGTCACTTGTGACTTACTAGTTAGGAAGTATGGGTTTCTTCCAGATTTGGGAAAACAGGAACACCTAACACCTGCAGAGCACAGGAGTGCTTCAGCCTTTGAGCATGCTTAATGCCACAACATGGATGGTGAGTGGGTGAGAGTTGGTTTTAGAAACAGTGTAAACACTAAGCAAAGACACTAAGCGCTGAAGTTGGTAGTAGTACTACTTGACAGAGGTTGAAGAACTTGGGATACTGGTTTTATGTGCTGTAAGAAGACTCACAGCTGGTAAATTGTAAATATATAAATGATTCTGAAATAAAAGCTGACAGAATCACTGATAAAAATTTCTGGATCTCTATTTCAGTGTTTTATTCAGAAGTATTGAGTTAATTAGTTACATATACGTATGGAATAACTACAGACTCTTTGAACTGCCCTGGGACTCACCATGGACATGGTATTTGACACTTCTGGGAGTGGACTTTGCATACTACTGCTTTCATCGCATGAGCCATGGTAAGATTTAACAAGTTTCTCATGTTTTAAAATACAAAGTACATTAGTTATCTATTAATAAAGTGAGGTGTTTACTTTTGTTTCTATACTTAATCTACTTAAAGCATATATAGCTGCTCTTCTTTCCAAGGGTTAGCAAAGATATACTTTAAGCATGGAAAGCAGTTTATGCATCATACTCCATACAGTAAACATGATTTTGTGAAAGGAAGGAGTATAATTTTGAAAGCAGTACAACACAGAAAGTGAAGTGCAATAAAAAAAATGACGAAAATAGTAAGTACATAAAAATTTGGGTTCAATATCCCTATGTGCTTGTATGAAAAATACAGGAAAGTACAGATAGCTATTTCAAAAGAATCTGGTGGATGTACAAAATACAGAGCAGTATAAAGCAAGGTGGCCAAAATAATGGAGTCCGTGTAAATCATGTCAGTCATTTCTGTACATACATGTCTGTCTCATTACCTATTTCTGTTCTCTAGTGACAACAAATAGTAGCTCTAGCCCTTTATATCCTATCTGAAAATGCAGTAATACTTTCTATCAGTCATAGTTGTGGGCCTGTTCTAACGTCTGTAGCAATGAAATAAGAATCTTCTTGTACTTTAAGAGACTTTGAGCTTCTCAAAGCTGAGCACCCACAGCTCGCACAAGCTGTGAAATGTAGTAATGATGCTTTATGTAATGTGATTTCAGAAAGGGAAGATTGTCTGCTGCCAATAGGTCAGTGGAATATATGGAAGTAGGTAAGAAAGGAGACTGATCTGCAGCGAGGAGTGGGAGAGAGGAAGGGTCCCTCCCAGGTGGGGATGGCAGGCGGGTGTGAGAACAATGCAGGGTGGGTACAAGGAGACAACAATAGTGGGGGGACGGGGCGGGAGGTGAGGAAGCAGGGGGAGCTGGAACAATGTGTCGAGGGGGACATCACGGCCGGGAGCTGGGAGCCCTGCGTGGGTGTACAGAGACTGGGAATACGCTTCACAAACAATGACATTAACAGTGCTGGCAGGGGCTACAGTCTCAGGCTGAGAACTGGACCAGAGCAGGAGGCTATTCCTGGGTTTTTAAAATGAAAATAATGGCCTTTAAGTGTTAAAAAGTCACTAGCTGGGCTGTGCTTTCTCTAGAGTCAGTGGTAAAATTCCCACTGGCAGAGAAGGGGACAGGGTCACCTCTGCGATCTCTAAAGCAATGGACATATTTCTGTTCCTGCAGCAACTTTGCATTTACTCTTTTCTGTTCTTCTATGTTTTTGATGGAATACTTTGAAATTAATCTCAATAGGTGTTTTAGAATTAAAATACAAACCAGTTCTATATGTAAAGAAGTTGAAGAAACTGTAAGAAAATGCTGTTCTTCTCTCAAGAAGGTCAGTGCTGAGCTATTCTATAAATGTTAATTTGCTCTCCTTCAGGTTACAGAAATATTGTTTGCTGTTAGATCTGTGCTACTTAGCAGGGACCTGATGAAACGTACAAAATCACTCTAACTGGAGATTTTAGTTTAACCAACACTTCTCTGGTCAAACAATGATGAAATCTGTAGCACAGCAACACAGCTGTGAAAGTCAGCTGCATTGGAAGTTGCTGAGGAAATTTAAGTGTGGGAGATGGTTTTAAAAATAATGAAAAATATCTTTGTAAATTGAGAAGAAGGGGCACTGGAAAAGTCTCTGGTACAAGCAGACAAAACACGCTTTTGCGCTAGAAGGTGACAGGGCCTGGTGATTCAGGCTTGGATCCTAGAGCAAAGTTAAAAATTAATAGCACATGTATATCCCACGAAATTCAAGCTGTGTGGGCTTGATGCACAGGGATGTAAATAAAAGCACTAATTGTTTCAAACTGAAAACTAAAATTCACATACATTTTTCAGTTGTTCCTTAGTACTTGATATAGTTTTAAAACAAAGAATCATCATCATGATGATGTAGCTTTTCCTGGCTGCAGGCTGCAAGCAATAATTTGGTAACTCAATCCCCTTGCCTTTTTACTACCTTATTTCATGTTGCGCATGCATAACTAGATTTTTAATTCTGCTATTTCATAAATTGTCTTGAGTCACTACAGATTTTAAAGTTTCTTCTGTAGCAGAAACCCTACTATGCAATATAAAATTTTTACCCTGCATTTGAGGAGATATTTTTTCCTCTTCACTATATGCATGTAATAGCTATTATCCTAAACTGAAGTTATACAGCAACAAAAGGAAGTATTTTTAGGTGTGATCTCATTTTGCAAAGGATAGAGTTATTCTAAGTATGTACTTGTATTTTCCATTGTTTGCAGTAGCCACTGAAAGGTTAGGAAATAAAATGCTTCACCACTTACTCCAGCATTCTTCTGGGTCTGATCCAAAAGTCATGGCAGTCAACAGGTCTACTTAGCCACTGCTCTTTTTTGTGGCATTTTAATGAATTTATAAATCAGTGTAACTTTTCCCTTTGTTTCTGTAAAAATACCCATTACGGCTGCACTATACAAGAAAAGTATGTTGTAAAATCACAGGTTTTATTTTGATTTTTTTTTTTTTTTAGGGAAGGATATGTGTGGGTTTGAAGGGGTTTTTACCATATATTTGAATCTAGCATATATGGATCACTCCTCAAGTTTCCTCTCCAGGTGCAGAGACCTTGCAGAGTTAGTCCTGTCAGTGAGGGGATTTGGTGGTCCCAGAGCAGCGCTGAGCCCAGCACAGCCTCCCCGCGCCCCCGCCACGCAGTACTCCTGCTGCAGACAAATGACAGCGGCAGTAAGGAATTTGGAGGCTCTGTAAACTGATTTCTTCAGCAGCCACACCTTTTAATCAGAGGGGGAAATCTAGAGACTCCCAGCTCCGTGCAAAAACGCGGGTGCAGAGCCCAGGCCCTGGCTGTGGGTGTGTGGGGCTCTGCAGGGCCCAGGGCAGCCCCAGGGCAGCCCCCGCCTGAGCACTTCCCTCGGCAGCGGCTGGGTGCTCAACCCTGTGCTCCAGTGGGGAACACTGGGGAGCTGTAAGGCTCCGGTGCTCTGTAGGGGAGTAGTTTTTAATCTACACTTCCCAGGGGATCACATCCTGCAGAACAGAGTGTGTTTCTGTCAGCCGGGGGAAATCTCCTCTCCTCTTTCAGGCCCTGGAAGAAGCTGTCTTTTTTTAAAGGCAGCTTCCAACACCTCTTCTTTTGTTCCCCTTCATGGCTGGGGAATTTCCATTGCTTCAGTGTACCTCCCCTCAGACAACCTGGGAGAAGCGAGTTTCCTTCGGCAGGGCCAAGCTCTGCAGCAGCTGCATTGTTCTGCCTGGGGCCCGGCGGCCGGTGTCAGCCGCTCGCCCCATTGTCCGCTGGTGGCTTCCAGCCGCCCTGCGGGATACGTGACATGGTCCCTGTCAGCCAAGGGCCGAGCCAATATGAGCTGATGGCTTGAGTTACATCTGAGGTCATAAAATAGACCTCAACTGATGAGTACATCCTCAGCAGATTCCCCAGCTGCTACATAAAATTTTGAGTTAATGGTGTGTCTCTTAATAATTATGGGTTTATTTATAGTGGATGAGAAATGAGCCTTCTACACCAGGTGTATTGTGGAGCAATAGACTCCAAGCTTCTCAGATTCTCCCACCCCACATGACTGACCTTTTGGCCAAGGCCAGCTTCTGAAAGGTCAGAGGACAAAGAAAGAAACCCTGAAATCTCACTTCAGCATTGTCCTTCAAAACACCATGCCTCAGACTGTGGCAAAATGTCTCAGCTGAGGATGCCAAGAAATTTTTCTTTCTCAGACTTCAGATAATTGAAAATTTTGTGAACTTTTCATCTCCTGTTTTAAAGAACTTTTTTTAGAAGGGTGTTTCTCTTAGCTGTGACTTACATTGCTTCTTCCTCTTCTCCCAGTGAGCATCTTTTGTTACAGTTCCTTCAGCAGCAGAACTGACTTCAGAAGTTTCTGGCTGCTCTTTCCTACACTATGCTGTAGTTCACAACCCACTCAATCCTGAAAAAAATATCATGCATGGAGACTGTGTATAAGATCACATGAAATAAACCATATTAAAAAACAAAGTTGTGTTGCATTACTTTCGTAACAATTCCGCTCAGTAGTCATAGGGGTCAACTTAGCCATGGAGCAGGACATAAGCCAGATGTGCTAGTTGAGAATCTATGGGATTAAGTGGAGACTTGAGAGAGAGCAGACAGAATTTTCTGAGTCAGTAGTGCATGGGCAGTGCACTAAGGAGCCAGAATGAATAAATTGCCACAGGTAGTGTCTCAGGATTGATGCCACTAAAATAACTGGAATGTGCTGCAGTAAAGCCCAATCCTATTCTTTCTGATAATTTTATATGTATTGTGTATTGATAATCCTTATGTGTTACTGGACACCAGTACAATACTGCGTTTGTTGTTGCATGAGGAGATGAGTTTGAACTTCTTAGAGGAAAAGACAGCAGGGCCTAAAGTGTCTTCACCATCTATATTTGTTTATAATTTTTGGAGATTGTATTGAAATCATATGATAGTTTTATCTTTATTTATCTGACCCATTCCTGCATTTGAAGTGCTCCTTTCATCTGCATTTTATAATGTACTTGTCTGAACTCAGTCTATTAGCATGGACTTGTTAGGTAGATTTTATATTAACAATTGATAGTATATTAAAATAATTTTGTTTTTAAAGGGTTTTGCATTTATGGGAAATTCATTATAATATAGTGATGTCTAACTTTTCTTACAAGGTTTGCTTTGCAGAAATATCTGTATTCCCCTAGAAATACAGTAAATTGGGATGTTCTTTAGCATGCCAAGGGGGGGATGGAGGAGAAGATTGGGTGGTGGAGGAATTTTTTAGGCTTGTTTTTGCATGTGGGAAAATGTCATTGTTTACCTGGCTAGAAATTCAGTACCATATTGATTATTCAGCATGAAACAAATTTAATTTCACCCCAGTGAAAGATAGAAAATGTTGGGAACTGTCAAGTGACTGGACGAGGCTCTGCTCTTTTTCTTGTCACAGCTTGTGTTGATTGCAAAGGGAATTGATACCCAATGATTAAGAGAAAAATATTCCATTCTTGTGAATTGTACAGAAAACATTTTTTTTGCTGTTCTGTGAGTTGTTTTTTCTTTTTTTAAAACAGGCTTGTGAGAGCAGGATATTAAAATGCTGTCTTTACTAGCCTTACAAAAATAGCAAAAGCAATAGCAGCAATAGCTGCAATAGCTAGAATTATTTTCTGTTCCATCTTCTCATTGATTCTAGTCTAATACATGCAGACAACATAGCATGAATTGAAAATAAGTACATAATTCAGGTGATTATGACTCTTTTGTTGCCTTTAAAGTTGACTGTAAATAAACATAATTTGTTATTTCTATATGCTTGTTTTATAACTTGTCTTTTACCTTTCTCTTATGTTTTGGCAATAAGAGGTGCTCTTTTACTATGTGTCTTATAATTTTCTGAGTGGACACTGTGTTTGTAGAAGACCAAAGTCAATCTTAGCAAACCAAGATGTTGCCATTCCTTTTAATATTTAAATGTATATTTTGTTGATAAAGTTCACCTGAAAACTACATCAGCTGCAATGAGGCTTCCTGATGTGGAATGTCTAGGGTCCCATAAAATTATAGGAGCCTGCATGTATTGTTTTCAGGTTGTTATTGTTCATAACAAGTTCCTGTTGTTTGAAAGACTGATTTCTTGTATACTGGCAAGAATAATGTCCTGATATGAGGTGAGGCTGACTCATTTAGTCTGTTAATTTTCTTGTGGCACATGCAGATAGCTAAAGCCTCTTCCTATTTTACTTTAGACATGGTGTGATAATAATTGCCTTTCTGAAAATTCTCTGTAACCTGAAGAGCTCAGAAGATGGAAATAAGTCAGTATCCATTAGAGAGTTTTTACTTAATTTTAATTTCTGAATATTCAAAAGACATTTACGGGTGAATGGATTTTCTAAGTATTTTGAATGTCAGAGAGAATTAAGAATGATGGTAATAACAAATCCACCAATACGTTGAATGTCAGACAAAGTGATCGGCCTTGGATTTTTGGCTCTTTATAGCTGCTGTAGGATGTGAATGGGAATGCAACATTGTGAAGGGTAAGACATGGCTTATTGCTGTAAGTGAGGAGTTCAACTCCATGGTCCGGGTTCAACACTATATGCTCGCCGTGATTCCTGTAGGTTTTCTGTAAATATCTAGTAATTTCTTTCTGCAGGTTACAGGGAGAGACAGGTCTCTGACTGTTACAAATTAGACCTTGATACAAGAGCAATCTTTTTTGTTTTTTATTTTCCTGATTCCAGAGACAATGTATCTTTTAAATATCATGAAATACATGTTAATGACAGTGTGAGCTGACAATATTATAATTTTTATGCCCAAATTCAGGTGGTAATTCCATCTCCTCTCAGCACTATTTATCTTCTCTCAAGCTCCCACCATAAAAAGACCTGGCAAGCTCCCCAGTACAAAATGAAAAAGAATCTATTCCTCCATTTTCCTTGTTTGTCATTTTATGGATGGGACAGTGGCCAGCACAAGGTTAATACTCCTTTTAAGTATTACATATTTTGCTACTTTGAGGATTTACATAATTCATTGGCATTCTAGAGGCTCTCTCTCTATAGATATGCATTAGTTAGAAGGACATATGGGCATCTGGAGTGTAGAATTTCATCTTTTTCCCTGCCTGCAGTGCTGCAGGGCCTGGGTTTTTTATGAGTACATGGATTAGGGAAAAGGTTCTGGACCTTCTTGCACAAAAGCAAGTTTGCAACATGCTTTTACAGTAAAATATTAGAAAATGTGATGAAGTGGGAGAAGAAAGTTTGTTATAAATTAGCTTGGGTTGGCCATTCAAAAAGTCAGCTGTCCACACACTCATATCCTTGGCGAGTACTGCCCTCTAGGCTGCATTTTAATTTTAAATGCAGAAAAAAAATAATCCCTTTTTCGTCTGAGTGGAGATATGAGTACGAAAGAGTCCAATTCACTGTGCAGGGAAACAGTTAATTTTGACATACTTTTCCCTTAAAAAATACAAGTGTTATGAAATGGTGCATAACACTTGTATTTTTTAAGGTGTTATAGTAGATAAAGTAAAATGTGAGTTATCTAAGTTTGAAAGTGGATCTTTTGCATTTAGTGAGTGTGGAAGAGGAGAAACTGCTTCTTTTACAGTAGTTGGAAGATCTTATTGACGTTTTATATGGAAAAAGTTTTGAAATAGTTCTCTTGTCCACTGTTTGGACTCCTAAATGTTATAGAACCACCTTCAATCAGGTGATTTCATAAGTTGAAAAGAGAGAGCTGTATGTTTAGTAGTTCAATTACTCATTCAAGGAAAGCAGTCCAAATATGGCTATCTTCTCTTCCTTTTTTTTTTCTGTCTTGAACTTTGAATATATATCTTATGCTAGAAACTTTTATTTCATGAGTGAGTGAAAACCCACTTGAGAATATAGATTTCTGTTTCCCTTGACTAAATTTGAAGTCGTGTTACTTACTTCAGCTGAGGGCTAATGTCTATTTCCTGAAGAAGTTGCAAAAAGGTCACTTAATCTATGCTAATTTTATACCAAAAACAATTGTCGTGATTTTGGAGATGCTACCTCAGTTCATGATACAGCAGCCCTGCACACTGTCTTGCAAGAGGACTTTTTCCTGGGCTGGTGAGATATTTGAAGCAGGGCAAGGTTCCTTTTTATGTCACTTCCATATTTTACCAATCTGTTGAAATCAGCAGATCAGAAGTCAAAGGTACCAAATGGAACAACTGTTTTTAATCTGTGATGTGAAACTGTGATTGTAACGAATTAGATTTCGAGGAAAAGCACACTTCATATAATTCATCAAGCAGCAGCAGTGGTACCTATTTTTTGTCACAAAGTTTTAAAGTAGAAGCAGAGGCCTAGAGGAATGAAAGGCATTGTTAAAACAGATGGCCCATTGAGATGCTTGTGCTTTCTCTGTTACAAAAATAAGTGTTTTTCTCCTCCTGTGCTAGTAAAAATTGCCTGGTCATTACTGCTCCATTTATCAGTCCACATAATTTTGTCATGGAGAAAGAAATGAACAGAATGCTATCTCTGCGCTTCCAATCTGAAGCAGCACTTTAGCTAATACACATTGTGAAGACCTATGGTACTTTGCAATTTCAAATAGCTCTTTTGAAATTTCTTTTCAAAGTACAGAATTTAGCTTTGGAGTCTCTTGACAGTCTACCTGCAGGGAAAAGTACAGCGGTTCCTGTGGCACACAGGTGGTTGCATGGCTGGAGCATGTGGAGTGGGGATGCAGACCCAGCTCTCCTGCTGGACAGATGTGCTGCTCTGAAAGGCTTGAAATCACACTTCTGTTCCTCAGCAGGACATTGCTAAAATATCCCATTTCTGCAGTATTAGGACCAAGGACAATGAGAAATTTAGAATGCCTTTTTAACGCAGAATAAAAGTGCATTCCATCCCAAGCCCCAAAAGGCAAGCTGTTCTTTTCAGGATATTGCTGAGATTTCCAGAAGCTCCATGTCTGTAGTGGTTTTCCTTGCTTGCAAATAGTCTAGTGAGGCCATTACCATTTAAAATACTTCATTTTACATTTCAAGATTGGCAATTAGCATTTAAAGTATGTCTGGAGCAGACAAAGCATTATTGTATCTGGACAATGTTCTTTGCATGTATGTTTCCTTCAATGCATCTTTATTGCTTAATAAAGTATTTAAACTGCCAAAACTAGTTTTTGAGTGTAGGAAGGGCAACCTTTTCCATATCATACTCTATCTAAATTGATAGCATGCTGGTGTAAGATGTAACTTAATAAAAGTTACTAACCAGATTTTTTCCTTTTTTTCTTTTTTTAGTAGCTAAAAATAGCAGTAAATATTTATTTTTTTAAGAATAACTTTTCTTTTTTCTATAACCTACAGTATTTCTCAATTAATTTTTCTCAAGAATCAGTAAATGTCAAACTTGAGTAACTTCATCAGCGCTAACTATTTTAAAAGTTAAATTACTTTTTTATTCTAAATGAAGACATACCCTAAATAGAATGTAAACATCTTGTTGCAAAAAGATATCTTCAATGTTCTCACATATAAAGCTGTATGAAAGACAGGTAAAAGGAGTCACTCAGCTGTTTATGGTCTTCATAGTTGGATTTTGTAAAATACTTGCATTTAAGCACAAGATGTTGGCCTCTGGACTACCTATTTTGACGGCTAGATGGGAACAGAAATTTTTTTTTTTGCTACTGGGAAACAAAAATTGTGACTAATCAAATCATATTAATATGTGTGCATGAGGAAGTGCAAGATTTTGTAGGATTCTTGATTCTATCTTGGTATTAATTTTCCAGAAACTCTTAAAAACTTTCCTTGGGCAAAAACTGTGACTGTGCTTGGCCTTTCTGATGAGGGCATTACACAGACTGGCAGTAAAATGGTGTGGCTATTACTTCAGAAAGTGCAGTGCAACCTGGACATGTGACCCTGTAAATCACGAGTGAGATTTTGCCGTGCTACTTTTAACTTTAATAAAATTAGAAGAATTCCTTAAAATTTAAAGAGCATATATTGTACATATCACTGTCATTCTAAGCATACTTTGCCATTTTATTTTTGTAAGTTCAGGAGGGACAAAGCTATTGCTAAGTATGGAAAGGGAAGTGCAGACTCTCAGCCTGTAATAACACTATGGCATGTGACATGTTTTCACAAGGAATAATTTCAGACATCAATGATGTCGTGTTCATGGCTTCCATCACCTGGAAACTGGCCTATTAAATTGAGACAAAAAGGTAGGATTTTATTGCTTATATAGCACAGTGGTAGAAGGAAAGTATATGCTTTATATGTGCATTATATATTTCACATACATTTGTGTTTTCTTTTATTTTCTTTTAAATTTTAATTACCATTAACACATATGGATGCTGAGATCCTAAAATTAGTTATATAAAAAAAAATATATTTTTAAAAATGTGGTAACTTATATCATGTTACAGAAATAAAAATAAAATTAGTTTTTCACCTCAAACTTTAAATTCAATATACTTCTGACTGGAGATTAAGATAACCCCAAACAATAGAAAAAAGAGGAACTCTTCCTGAGTTGTGGAAACTTTAAATAGAGAAGTATCTCTAAATTACTGTACAGTAAGAATAAACAAACTCAGATTCAGAAATGTATTCCCATTCAGAATTCACAAACTCACATTCAGAAATTCACATTTTCCTTTGCTCATAATGCATCTTTGGTGGTAATAATTGAGTCTTTTAGGGTGGTTTTTTTCATAGTTAAACTGCAAAATGTTTTGCAATAGAGATGAGTTTCATTGTTACCTTCTATAAAATGGGGGAAGGATAGTACAAGCAGATAATTAGACTTTCCTAGCACAGTGGCAGAGCAAGGGACAAACGCAGGGATCAGTTCTTCAGGCTGGTACCTTCAGTCCAAAGGCAGTGTTTCCATTCCAATAATTCTGCAAGTGAAGTTCTTTTTGTGAATCATACTTTTCCTGGTTTTTGTCTATCTGAAGTGTAATTGGCATAAGTTTTGCTATGTAGTTTATTCACAAATCAGTCTGTAGTCTTACTTGCAATTTGAGTGGTTTCTTCTGCAAGTATGTAATAGATAGATAGATAGATAGCCTGTTTAAAAGTGTAGGACATGTTGCATGCATTCCATATATGACTGTGTTATTATTTCAACTGCATATATATGTTCCCTGTGACTACAGAAGTACATAGGCACAGAATAAAACCACAGTCAAAGGAATCTGGACTGCTTATTTTTATATTACTGATATCCCGGGGAAAAAGGTAAAAAGCAGTTTATAAAACCTGGACAAAAGAAGGATGTAACTTTTTTTTGTGCTCCCTTGGGCTGAATCTCAGCTGAAATAACTGACAGTTTTTGGACTTACTGAAGGAAATGATGAGTGAAGATAAATATCCAGATGTTTGCTAGCCAGATGTGTAAGGTTACATTTTGGAAAGCATGAATTCTCTACCTGAGTCTTCTGAGAAGGAAGTTGTAAATAGTAAACATGCTATATTTTTATTTTTACAGTTTGGGAGGGAAGAACAGGGTTCAAAGTAAAATTTTGTTCTGCCTTCAATGTAGTGTCTTAAGAATGGATGCGTGTTGAACATGCAGATTTGCACAGCATGCAAGTGGGATTTTTAAAATGGCTATTATGTCTGCAAGGCTAACTTAGCACCCTTTGTGCACTGTTTTTAGTTAAGGGGAGATGCAGCTTATGGAACTGACTGAATTTTCCAGCAGTGAGATAGAGGTGTGTCAAGTCACTGAAAGTTTCCTATTTTCTATCCCCATGTTTCAAGCTGATTATTTATGACAATAAAAAATTTAAAGCTTGACTTTTTCCCCTCTTTCCCTGCCTACACTAAGTCTCTCCCTTCCCACCTAACATACAGATCTGCTTCTTTTCAAATAAATAGCTGGAAGCGGCTGCCGGCTCATACAGCAGCACAGCTCATCTCAGCTTGTGCTTGCTCTCAAACTTGGGAAGAGGAAAGAAAAGTCTTGTTAAAGTCAAGTAAATAACTCAGCTGCTAGGCAGTAGGAAAAATATTGGATTTGATTGTGTATTATTCCCATATGGGTGAGATATATTTAAGATTGAAAAGGAAACCAGCTCCCTTAAAACTTAAAGTGACAGATTTCCAAAAATTGGCAGCCAATTTTCGCCTATAATTGTACTTAATTTGGAAGGGATTTTCCTCTGCTGATGAGGGATAAGAGGGTCTTGCCACCATACCAGCAGTGAGGCAGAGGAGGCCCCTTCCAGCACATAAATTTTGCTGGCCAGATATTTCTCCACTTCCTTGGGCTAAAGATCTCCTGAGGGCTGGAGACTGCCTCAGTGCATGGGAGGCGATGAACTCATTTATGTGAACTCCCCGCTCCTTAGGAGCTCCAAAACAAGCATGTCAAGAGCAAAACTTTTTTTTTTTTTTTTTTTTAACAAAAAACCCTAACTTTTAAATAGGGTTATCCTTCTCCTGGGCAGGCAGTGTTGCAATATACTGCAGCATGTTCCAGCACTGCAAATTCCCGTAACTGGCATTGCCTATAATTTTAAATGCAAGTGCCTAAAAGAGTTTTTATTTATGTCCTTACATAGACTTATTTTTGTGTTCCCATTCTGCCAGTGAACATTAGAAAATGTAATAGCCACATAATTACGGGAGCCCAGCCTTTTCCTCCTTAGAAAAAAGAAAGAGCTTTCAGAAATACTTGTTTCAAAGACACAGGCTTCCCAACACCAAATTTCTTGAAGGACTTACTAATTTCTTCTCAGTCATATATGAGAACAAATAGGCTCTGGAGCATGACCTGAAGTTTGGCTATTGCAAAGGCATAGAAGTAGTTTGTCTCAATTTCTGTGTTATGCTCAAAACATTGCTGAAAAGTGTTATGTGCTCAGGATGAGGAAAGGTGTTAAAAGGTGCAAAGAGAGTGTGGAAGTATCACCAGATGCAATTCTTCCTAAATCTTTGCATACAAAGAGGGAAGGGGGCCATGCAGAAGAGAGAACAAGAAAGAAAGATGGAGAGCGACCAGGAAGAAAAAGTGACTATGGAAGTGGTGTAATTCTGGTCCTGAGAGTTCAACCCTGCTCCTAGGATAGCTGCTGCTCCCCATGAAGACAGACCAAATTTCTAGCTTGTGGGAAAAACTCCTTCAGCTAAATGCTGAGTAACCAGGTGGCACTTGGAAGCTACCCCAGCCACTGGCAATGCCACTCCCAGGGGAGGCAGGGCCTCTTGCAGCTGTGGTTTCCTTTTGCAGGTCAGGGGATAGGAGAACAGACTGAAAATCTATCATTCAGATTTGCTAGTCAAACTAGTAGTTTCTCAAGCATGTCATGGTGGTTTATCTTCATGTGTTGTCAGGTCTTGCAATATCATTCCTTCTCTCAAGAACTTTTTTTTGTGGTATTGGCTTTGAAATAATTCTTAGAATATTTTTCCTTGGCATTGATTTTTGTGCCTGTAGGATACACTTTGTTTGGGGTTTCTTTCTGCTTCTAGGAATGAAATAATTTTTGTAATAGTGAAAAGGGTCTAGACTACAACAGTTGAAGTACTAAGAAATTTTAGATATCACAACAATTAGGAGGAGAAGGTTGGGACGGGCAAGGTGGGTTATGTTCAGTTAGGAAAATGCTTTGGATCTGTGTAAGTGGGATAAGGAAGCATTGCTGGATGGAACAGAAGGATAGGACAGAAAGCAGTAGGCATTGAGGCAGTACAGAGGAATGTATGCAGTTAGGATGAGTTTAGGAGTGAGGAAATTTATGATGGATTGATGTATGGCTCCTGCATGGCAAAGTTAAGGGATAAAGCTGTTTCCTGTAGAAGCAGGTAGAAGGCTTGCTTTTAATTAGAAAATCAGAGTTTGCACCTAAATTGAAGGAAAGTTCTCTTTTTATATTAAACGCTAAAAAATCCTGTTTGTTTTTTTTTTTTTTTAATACAGCTAAGATACACTTTTGCTGTAAAGTTGGGCAGCCCTGTTTGGTCTGCCAGAAATACTCTAGTTGCTTCCCAAATAGTTATGCTTCTAAAGTTTATGTTTGTCAAGAAAATATAATGATTTTCCAATGTTCAGGACTAGCAATATTAGTTTTATTGGATAAGTTGGGTAAAATTGCCCTCCTCACTGTTCTAAAGGAAAAGATAATGGCAAGTGCTAAAAGATTGTACTTTTATGTTTACTGTGTGTGTTATTCTTGTGTACTTTTTACCTCTTTGGAGAGACCTAAGATTTTTCATTTGCTTATGTTCAATAAAAGGCTGAATTAATATTTTTTAGTTACATACAGATTTATATCTATAAGTCAAGTAACACAAGCATCCCTTGAGAGATGGGCTACTGAGCATTAATGTAATTGCTGAAAAGTTTCACACATTTTTTTAGTTGGAAATAATATCCAATATGTAGTGGGGTTTTGTGTGAGGTGATAGCACAACATTTTACATATTAGTCAAAATAATTCACAGAGCTTACTTCATCTTCTACTCCAGTAGGATATGGTTACTACACAAATAACTTTAGGACAGGAAGTAAGAATAATACTGTAATTAACTGAAATTGCAGGGGAACTTAGGTAGTCAGAATGTAATTATGCAATGCAGAACTCAGTCAGGAAACAGGATTAACTTTCCTGTCCTTTTGAAAAATGCCAGATGATTGCTAATATTTATAAATGGTTTTTACACATCAACTGAGTGATGATGCCTGTGACAGAGGAGCTGCCTTTAAAATTATGCTAAGCAGTTGGTTCCTCTCTGACTCAGTGATAAAGATGCTTCCTCCAGAAGCAGCTGTTAAATTTCCTTCTTGCAACACAGATTTCCTTAACAGTGTCACATCCAAACATCAGCCCAATCTCTATTAGTTTGTCAGGACTAATTTGATTGCAGTATATCCAAAGTAAGGTCAAATTGAAAATGACTTAGTAAAACTGTTTTATTTAAGGAAAAAAAAATCCAAAAGTGCATGTTATGTCTATGTTATGTCAGACACTGACATGGGAAAGTTCAGTGTGGCAGATACTGGCTCAATAGTGAAACACAGAGTAATCTCTAATTTTCAAAGGGTTACTGGACCCCTGCTAACTTTAGTAGAAATTGTTTATATAACCTGTATCATTGCTGAAAGTGTTTGCCATGTGGTTCAAAAGTAGCACAGCAGAGGTAAAATCAGAAATGAACTGTGCCAGAAGAAATAGAGAACAGGATTAGATAATGAGTATTGATAATTAAAATCCAAATGCAGGGAATGCTGCCTAGTTCAGGAAGAAATTCATTCTATGTGTGATTTGTTTCAAAGAGAGCTTTGGAATGTTAATTGAAATCAAAATGTTGCAGGCCCTAAGTTTGACTCAGGTGAATGCTGTATTGGCAGCAGCTTTGCATGCTGAATATTGGCACTGTCAAATGAGCCAGAGTGTAGTCCTGCTGTATGCTATTGATTCCCACACTTGAACTACAGCAACTTCGGTTGTAAGCCTGATGTTATTCTCCAGGCAATTTACCTTTGATTATTTTATTTGTTTACTTATTACTTATAAAATTGTGTTTGCAGTACTTCTAAAGATTTGAAATTTAAATCATTGGCTACTGTGTTAAACTCTGAAACAGGTTACAGTTGTTAGATATTTTGAGACTGGTATTTTTTTTAACATAAAAATTAATTTTTCTTCTAAATTTCTGTTCTGTCCATAACTGAAAGTAACTCCGTGAGTTCTATATAATCATTTTACACACGATGCACACTACAACATTTACAACATGATGCACATTAAATGTTATTTTGTAAAAGAGAGCATGATGTAATACTGATTACAGTTTAGTGTAAAATGCTTATAATACTGTAACCTGACACTTCCTATATACAGATATATTCATATAAATAAGAATATTATTTACAATGCAAATTAAAATTGTTAATTCTACACCTAGTTGTACCACATTGATTAAGTTAGTCTACGGGGTAAAATCTCAGTAAATCCTCTGCCCTCTAAATGATCTTGAGGGATTTGTTCTACTTTTGGCACCTATATTTGGTTGGAAATAAGATTTCAGTAAACAGTATTACTGACATTACATGCCTAAAGACCAGTCTTTCTGATCAATTAGCATCCTGATCTCAGGGTCAGAGTTGTGACAATTCTGTACCTTGTTTTAAGAAAAGGTTAAAGTAACCAAAAGGTTACTTCTGCTTTTTTGGGTTTCCATAGTGGTGAGAAGATCAGCAGTGAGATACAAAACATTAATCCGTCATACTCACTAAAGTATGTCTGACATCATGACCTTAATTTTGCAGAATTTCTTAGGAAAGTATTTGCCAAGACTGTAAAGAAAATGTTTTTACAGGGAGCGTTACTTTGTCCTGACATTTATGCAAGGACACAATTCACCATGAACCTTTTAGTCTTCCTCTTCCTTCAGAGCATAATGAAAAGAGCCTATTCATCCCGGTCTCTTGGCATTTTTGTGGAAAAATAATAGTTCAACTGCACAGGCCCACTCTTCATCTGAAATATGAGTAAGCCCTGGAGCTGAAGCAATCTGTGCCCACTGCATATTTCTGCCGGGTCATTGGATCGTTGCCATTGTTAATAAGGTTGAACCCAAACCCACAAATGAAAGAAATAGATAAAAATACTTACAAAGTATCAATGCTTATAGTATAAATATACAAAAATCACATTAGAAAATTTATGTTGTGTAACTGTTTATTATTGCATTAGGTTTAAAATATTTACATTTACACAAATGGCCCTTGCTCATTTTGTAGTCGGAGAATATTCCTTTGGGAGCAATGGCAGGATGTTTTCTGTTAACCTCATTTATTTTATTTTAACTAGGAAAGGAAAAACTTTTTTAGCCAAATTTTTTTTCCTCCCCGTTACTAGGTAATAAACTTGTATCTAAAAAAACACTTGCTAGAAAGTGCTGTTATCTGTTTAAAATTTACGGAAACACTGCATTTTAATGGTACAATAACTAATGCTCAATTATAGAGGAATTCCTCCGGAAGAACAAGTCATGACTGCCAGTGCCAAATAAATCTAGTGGTGTGACATGGATAGTAAAATTTCATAACAATAGTAATGTGAGGGCTATGTTTTCGAAGCAGGTTGTGTTGACAGTACTACAGGTGACCTGGTCATGTTTGATTTGGTGTGTATGTGAGATATAATATTACTAAATCATTGAGGATTGAACAGGGTGACTCACTGTATATTAGGAGAAGACTCATGAAATTATATCTGGATTAAGAAATTAAAAGAAAAAATTATGTAATGGCTGTATAATTGTATACAAGATGTAAAGAAAGACTCAGGTTTCTCTCAAAAACCTGTCTTTCCTCAGATTGGTAGTCCTGCCTGCAGTGTTGGAACTCAAATGCATGACCATCAAAATAAAGCAAAACACTTTTATAATGCCCTGTAAGAAGAAAGAATATTTAAAAATTGCAGGAGAGAGATCAATGAGGAGAACAGTTTTCAAAATAGGAATATTATCATATATAATTGATTTTAAAATAAAATTCCTTCAGGGAATGTCTAGGTGTAACATATAGGAGAAGATTTACAGCTTCACTGCTACTCTAAGTTGCAAGATTGCTACTGTGACTAGAATTGGAGTTAGCAGGGAAATGGGTAAAATTTTTGGACTCAAAATGTCCTCCATGTTTTTTTATTTTTTCTCCTAAAGATTATGAAATCTTAAAAAATAAAAGCTGTTTTCAGAGATGATGTCTGTGTTTAAAAGGTTCTATTTTTACTAGATATGAAAGAGAACTAAATATCAGTTCATGCTTTTAGATAATCTTAAAAGGATTTATGTTGCTGGGAAATTTTGAATACAAACCTGCAACAAAGTTAATGCTATTATTTTATTACATGTTAATATATTTGCTTTAAAGTTCTGAAAAAAGATATTCCATACCTCCTTTATTGTTGTGATTTAATTTTTTTCCAGAGCATCTGGTAAAAATGCAAAGCTGACTTCTAAAGGAAGCCTGTTCCTCACTTACATTATGGAAATATGATGGATTAAAGAAACAAACTTTTCTTAAAATTTCAGATTTCCAATTAGATGAGACAGTCTGGACAATAGAAAACATTTTTTTTTTAAATAAGATTAATTTTTTTTAGGAGTATAAGGGTTTTAGATGAGAGGTTTTTAATTGTTTTCATTTAAAAAGGGATTCTTCAACTTTCTAGTTGACTGAAGCGATGTCAGGTGTTGTACAGCACGATTTCCAATGGCATAAATTCCATCCAGGGTATGAAAAATAAAATTATTTTTCATCTTTAAGAAGGTGAAGAAATGAAGGACTGGGTAATTCACTTTATACTTCTTTACTGAATATAGGTAACATAAGAAGCATAAATAAAAATATTATCTCAGAAGTAACTCATCATTTGGTTGCTGGAAGTATTAATTCCATAGCACAGCACAGAGAGTAATTACTGCAGCAAATGGTTGTTTTTCAGTGTCTTGGATATGATGATGGCACTGACATTTTAGAGCATGTGTAGAATTCAAATTTGGTTTAACAGAATGTATTTAATGTTCAATCATATATTAATTTTAAAACAGCAAGTAGTCATTCTATAACAAGTATCAAATCCTAGATTTTAAAATTCGAGATATCAAAATTAATTATCAAGGTATATAAGTCGTTGGAAATAGCGTCATTTTGAGAGGAGGTGCTACACAAAGCTGATATTTAACCACATCTGTTTTGGCTGAGTATGTGTGTGTGTGTGTTGGCAAGGATTGCAATTAATGTCTAAAAGCTGTGTACATTTGTACCACAGTGTCATCTCTCCACTAGTTCTATGGATCAAGTGAAAAACCCTTCCCTTGTTCAGAGTTCCAGCCACTTTGGAAATTTGAAAATAAGGTGACCTGAGGAAAAAGTACAAACATAACTGACCTTGTGGTGGAGAAAATAAAAGGATGGCAAAGAAAGGCTGAATTTCTTTGGAAGATGTTTCTAGTCTGCCTAACTGCTTTGAACAAGAGCCTGTGAACTGTTACAAAGTAAGGGCTGAGGAGGCTTACTGCTGTTGCTTGAGAAAGTAGGGTGTCATTTGAGTTGGAGCCTCGTTTACATGTGGAAAAGGTCAGCGGAAATGTTGTTGGGGATGTGCTGAGACTCTAGCACTTCCCTGCTGGCTTAGGAGGGAGGGCCTTTCCCTCACTGCCCTGTGACTTGTAATGTACTTTACGTCCAACCGTAGTGTAGGAAGTATGGAAAAGTCATCTCTGCAGGGAAAAATATATTTGAACCTGTGCACATTTAATAGATGGCTATTTTTATATGCTTGTAACATTATAAATATATGGAATAATTTCTGTTATAAAATGTTTACTTGAGACAAGTGAAAACCTTTAGACAATACGAAGGGTGAGGCTACTAGGGTAACAAAATGTATTGTTTCTTAAAAATACAGCTTTAAAGTTGAGTCATACAACTGTTGAATGGCAAACAACTTCTGATAGTCAATGTCCTGAAAAAGTGAGATCATCCCTGTGATTTTCTGTGTATATATTTACCTCAGCTGCTACTAAATTTTACAACTATTGAATTGCACATTTGAAAATATAGCCATAAAAACTGCCTAAAAACTTTTGTAGGTAACATTCTTGCTACAGTTTTTAATGCCCCATTCACTATATTTTTAATTGTGCTTAATTTTGAAACAATAATTTATAATTAAAAAAAAATTATATTGGTGGTATCCTCAGTATGAAGATCTCTTAAACCAGAAACAGAACTTTCCATTTGCCAGCCCAAAGTGGATTGTCAGTCATATATTCAAGTTGTATCTTGGGAGTCATGGACTTGTGAATAATTAGGCTCTACTTTTTGGTGGGATAACTTGTAAGGTGAGACAAATCAGTACACGGAGCTAAGTCAGAATATGATGAAATTTCTGATTCACTGGATTGATCCCAAGCTGTGATCTTGAGTCAGTATGAGGATTAAAAGAGTATAGATCCATGTTTGACGTGAGCATCAATATCTGCTATTTTTTTAAAAAAGTTTACATTTAAGGGAGAGCGCTAGTAATTTCTCAAGTCCAAAGGGAAGAACCTAAAGAGTACTTTTTTCCATGAACATCTGAAGAATGGTATGTCTTACAGAAAGACTGTGTTCTTTTGCAGTTTGTCTTGTGGAATTAACTGCTGCTCATGGAGACATCCTTTACCTATCTGGTTTGTTTCTGATAGCCATGGAAAAACAGCTTATTGCAAGCTCTAAGCCTTCGACAGAGCAGAATTAGTTTGTGTTAAATTTTGCCTTCTTGTTTGCAGTATGCAAAAGAGGTAATTGCCAGTTAGTTTGGGTAATTCTACACAACCTGTAGTAAACCAGGAAAGTCTTCACACTTGGTGACTTATATTGCTTTAAGCAGGAATGTATGCCCCCTCTGAAAGCATCCTGTGCTCGCTGCTGTTTCACCGCCTATGGAAAAGTTTGACTATGGATTAGGAGAACACATCTTAAAGCAACCTCCAAAATTTATCTTGCACAGAATCCTGAGTAGGTTTTTGGGAATGGTTTTAATTAATGAAGGCAGATACATAATTGCTAATATTCTCTTCGTAAACGTAAGCTGCTTCAAAAATTGGTGGTTTTATAAAAGCATTTTTCTATGTGTGAAATAGGTCGAAAGAGAGAAAAATACAGTTTGGACAGCATGAAGGTTCTTTTACAATTGCCAGTTTCTTGCTTGATAGCAACGTTTGCAGATATTTCTGAATGACTTTTCCAACTGCTCAGTGTTCAGGATGAGTTTATTATGAAATATTGAAGTGCCATTAATGTCCTCTGAGCAAAATAACAGCTTTTGTTTGGGGTCAGTGTTAATTTGACTTCTTTCCTTACTGTTAAAATTGTCCGTCATGTGAAGGATTTACTTCACTGATCTACACTCCCACTAGCCAAATTTAAAAAAAAAAAAAAAAGGCAGCCCATTCTAGTTTAAGATAGGTTAACCCCATATCTGGGATTATTAGAAAATAAATGGACATGGCAAGGACAGTAAATGGACATGGCAAGGACAAAATCTTCATTCCTTCTGTCTTATTAAACTTTGGAAGCAGTACTCTTTAGTTTAATAAAGGCCCTGTTCTCCAGCTGGATTTGTGAAAGGAAATGCTCCCACACAGAGCTGATTTGAAACTAATTCTTCTTTTATGTGAACATGTTATACTTAGATCTCATGGCACTTGATACAGTGAATACAATCTACTAGTCATCAGTATTTTATAAAAGTGAACAGTTTAGTCTGTGACGTCTCAATACTCTGTCATATTACAGACTTCTATTTATCATTTAAATAATTTGCACTGCATAGTGCTCAGGGTTTCTTTAGGCTGTTGCTTTCTGTATTCACTTGAAAACTTAATTTAAATTCCTTATGCCGTTTGCAGTATATGACCAATAAATGCTTCTTGCACATTGTTCAGTTTATAGTAGAGAATATTCCTTTCTTATTGGTAATTGCACAGCAGATTATTATGTGGTGGAAAAAAATCCATTCTTTTCCTAAGGCAGAAACCCAAGTTCCTGTCTGTTTTGCGGATGTTAAAAATCCCTTGACACTCAAAGAAGAAGAGTGGGAGTATTAACTCTCAGGAACCCTTGGCTGAGTATTCATGAAAAGAGTCTTTCTGCTCCCAGCACAGGGGACTAAACTTGTTAGAAATGCTTACTGTGAAAGAAACACTTTATGTAATCTTAATAAATGAAATAAATTTAAGAGCATTTTCTTAAGCAGAAGGGGAGAATTGGGAACAAGTTCAACTTTTTATTTTATTAAGAAATGTACAGAGAAGGACAGATTATCTGAGGATTTGTCCAAGTTTCTAAGCATGAACTCCTTTGGAGAAAATGACTGTAAAAATATTTTTTCCTACCTATTTTTAATATTTGATAGCTGCAGTGGAAAAAAAAAAAGCCATTTTTCCCTCTTTCAAACGATATATGCAATGAGTAGCCAAACCACTTGCACTGTAAAGTGCATAAGAGCCTTGGAAGAAGCTTTTAAAATGGTAGCAAAAAACTCTCTTATTATTAGAAATGACAGGAGCTTTTCAGTCAGGGTGACCACTCTACGTAATGAAATACTAGGGACTGGCACATAAGAATAAGGGGTCTTGTACTGTAATTGAGTAGAATCAGAGCCTCTAAAATCCTTTTATTAGTCCTCCTTGAAAACTTTTTACGGATTTTGCAGATTTGCAAACCTTTCCTAATATGTAAAGGTGTAACCCCACCAGCTACAAGAGTCAAGACTTTATAAACCTGAAGTGGTTTTTGGAGGTGTGGGTTATCTCCGCTGACACAAGCCTGGCAGGTAGCAGGAAATGGGGCTACTGTACCCATGGGAATTGCTGGCCGTCCTCGCTAGAGCCAAGGGCTTTGTGTGTGCCGGTTGTTAAGACAAACAGGGAAAGCGAGTGCCAAGAGAGACCGCCCTGCCGAGCTGTGGATAGATGTTATTATTTTTAAGAAGAAGCCCTCTGGTGATATAACAGGGTTGACCCTGTTAGCGGAGGCTTCATAAATCTTTCTCAAGTGAAAGTTCCTGGCTGCGCAGGTTGGAGGGCAGACAAAAGAATCAAAAGAGCCAGGATGTGAAGTCTCTGTACTGTACATGTGAGCGCTGCCTATGGGACTCTGCAATAATACAACAATAGCCAAGATTGCAAGGCACAGCTTCAGTTCACTGCCTGCTTTCAACTGCTTCTAATAACAGTTTTAATTTTAGATTCCTCGTGGCCTTCTGCAGAAAATCTTAAAACTGTAACAATTATTTAGCAATAAGAAAAGAAGAATGAAATATCATTTAAATAGCTTAGAAAATTCTCTCATTTTTCTCTTAGTAATATAGTAATAATTAAATATGGTGATTAGAATAGAAAATACAAAAAGACAGAGTGACTACAATATAAATATATTCCATTCACTTTGGCTTTCCACATATTTGCCGTGCTGTGATGAAAAGATCTTTATGTAATGTATTACCTGTCAACCTACAGGAGACCTTTTTATATCTTGTTATCATCTGTTAATCATTTGAGTTAGATGCATTGCAGTGCAGGACCTTCCCAAAGCTGACTGAAGAAGCCTCCTTGGAGCATACTGATGACATGCCAATCTCACAGTCTTGGATGAAATTGAGAAACTTTCTTTGTGGTTAATACTTGCACCTGTTCAAACAATATATGTGTCTATGGAATATGCATATCCTCTCTTACTCCATCAATACTGAAGCCATAGACCTTGGTGTTTGCCGGCTGTGTACTGGTGACCTTGCAAATGGAGTAGACACTTTTAGGTCCAAGAATCACAAGACTTCAGGTGTTTGAGCTAACTGGGTTTACAGGACAATTTAGGTAGTTTTGCATTGCAGCAGGTAGTAGAGATGACATAATCTCTAATTCTAGGCTGTACCTGAAGCTTTTGTTTTACCCTCTGTGCAGTTGTACGTAAGCAGAAATTAGTTGTGTTACCCTGGAATTCATATTTCTTATGCAAGAAGAAAGGGAGGACAGGGGAGTGAAAGCATAATAATTAAATGAAAGTATAATAATTAAACAAGTATGCAGGGCCAGATTGAAAGCCATTTGACTTGAAGAGGGAGACTATTACATTTTTCTGCTTGGAGCTGGGACATGAACATAATGTATCTTGGTAGAGTTTATGTGCTGTACTATTTCTGGGGCAAGTTCTCCTTTCTTGATTTGATATTTTAACATTTCAGCATTCCCCCAAGTGGAAACTTTACATGAGGCGAAACATAATGAAAGCAAATGAGCAAGTCTTGATTGGCTTTGCAATTTACTTAAAATGTTGGCAAGAGCTTTGATTAAGAGTTTAAATTCACACAGGTTTAATCAAAAAGAAATTAAAATCCTGTAAAGAGGCTGCTCAGGATTCCATTACAGAAACCAGAATTGTCAGCAAGAGCTCATTTTCTGTGTTTATATCAAGACCAGGAGAAAGGAGTGAAAAATAGAGCATAATGGGCAGTTGAAGTGTAATTAATATATGTCCATCAGTGTACTCACAGAGAACAAAAAAAGTACTACATGCTGTGGATCTGTGAGCTTGAGGCAATGATAGCCAGTGGAAGTCCCAGCCTGATCTGTTTGACAGAGAGAGATATCAGCCAGGCAGGTGAGCTGGGAATGAATGAGGCAAGGGATAGTGGGTGGGCTTAATGTTCCTCTACTGTAAAGCTGCCTGAATTTTAACTCCTTATGTTACAACCTGTGCTCTTTTGTTCATTAGTTCTAAAAATTATTACTGTACATATTGAAAATTTTTAGACAACATATTAAACCTAACCAAAATCAGATTATATTTTTCTCCTTATGACTGACTTGTCATTATCAGGAATGGAAGTTCTACATTGCTGTAATTACACTGTAATTACATACCACACAACAAATTGAAAAGTAGTGTAATAAGTTCAGATTGGAAGAAGTGGGAAAAATAGGAAAGATTTGGCAGGAAGATTCTCTGCATTAAAGAGAAGCCAGTCACATCCTTTTATGCTATCTTTTATAGCCTAACCCACTGGAGAAGTGCGATTTTTAAAGTGAAATAGAGTATTTCAGGAAAATAACTTCATTGTTTCACAAGTGAAGATGGAATTTTTTATGCTACTCGTATTGTTGGGGCCTGAGCCTCCTATGTTACAGCAAAATTCACAGAGATCTGAAAATAGTATAGCCCAATAAGTCTCATTGTAGATTCCCTGACAGCCCTGTGCTTTCAAGTCTGTATCAAATGGAAAAAATACATTTTATAGTGGAAAATTCTCTATTTTCCATTTTCTAACTTAATTGTGTAAAATTTAAATGGAAAATAACCCCAGTAATTTCACTAGGATAATGTTAATACTGGGGTAAATAATAATTTACCTTTTAAGGCTGTCTGCTTTTAATGTATTTGAAGTTATTTTGTATTTTTGGCAGGTATTTCACAATCGTAATTAAATTTGAAATATGCCAAATATTATGATCTCAATGCACCCTGCACTTATAGTAATTAGGAGAAAATCAAGGTCCTACATATTGGTATGTATGTGCTGCCATACTGGGCAATCTTTATTCCATCCAGCTACAGACCTCTTCTATTATGGGGAGAGTAATCAATGAATTGTGTGCTAGAAACAACTGTTTCATGTATCACATCATATTTTCTGTATTTCAGTTCCCAACAAGGGCAGAAGGTCCTCAAGTTCTATTATACTGAGCTGTACCTGTTCAGTTCTCAAAGCCAGGTTAGGAGGAGTTGTGTTCCAATTCACAGTAATTGCAATGACAAAAAAAGAAAAAAACAAAACCACTTCCTTCTGGCAAAGGGGAACAAAGCAAGACATTGAACAGAAAAATCCATTTACCCAGTGTTCTCACTTCCTCAGTGTCTGTAGCCCTATTATGGAACTGCAAATTGTGCAAAATAAGCTACAAAATTTTTAAGAGATCTTCAGGAGTAAACCACTCAAATGACAATCACTGTGCCTTAAAAAGGTCAAAGGCACTTTTGACAATAACAACCTAGATGCTTTGACATTGGGGTTTGAAATATATAGACTGATTTAGGAGGTCACCATTTTTATATACAGTTTCCCAGTTTATGTTGTAGGCTGTAGATACCACATATGAATGCATATACAGGGTGTGATTCTGCAAAATACATTGACTCTTTAAATCCTGTGAAAAATTGGCATGGCCCATCAGCAGCTTTCAAGTATATGTTCGTTTAGTAAGTGTTCAGAAAATACCAGGTGTGTCAAGTCTTGCTTTGACAGTAAGTTTCTTGGAGTTGCTCAATGCATTGTTTGTGACTAAAGTGCTGGGGTTAGAGGGGGGAACCAAAACAAATGCAGTGTAAAATGACTTTTGATATGCTTTCTATCCAACCTTTAGGTAGCCAGTCTTAGGAGCTGAATGAAGAAAGAGACCGTCTTGAGTTAATCAATGTAATTGCTAGAGATTTAAATACTGTTGCACACAAGTCATTTTTTATTAAAACTGATTTGTGAGAGTCTGCATTTAATATAAAAAGCAGGCTTTTCTGCTGGCATGGGAGTGAGAACAGCAGCGTGATCTATGATGACAGCACGTGACATGTCCAGTGTTCTAGGATCCAATGGTTGTTTTGCTTGGCCAGTGTCACACAGCAAATTCCATAGGATTTTGTACCCCATTGACTGTGCTGGTGACAAGATCTGAAGTCACTCAGCAGACAGAAAATCAACAGCTATTCAGCATATTGCTTGCATGTGCTTGACTCTACTGTTTTCTGTAAGGTTTATTAGCTGCTTTCATTATTTTTTGTAGTAAGCATTGCATTTTCTGATCCAGAACAAGACAGCTATAAAAGGTGATTTTTGTGCTGCTTTGTATGGTTGTAACTGTGTTTAAAAGTAGAGGCACAGGACTCTTTATTGAGTTGCTTTTATTTTAATGAGTTTTCAACAGCTCATCTTGGGTATTTTTTAAAAAAAGCATTGCAATTCCAGTGTGAAATCTCCTCCCTAAAGCATCCCAGTGAGTTGTTCAGATTAGACTGTAAAATAAGAGATTCACTTTTTCCTTCTTTACTTGTCAAAGTTGCCCTGCCATTTTTTCCGCAGTATTTGAAAAAAATTGCCAAAATACCCATGTTTGTTTAAAATTAATTCCAGTTGCGTGTACTGAATCTTCTATGTCTGCACCTGTGAAAAAGAGACAGAGAACTGGAGTTGAATTCTCTGCCATTAGTGACCAAAGTTCCATTTTGAGCTGTACAGCGATTCATATGCAGTGTGTTTGTATGGCACTTACAACCAGAATATCTTATTACTTCACAAATGTTATTAAATATTTCCTCCCAAGAGGACATTTTATTTTCCCAGTACCCTTTGCAAATGTCAGTGTAAAAAAAAAAAAAAAGTATATTTAAATACATCTTTCATTTCAGTGTTTGTTGGAAGACAACACACTTTTAACATACAAAACCAAATTCATTATATATCCTGTCTTCATTAGCAAATAATGTGCGCCTGGGAAACTGAGAAGCAATTTGAAATATCATTTAATGGCTGACATTGTTGCCATTATACTGATCTTTATTTTAATTTATATGTAAAAAGCTGCTGTCAAGAGAGGGCACATATATACTGGTTAGCTCAAATTTGCTTTTTCAGTAAGCAGTAATTAATGAGTGCCAGTTAAAATGAGTGACTTAACTCTGCAACGACAAAGAATATCAAGGGCTGTGAAAGGCCTAGGCATTGTTTTTGTGTTGCGTGTTTTGGTGCCACATGTGTATCAGTAATGAAAGGAAGATGCCTTTTCTCTTAACATCTTTACTGTCCATGGTGGGAAGCAGCAAACAAGTGCTGGGAGTTATTCTGCTGCTCCCACCCATCTCTTCCCCAACAACAAGAAATCCACATCCATGTAAGGCCATCCATTGGCCAGCAGGTTGAGGGAGGTGATTCTTTTTGCTCTGGTGAGACCCCACCTGCAGCAGTGCATCCAGCGCTGGGGCCCTCAGCCTAAGAACGACACGGACCTGCTGGAGTGAGTCCGGAGGAGGGACACCAAGTTGGTCAGAGGGATGTTGTACCTCTCCTAGAAGGAAAAGCTGAAAGAATTGGGGCTGTCCAGACTGGAGAAGATAAGTCTCTGGGGTGACCTGTTGCAGCCTTTCAGTACCTAAAGGGAGCCTACAAGAAATCTGGAGAGGAACTGTTTCCAAGGACAGATAGTGATAGGACAATGTGGGAAATGGCTTCAAACTGAGGGTTTAGGTTAGATACTAGTAAGAAATTCTTTATGCGAGGGTGGTGAGGCATTGGTATTGGTTGTCCAAAAAAAGCTGTGGATGCCCCATCCCTGGAAGTGTTAAAGGCCAGGTTGGATGGGGCTTGGAGTAACATGATCTAGTGGAAGAAGTCTCTTCCCATGGCAGGGGAGTTGGAACTTAGATGATCTTTAATGTCCCTTCCAGCTCAAACCATTCTATGATTATTTAATTTTTTTTATCCCCTCTTCCACTGACTCAACATGAGTATTTTGTAGGAACACCTGTATTACTATTACTCATATTTTATTTCGTCATGAGGAACACTTGGCTATCAGTAAGGGTGTGGCAATATTCAAAGGAAAAAATGTGGGTGCCTAAGTCGATTTTTAACAGTCTGCAACTTTGTACAGATGACAAATGAGCTGAGAATGGTCACTGAAAGAAGACATGCATAAACAAATGTGTGTTCAAGGAATTTAAAAAAATAACTAAAAGCATGCCACAGAGCAGGGTACCTTTGATGTGAATCTATATACACATCTCTGAAACCTTTTTTTTTGTGCTTTTCAAACAAATCTATCGTCCTTTGTACAAGACCTTTGGCTGCAGTTTTGTGATGAGTTTCAAGAGATGGTTCTATTATTTTCCTGTAGGTCTTTAAGTGTGCAAAATGGTTGAAATTAGTGACAAGCAGTTAAAATCTTGAGTTGCATTTTGGAGGCAGTCTGGGTTCACAGTCTTATCTGGACTGGATAAGATTCACAGTCCAGGGATCTCTGCACCTACTCAAATGTTACTGTTTGCAGTGTAACCAACACATCTTGCTGTCACACCAAGGAACAGCAGGTCAGTCATCTGTGTCCAATGGGATGGCTTAAGTTCTTTAAGCAGCAGCCTTTCAGGTGAGGTACAGACCTTGGGACTGCAGGAAAATGATAAAGCATAAAATAAGGTTTAATAAGTGCTTGTTTGATGTTTACTTTCAGTTGTTTTAAGTTCAGAACACTGCCTGCCCTTCTGGGCGCTGACACCCTTCCTTATGGATGTGTTGAGGGATAAAAGAACTCTCTGAACTTCATGCCTGATTTCTAGGTGTTTCTGTGCTCACTGTTTTTAGGACTATATTTTTATAACTGGGTCCAAATGCTCTCCATGCTGGGAAGAGCAGGGGTTAAAAGGAAAACTAAACAGATCACAGAGCCAAGGATGACAGTCCACTTCTCTTGTTTTACAATCCCAGCCAAAAACTAACCCAGTGAGCTGAATTACCCTGCTGAGTGTTGCCGTGAGTGCCAGAGGGAGCAGGAGCGTGTGTGTGGGTGTACAGGAGGACAGAGGGGAAGAGCAGCCTAAGAGGTACTTGTGATCATCACTTTGGTTAGAGAAACTGTCCAGATGGGCTTTGCCGTGTGGTCTGACTTTTTCCTGGAGCTCTGCTCCCCATCCCGCAGAAACATTTCCTTTCTGTGCCTCCAGATGCAAACTGAAACAGGACTTCCCACTTGGGGAGAATTCAGTGCAGCAAGGATGGCACAACGGGAATCCCTGTGGGGCTGGAATTGGTAGATTTTCATTGTCCCTCTGTAGATCCTTGTATTTCCATTATTTTTGACGGATGCACACTATTGAGCACTGCCAGGGGAAATCATCAGGTACACAGAGAGAGCTCTTAGCTTTCCATTGGTGCAACAGGCGAGAGCTAACTCCAGGTACCACTGGCAGAGATGAAGCATCATCACCTCTGCAGGGCTTTGGAGGCAAACTGAGAAGGAAATCTGTCTCAGGCTTCTGAGAGGGGCAAGTTTGTATCTGAACCAAAGCTGCTGATTGAAGAGAAGCAGCTGCCAATTCATAGGGCTGGTAGGAAGAGAGAATGAACGTAGGGACTGGCAGGAGTGGTGGGAGAGGTGGGAGTTTTTCAGGTACCCAAATGTCTTTCTGTTTTTCTACTGTTTCCCATTGCCTCCAAGATACAGTTTCACTGGTTGCTAAGCATTTTCCACAGAATTTCGTCTGGATTTTCTTAATCTTATTTGGCCTTTGAGTGAGAAAGTAAGGGGCGGGTTGGGTGGTTTGTTTATTTTTTCCCTGTTGTTTGTTTTCTGTCAAAGAAATGTTCCAGTGACTGTTCTGTTACTCCATTAAAAATGTGCCACTGGTGCTTTAATGCCCTAGTATTCTACTAGAGGGGAATTCAGAATAAAAGATCCACTGATAAGCGACAACTCTGACAGTATGTTGGCATTTTCTCTTGTACTTAGTATGCTGCTGCAGAGTCAGCAGTTTTGGTGTTTTGACTTTTTACATTCATTAAAACTTTTGGACAAGGTGATTTGTAATACATCAGCTACATAAAATATGCTAAAGTTGGTTTTCTGTGCTGGCTTAAAATCACTTTGAGCTTAAACCTACTCTGTACTAGACTGGTCCAATACTTTTTAGGAGTTTGTGTGAATCTGAAATAAAGTAACATAGCACGATAATTTGGGAAGACAGCTTGAACTAGATAACAAGGGGGGGATGTGGGGTATGGCTACAGGGGTGTCTTCTGTGGGAAATTATTTTCTCCTTGACTCCTCAATGGAGCAGAAGTACTTTGTTTTCTGTATGTTTTTATTTAAAATGCTTGATGCAAGATTAAGCTTAGTGGAATGCATAAAGGAACCTTAAATAGGGCTCAGAATATGTGTAAGTAGCTATAATTATTTCACATTTAAAACCTATCAAGAATTAAAGAACTGTCAAATAATTGTTGGACTTAAGAAAAACCCAATAATTTAAGCAAAATAGGAATTTAATTTTAGATTTCTAGAATGTGCTGTTACTGTGTTCATTCCCACGACATATGAGAAAAGCCTCCTCATAAACTTATAAAATGTACTTCTAGTGGCCCAGCAGAATAGAAAAAATATATCTGTTTTTTGTTAGCAGCGTATCTACTAGCTGTTTGAAAAAATATCATAATAAAAAGACACTCAGAAGGGATATAAATATTTTATATCATTGTTTCTAATTTAAAGTTGAAAAGGAAAGTGAAGTTTTTTCTGTCCATAATAAATTCAGATTTCCTAGAAAGACACATGGATACTTTTGCACTTATCTTTCAATTTTGTATTCAATAACTCTCTCAAAACACGATACATCATAAAATATTATTTATACAAAACATAATGAAAACTTTTCCTTTACAACCAAGTATTTGTTATTGTTGAGTAGTCCAAAAGCAGAGTCATTAAGAAGATAGGATCTCTGGTGTAGCCATTGTAAGAATGGAAAGGTCTTCTGTTTCAATCCTCTGCTTGATTTTTTTTATCACTCCAATCTCCTCTGCTAAAATCTAAAAGTAATGAATGTTGTTTGGTGCTGACTGGTGGATTTTGGACACAGACAGAATGCTGTGATGCCCTAGAAGACATGATGAGGGTCAGACTAGAGAAAATCTTGCCAAAAGCTGTTTGAGCCATTGAGATTTGAGAATAAAGCTGAAACGGTGTTTTCTTCTGTTGTCTGCAGACATCAGTCAGCAGAGCTGGCCTGTGCCATCTCCAGAACTCTGCCCATTCACATGACACACAAAAGAAGTGTCCTCTCTTCAAAGCAATATGAAATTTCAGTTTGACCTGTTTGTATTTCCAGCAAAATGACCAGGTGTTTAATTGTTGGTCCAGACTGGCTTTAGTCTTCCACAACAGCGATCCTGGATATGTTTGCTAGTCTTCTAAACACCTTTAGTGTTTTGGCAGAGGGAGTTTATACTGCACAATCTGCTAAACCAGGAAGCTAAAAAGTACAGCTCCCTTCATTTTTCTGGGAATCTCTGGGATTGCACATGTCCCCACAGCAGGGTTGGAGGACCTGACCAAAAATCCCACCACTGTGGAAAGGTTCTGGTGGAACACTGGGAGGACAATTGCTGAGGAGTAGAAAGGCTTTGCAAAGGGAGGGCCTTGTTACTCTTGTGAAGTCCTTGCTCACTTCTGTTACTTTGGCTAACTAGAAAAGCATTCTGGGAATAACTCAGTTAAACTAGAGGTGAAAAACAAGTTACATAATTTTAAAACAATTATTAGAACCAATAAGTGCTCACACCCTGGGGCTTGTGATTGGTCACACCTCATACCTGTTCTTGTCATGGTCTTTGGTGGTTGGTTAAGCACATGTCTTGTGTCTCACAAGTATGTAAAGTCATAACAAACTAACAGTCCAAGAACCCTAGATTATTGCAATAAAGCTTCTTCGCCATATCATCATAGAAATTGTGTGTTTAACGCTGCAGACAATGAAGGTCTCCTGGGAATGGCAGCATTGGGCTCAGAGTGTTTTTCCCACTGCCCAAGGTAGTAGTTTGGAAAAGCCCATCTTCAAGTATCTTCTCACTTGCACTGGGGTATAAACTGTTTATCTGTTTCCTGATTAGGGGAAAGGCTGCAGCATGAGATAAAAAAAAGAGATTCAGGCTTTGTTCCATATGCAGAGGATTATCTGTGACTTTGGGGAGGACAGTGCCTGCCCAGCCCTGTTTCCAGGGTGTTTCCAGCCACACCAAGTACTTTCTAGAGAAGCCCCAGGAGCACAGTATTTTGCAGGAACAGGATGTATTTATTTGCCAATGTGTGGATTTAGAGACTGATCACATTGGAAAATCTTGGTCTTAACCTCAGGTTACACAGATATAATTTGTGTATATATCCTCACTCTCTCTCTGTCTCTCTTTCTATGTAAATTTATGCTTTCATGTTACCTGTGTACATATAATGTGTACAATTCTTGTGAGTTGCATCTGATTCAGCATAAGAAAGACAACACCAGGCAAATATAACTATTTTTCTCCTACACAAAACTTTAAATTTTGATAGTACTGCTTGATTGATTCCAGCTATAGACAATTCTGAAAATAAAAAGTAAAATTTTCCAGTTTTTTAGGCAAGCCCATAGAAACAATGTTGAGAAAGGAAATTGTATCTGGCAAGTTAAAGCGGCCTGGATTGCTATTCTTTACTTCCCAACAACATACACCCACACAAACTTTGAACTCCATTGCATCCTAAATTCCTGCTGGCTGCATTTCCAAAGATTCAAATTATTTCTAATAAAAGAAGTCATCAGCCAGCGTTTCCCTCTGAATTTTTAAATAGATGGTGTGGCCTGCAGTTACCAGTTTACAAAATTAATGGATGAATCAGAAGAGGACACACTTTATTCTTGTTTATAATTTGAAAATGTTGGCCCTTGTGTTTAGGAACTTCTTTTTTTTAAGCTTTGTTTTCATTATTCACAATTTCATTATTATAAATGTGGGAAAAGTTCCTAGTGGGAAAAGAATGCTTCAGACACACACAGATCCCAAAGCCAACCCCCGCATTGCAATTTTCCTATTGCTTCACATCTGGAATGTGTAACTTGAAAACTCAACCATAAAAAGAATTATGGTTGAGCAAGTTAAAAAGTTTGTATTTGATGAAGAGAGGCGTTAAGTTGACCCTGATAAGGAGTTGGTTCTTTTTTTTTCTTTACATGAAGCTACATCTTTTTCTTAAAGGAAAAGACATGCTAAGTTTTAACCTAACCCAGAAAGTTAAATGCTGTTAAGGAGAGCTCAGGCTCGTACAGCTGGCTTGTAATCAGGACTGACTGTACTCCATGTTGTCTTGCACATATATCTGGTTTTTCTTTTTCTTTTAGAAAATAATCTGTATGTTGCAGCTGGGATGTGGTTATTGTTTCAGTTTATAGTTCGGAGCTCATATGTAGCGAACATCATAGTGAAGGATAAATTGAAAAAGGGGTATTAAATTGGAGATTTTGACTTTATCTTTCATTAAACATAATTATGAATTTCTGTCCTAATACTTGGAGAGAGTAAAAAAAGACCAGTATCAAAACAATATAACTGACCTGAAATTAATATATATTTCAAAGTATGCTAAAACCAGCAGCATAAAAAATAACAATTTTATTCTATCACTGACATAACTAAATTCAGTAAGTGTATTTCATAGGTGGTTTTGTCCTTTCATAATTTTATAGTAGGACAGCTGAGAACTATTATGCAAATGTTTGCAAACCTGATATGTCTGAAATAGATTTTGTGCAAATTGACAAAACATAGTTCATTACAAGTGTCTAAATGTGAGTTCTTGTTCACATCAGCTATGCAAGAATGTATCAAAAGGTGAATCTAGATTTGAATGGTCATTTTTTGTATTCTCTAACTTATTTTACTAGCTGAACCTATCCAGGAGAGTTTATGAACTTCTAATAAAGGATGACCTGAGCCTGATTCAACAATCTTACAGTCTTTGTGAAAAGAAAAAAAAAAAATCAAATTGATCCAATTTCCATTTACCACGGTCAAAGTTATGGATGGAAAAATTATACAAAAATTCCGTGATATCATAGCCACCAAGTTTCATGCTTTCAAGGCTGATACTGCCAAGTAGATATTTGATTCTTGCCAAAGGTAAACTCCATCCTTCATGAGCAAAGAAATGGAAGCTCTGCAGGCTGACAGAGATCAAGTAAAATGCTTGCTGAAGAACTGTAGAACAGCAGGAAATTTTCACTGTGAACCCCTAAGGAAGTGATGAGCCAACAAACCCAGAAAGACTTACTGCATTTTGGAATAATAGGAACTGGGGAGGCATTAACTGAAAGGTTTGCTTACAAAAACATAACAATGTTGATTATAAGAAAGAAATATAATCAAGGAAAAGAAGACATGGATCTATATCAAACTCCCTTGAACACTGAGGGATACAGTGGCAAAGCTTTATTATCTTAATAATGCTGAAGATGGATAATTTTTGCAGATAAATAAATTTTTACAGGTAAGATCTCCTCAGCTAGAGAATAATCTTTCCATTAGCTGCTGATGAATTTGCATAAGTTATTTTGTTAAAAAATTGAAAAGTCCTGGCTACTGCAGCTTGATGTATAACATGTATTCAGCACAAGTCTTTCAGATGTGTGCAATGAAAGCATCTTTCATGGAATAACCCTCAAGCAGGAGTAGGCTATCCTGAGACCTTAAATCCTCCCTCTCCCAAAGTGATCAGATCAATATGAAGACAGGATCATTTTGCCTTTATATTCTCACTGCCAGTCTGTAACAGAACACTGTAAAATATGGGTGCACATATGATCAATATATCAAATGCACACTGAAATTTTCTCATCATCTTAAGTCCAAACCAGTGGGTGTTCAGGATAAAGATGTTCACAGCAAATGACTCAATTTAGGGAGGACACAGGATCTTTTTCAAAATAAGTTGAATTCCCTAGCAGCCTTCTAAAGAAATGAAATTTATTATATTAACCTGTCTGTCACTTCCTTTCAATAGCTCAGTTTCTAGATTTTCTTCATTTCATACAAATGCACTGTTTGTTGTACTTGATGTCGTTTTGGTGGTGTTTTTGTTTTTTTTTCCACTTTAACTGCACAGAGACAGCTAAATAATTTAACAAGGACAATACTGGCTATGCAATAAACTTAGCCAAAATTGATGCCATTGCACCTGTGGATGTTAAAATGACTGGATGTGAAGCAGGAATCTGTGAATGGTACAAATTTCAAGTAATTTGAGTGCCAGGTACTGAGTCTGACACTTGGCATCTGAACATATCTGTGGTAACTATGAAGATGGTGAAATAAAGGCATTTCCCCTTTCATCAGCTTTCCTCTTCACTCCTTTCAGTCAAATTGTTGTCATTTAGAATTCTGAAACTGGTTTGTGCTGACAGAGTTTCAAAGCCATTAATATTATGGGCTATGCATACCTTTCCCCTGTACTGCAGAAAAGGGGTCAAACTTCTGAATCCTACAGAGGCTTGTTTTTCTCGGGTCAGTATGAACATGTGGTGTGGGGGCTGAAACATCAGCTTCACCACTTCATTATGTTTTAGCAGTATGCCCCAATAAACAGGAAGTAAAAAGGAATGTAAATCCTAAAATATTTGGTACTGTCTATATCTTTGACAGCCCTTTCCTGGTGGTAGAAATCAGCTGGGAAATTAGGAACGGGTCTTCAAGGATGGATTAAAATGTCTAAAGAACTACCTTGTGATGATGGATAAGAATCAAAGCTTGAAAAATTTGATCTCTTTTTAATAATTTTTTAAAAATTATTTTTGGTGGGATTTCTGGTCTTTTATTATCCATTTTGGTGCAAGTTTGGAAGTTTCTATTGATAAGGTAATGCCAGGTAATTTTCATGATTTAAGGATGTGTAAAATATTTAAAGGAAAATTTTACCTCACTTAGGAATAATCACTTTGGAGAATTTATGGAAAAAGCCCCCTGCACAGAAAAAATTGCTCATCTTTTCTGCAGCAGCAACAGCTTTGCTTTATTTTAAAATTACAAAAACACCCATAAACCACAGCTCAAAACCTGCTACTGGATTTTATTTGGAAAAACAGCCATATGTTCACCATCCCTTGCAATTATTAAAAAAATATTATTGTGGCAACAACTGTGTTTCTTCATTTTTGGTTGATCTTGATTTTGAGTTCAGAATACACAATGGCAATATCATTCTGAGGGCATTTCAGTCTTTTGGGTGTAATTTCTGTTGTGATGAAGACACTGGAAATGTTTAAGTTTGGGGTATTTTTACAGAAAATTTTGCTTCTAAAAAGCTCTAGTAAATAATTAAGTCAGTAGAATTTTGATGCCATGAGTGTTTCTAATTTTTGTATTATTAAAAAGATATTAAAAGATAAAATTAACTATGCTTTATTTTCTGATGGGTCAAAGTAGCATGAAACTCAAAAGTAAGATTGTGGTTTTTTTAATATACAAATCTGACTCATAACAATTGTTTCTGTGGTTAAAAAAGAATCAGATTTTTTGGATGCAGGCAAAATTTGAAATGGGAGATATATACTTGTTATTTCCTTTGTCTATAAATTTCATCAATGCCTGTGCGTTCTGGCAAATGTTATTCAGGATTTTAACTTTAAACAATAAGAATATTTTGATGTTGATTTTAGAAGAATATGTTTCCTTCCAATTTTTCTTATTATAAAAAAGAAATCTAGTCCTAACAACAAGAGAATTTAATATAAGGCCTTTAAACCCTAGGGGTTTTCCACATGTGCATTCCAATTGAAAGAATTTTTACACAAAAAATGACGTTTTAAATAGAGGTTGGGTTTGGTTTTAATTTTTTTTTCTCAAATTTAAGTATCAGAATGAGTTTTGAAAATGAAACTGATGCAATCAGCCAGTTTGTTGAAAACTGTGGAAGTTGGCTGTCAGTCACTAGGAGAAAGATTGCACCTGTGTAAGGATTAATTTGTTGTCATGGTCTCTGAGAAAGAAATCTAAGGGAAAGGGGCAGAAGTCCCATTTCTTTATTCCATCCTTCTTTAAATACATCAGTAGAATCTGGACATCAGTTTGATTTCTAAAATCTAAACTTGGTTCAGTAGAGGGCTGTGAAGTGACACTTTCCAAACAGCGTAAAATTGGCTGTTGAATCTCCTGTGTAAGTGTAGCAAAATGATGTCTCTAACCATGTTAAGGGTGACTGAAGGACAGACCAGTTACTTAACAGAAAGTTATATAAAGGTTACAGGAGATCCAATTATTTATAGATAAATATTGAAACTTTTCTTGCTCTATGTGAGGACCACCTGCAGAGTGAGTCAGATTTCCATTAGAATGCTCTGTGTGCTATGGTCTTTTTTCATTAGCCTAATTAAATGATCCTCCTGAACCCACTGTGATACTTTCTTTGCCTGTGCAAATTTTGGTGCTGCCTTGGCTTAAGTACACATTTGTCTTTCAGTCTTAAACGTCTTTTACAACCTAAATGTTTCTGTGATTCTGTGCCATCAGTATTGACCTGGTGTGAAGTCAGGTGATTACATTCAGTTTCTAGAGGGACTGTCTCTTCTTGCTTCACTTTTCTAAACACTTGAAGCCGCACTCACAGCTCTCTGCCACACCATTGTTCTCCTTCTTTCACATCCTCCCCTTTGGCATTTTCTTGCCTTTTAAGTCCAGCTGCCATCTTACCCCGACTGCTTTGCTTCTCAGGTATGCATCTGTCCTTTCCTTGAGCTGATCCAATTTACTAATTCACTCCCTGTCAAGGAAAGAGATAATTTTTCCTAGAGGCAAGATCCAGAGATATGGGAAATTCTGATCTACGGGTAATGTTACAGCTACCTTTATGAACATCTCTGAATCATCTCCTCCAGCTAACCTTCAACAGTCTTGTAGGAAATAAATTATTTTTTACTTCAATTTTTATATCCATTGCATTATATTATCTTATGTATTAAATTAACAGAAAGAAAGATTTCAATTAAAAATTACTATCTAGAGCAAAGTCACAACATGTCTATGATGAAATTTCATTTTTATTGAATAATTAATACATATTTAAAGTGATAATTGACCATTTAATCTGTCCATTTGTGCATATAATATTGAAAATTTGGGGCCCTTAGGTATGCTTTGCTACTTGTACTAAATCTGGACAATCTTGGAGAATGCTGTGTATTAGAGTGATTCATGTTAGCAAGATAATATACACTTTTTTGCTTAATTCTGCTGTCCATGGGCAAAAATGGTTGATCAGCTTGTCATCAGTATAGCTTGTTAATATATATGTGGCTAATCAGTTTATAAGTGCTCTCTACTATTACTTATTTCTCTTTTCTTAAGTTACGTCCCCTAACCTCTTTCCTTCATTGCTCCCTCAGCAGAACTGAGGACAGACACAGCAAATACATATCAGATGCTTATTTATAAAGAATTTGCCCTATCCCTTCTGCTTGCCCCTTGAAACTTCTCACTTATGACCTCAACATTTCACTCAGTCAAGTCCTATAAAATCCCCTTCGTGGGAAGTATTGTTTATGAGAGAATATAGTATCATTTTCCTTGTTTTTTGGTCATTGTCTTCACAATTGCTGCGGTAGATTTGGTCACACAGATGTTGCGTTTGTTGCATTTTGAGCGGAAAATTTTTCATGGCAGTTGCGTAAGGCTGCCTTAATCACAACAGGCTTCCTCAGCTGTCCCTTGGCTGTGACCTATGACATCTTCACTCCCTTACTTCTTAACCCATTTCCTAATAGAACCCAGCAGATCTTGTCTATGATAAATTGTTATTCTGGGTTGCAGCTGGAGATCTCATCATATGTGCAGCGTGCTCTGGGGCTTATTCATTAATCCAAAATAGTGGCCACAGGCAAATCCCTACATGCACACTTCAAGTTTTAGAGTTCAGTTGTGATGAAAACTAGTAAAACTGGCTATGAGTAGGATCCATCTTCAAAGCCAATCACCTCTGCCTGTAACCAGCGGGTGACTGTAGTGCAGGGGGATGTCACTAGGTAATGTGGAGCAGCATACTTACACAGAAGTATGCAGAGAATGGCATGATTATGAAAGCAAAATCCTATGTGCATGTTGCTCAGATTGCTTGATTTTACGTTTTTAGTGTTTTGCCTTCAAATAAGCCATCCTGTTAAAAGCTGAAAATTGCAATCTCCTTGTGTATTGTACATAGCCAACTATCTCTTCTGTATTTTCTGTGATTTTGTACTGATCTTCTGGGCTGAAGAAGCATCAAGTCCATCTTGACATGCAAAGTCAGAGTGAATACTTATGGCACAGAGGAGCATTCTTGTTCCTTGTCAAGGGCTTTATTAGTCGGTAAAAGATGGTCATGAATACAAGGTGGTGCTTTTTGACCATGCTTTGACTGCCATAAGCATCACTTGGGGTCAATTCTAAAGCAGAGTTTCCCATGAAGAGGTTGTTGAGGTAGGGCAAAGCCACATCTAGGAAAATCAGCAGCAATGTATAAGCTGGAGCTGGTGAGTTGCTTCCACAGGCCCTGAAACTGTAGTTTGGCCAGTCCTAAAACATGGTTGACACCCAGAGATAAAAACATTAGACTGAAATCATAGTGAAGGGATTATCTTATATAGATTTAGAATAAATATGTTAGGGAAAATAAAAGCCAGAAATTTTAAGACAGAGCAGATATATTTCTCAATAATTATCTTATTAATCTTTTCAAGTGCAAACAAAGATTAGTCAGTAGGCTGATTTTTCTTGTCAAGACTTCCTCCAACATTTTGACATATTACAAAAAGTTCTAAGGAAAACCATTTTTTTAGTACTCTGCCATCTGCAATTTTTTTTCTATTCAGAAATACAAAATTAATGTACTATATTTCTGAAAGTGACAAGGAACAATCTTCCAGATATTTATGGTTTGTGATAATATGGGTTCATCTGAGAATGTAATGCAAATGTTTGTCATTTGTGGTTCACTCTTCCAGATGAGAGAAAACCATCCCACCTGTGAATTTAATGGTGCATAAGGTCATAAGCTGCATACTCCTTGGGTCATGAGGTTGGCGATTTATATGGGAACTCCTAATATCCATAGAACACCAAAGCTGCGAAATTTTTCGAGTTTCAGTCCATGCAAGTTTTCTATGGACTCTATAGATAGAGTCCCATTGTTTCACAGGTTTTATTATCTCTTATTGCTCAAGTCTAGGATTGCAGCTCAAGAGAAGCCAACCTGTATACAGAATGTACACACTGCTGAGGCCTCAGCACCTTGCAGGATTAAACTGTTTGTCTACTCTAGTTTGATAGAACAAATTAACGCAGGAACACTTTAACTGTCTCCAAACTACTGAAGTAGGCATACAAGGCAAAATACAGAAATATTCAATATAATAATAAATCAAATCACTTTCTGGTTTTGTATTTTTTAATAAAAAATGAAATTACAGAAATAATAATTAATTTTTCTCATTAAATGGATTAAAATGAATGCTTCTAAGTAGTTTTAATGGAAAGAGACTGCTCAAAAATCTTTAAACTTTAAAAAAATGCCAATGCTCACAGAAAAATCACTCAGATTTTATTTTAACACATCTTTGTCCCTGGTTAGGCTCCTGAAAGTGTGAGGTATGATTTAATCTTTTCACTTGATTTCTCTACTGGAAGCAAAGAGAGTTGAATTAAATGTGAACAGGAAGTAGTAACCATGCTCTTTATCTAGTGTTTTTGAGAATTCTTGAGAAATGTGCTTTCTATGTTTCCAATATTGTTCATGTTCATCTATTGACCTAGGAGTCAAGTAGGATATTAATAAACATGAAAATATGACAGAAGAGTCATAGAAAAGACTGTGGTGGCTGACAGAGTATCATGGTTTTCTCTTTGCTTCTATGATTCAATTTTTATGTGTCCTTCTGATATTTGGACTGATGATGTACGAGCATTCTGCTCATCTCTGCTGCATTAAAATAGGGGAGAGTAAGTAGTCTACAATAAACATTTTCATTGAATTGTGCAAAGGGAGGATAGAATCTGTATAACTAGACAACCCTATATAAAGTAAACTAACATAATATTTGGGGAGATGATCATGCAGGGGTTATGGCTGTGGCCTTCAGGAGAGTCCCCAACCTGTCTATCAGTATATTTTGCTGCATAGTAAACTCTTTCAGCTCAATTTCTTGCATTAGTGCATATTTTATTGTGTTAATGAATGAGGGTGACGTAAAGTACTGGAATACATAGGATAGAGTTGTTTCAGTTGTTCAGTTACTTATACAAAGGCTATCAATACTGTACATGGTGCAAAATAGAGATAGACATTTTAAGTCTACGTGATTCTGATTGAAAAAAGCACTTGAGCACACAAATAATCACATTTCCATATGAGCAGGTCCCAAGTTAATAAGACCCTTAGGATACAACTGCTCATCTGACTTCCCTTGAAATGAGAGTGCTGGAATATAGTGAAGGCTTCCAATCTCTGAAGTTCTGCCTTACCACAACAGTGGATACATGTATAAGCTAGTGCAAGAAAATTCTTTAAATTCAGATACCCAAGAACTTTGAAATGTGTCAGAAACCATGTATTGCTTGCTTGTTGGGTCATTCTAGAGAGAGATGCAACTCTGAGAAACTTATAGTCACATCCTGATTTGAATAATACCACTCAAGGGGTTTTTTTTTCTATGCTACTGGGAAAGTCTCCTTCTTTCCACTGACTTTAGCTGTGCTCACTTAACCTGTCATTCCACTGACAGGCCGGCCTAGTATGTTTAAAGAAAATGTGCCATGTGCTGTCACTGTAAATGGTAAACAAACCAGCCAAAACCCTATACCATGTGTAAATGAAAATGCTTGCATGTCTGCAGAATCAGGATCAAGAAAATTTGTGAAGTGTGTTGTTAAAGCTGTTCCTGAAATATGATCTATACTGGGAGGTACAGTATATTTTGAGTTTCAAATTCTTCCTCCAGCATTCCTCTGAAATAATTACAAGGAAATGAAGCAGCAGTCAATAACTATGACTATCAGTAGCTGAAGTATGTGCCACGTTCTATGCCTGCTTTAATAAAGATATATGAAGAATAGGTATAGATAGTTATGCATTTTTGTGGTTTCTTCTAAGGCTCCTTATAGATGTGAACTGGAATTTATCAGTTCTTCAGGTAGCCTCAACGTGCCTGCACCTGCAGTGTTTTAAGAACTTAGATTTTGACCAAGATGATATATAAAATGTGAATAGACATAAGTGCAGAATAATTTCTAAAGTTTTATCAAGTGTATAGGCATAGTTTCCTTTGTCTCAATATTATTATGTATGATACCAAATTACAGTGGAGAGTGCTGTTTTAGAAATAGATAGATAGATAGATAGATAGATAGATAGATAGATAGATAGATAGATAGAGCTGAGTGTTGAGTGGCTTGCTCTGGTCATAATACTATAAGTCTTCTTCTGGTCATAATACTATAACTCTGTAAACTTTTTCAATAGATTATTAGAACCTTTAAAACATCAGAGTATATCCCACCATTGGTAAAGCTTGCTTTGCTAACAGTAATTTAGATTTGCTTTCACATATAAGCTATGCTCATATTAGTACAAATTTCAAAATAAGTTGTAGCCCACATGTGAAAATTGCTTGTATCGTTTGGAAATAAATAAATGCAAATTGGGATCTTAGAGATGTTACTTTTTTTCTTGCACCTGTGAAATACCATTCTGATTTTAAATTTATAGCCTCTGAACTGTGCCCTGTGTTAGATGAAGGAGAGATTTAGACATGGTTGGTGCAGCTGTAAATTAATGTGTAATGCAATCTGTGTGACTACAGGTTAGTCATGCCCATTAGTTTTCCTTCAAAATTTCGTCTTTTAATGGAGGAAATATGGTTTGACTTTAGATTTTTTTTATATCTAGTAGCACTTAATCCTCTAGATTAGGTTTTTGGGGTTTTTCTTGGTTTTTTTCTTTCCTTTTTTATATGGTTTGCTATGTAATTGGTGTTGTAAAAGGCAAAGCTTCTTCTGTTACACTTCCCAGTTTCTCCTCTGGGTAGGCAGCATTGTAAATTATTAAATAGAATTACAGACAGTGTCATGATAAGTTTTAATGTGACAGTGAAGTGAGAGCATTGATCTTATGTAATTTGAGTCAGAAAAATCTGAACAGGTAAACTTTTTGTAACTTCTTACAGCTGAATAGGAACATAAGTAATATTAGTAACAGAAAAAAGGCCATCTGGTCCAGCTTGCCTGCGTTTGTTTGCCTGGTTGATCATAATCTCAACCACCTGCTTTTCCACTGAGCTCTACTTCACCAGCCCTATCTAATTCCAGAAACAAATGTATCTGTCTCATGTACACCTTTATAAATCTTTCCTTATAACTTTGAATATTCAGACCTGATGTGGTCTTATGGCGCAGGAGATTTGCAAAGTCTCGGAAGAGACCAGAGCTGGTAGGTTCTCTATGCTCAATAAATGCACAGAAAGAAGCGCTCCTGATCCAAGCGTTTTTAATCTAGTTTCAGAGGAAATATAGGGATGATTAGAAGCCTGTTGTAATGGAATTAGATGAACATCTGTGGGGTGATATGGCTGCCTTGGCCAGTTACAGAATGCAGATATTTGTTTTGCTTTTAGATTTGAAAACAGACACCTCTACTATTTATAATTTGTACTGAGATCCTGCCAAAACATTTGTTATTATCTTATCCAAATTTTATCAAGACAGTACCATCTTTCTCATAATGTTGGTGGGGAATAAGAAGAGTATTTAGCACCCTTAAACTACTACTACTAGTTCTTTTTTTGTCTAGTAGCAGGGGAAGTAAACAACAGTCCTGTGAAGTGGAATTTTCTTTCTATAAACTAAAGAACAAAGAAACTTGCTATTCTAACCATGTCTTTCAATTCCCACTTGCTTTATCAGACATCCGTCTTCTCTATGTCAGTTGGTTAAATTATTGGGAATATTATTTAAGTGGGATTAAAATTATTTAAAAAATGAAATAAAGTTTTAATCTGTTTCTGCATAATCATGTCAATCTTCATATCCTTCAATTTCTTTAAAAACATATATGAATTTACTGTTCTGATGTATTTCAGCAACTACCTCTAAATCAGGTTTCCTTGTCTTTCTACAGTCTTCTCCTCCCCCCTTTTTTTAAAAATTCTTCCTTTCCCCTGCTGCGCTCTGCTTGGAGGTGTAATAAAGAAGGTTCCTGTGCTATAGCCACTGTCTTAGATGTTGTGATACTGGAAGCTGTCAGTTACACTGATTTGATTATCTAGGTCCTGATTCCTTGTGTAAGCTCATAGAAATTCCTCTGGAGTTTTGTCTAAAGAATATTCTTAGCCTGGACTGGCACAGTTGTGCTCTGCTTCCCTCTAGCCACTGTTCTGCTGCCACTGAGTGCCTCTTGGCTGGGAAGTTAAAAAAAAAGACTTTTTCTATTGCTGGGCCCTTTTTTCAAAGACTCCAATTTAGTGGTGACATGAATACGGAGTAGTCCTTTAACTTACAAGTTTTGAGAGCTCCCATGCTGGGTATAGAGATAATGGGTACTGGACTGCATGTAAAATATCCTATGAAATTATACATAAATGCTTACTGTTCAATATGTCTTAACACACTGTAAAACTTTGTACTTACAAGTATGTTTTCCATAAAAAAATAAACACTTTTCAGATAAAGAGAGAGATTCTCTCTTTCCCTCTCCTCCCCTGCTAATAGTAGGAGGAGATTGGCTGTGGAGTAATAGAATTTTTTTGGTAGACTAGAGTTATGTTTGGCTCAGTCTGCCTAAAGAAGCCAACAGCACACTCGTTTTGGGTCAGTTCTTTTGTCTAGCGATGGATTTTAACCAGAGATCTCAAAGCAGCAAAACCCCCTTATATTTTATATTGAAAATGAAATACCCTACCCTTGCCAGATAATAATGACACTGTATAAAGTAGAGAAACCTATTTTTCTTAGGCAGATCTGTTTCCTATATACAACTTTAGTGGTTGAGGTAAGTCTGCAGTCTGGTATCCAGCACTTTGTAGCTCTAATGCTGGCTTTTGTGTGATTGTGAAGTGCAAAGTACAACAGTTGCATCCTGCATTGGGCTTTCAGTCTTAGCTGATTTTGTAGCTTAGCACAAACAAATAAAGGAAAAAAATTTACAGTGGGATATGTAAAAATATCATAATTAATGTTTAAAATATTTTTTCCATACTTGCTATTTTCTGTCTCTGAAAACCTTTCCTTTCTGTTAGCTCTGGTACTAATTATCCAGCCACTAGCTATTGGCCTTTACAATCAGAAAATGCAACATCATTCAGGAGACATGTGGCTGCCAAACCCAGTGAGCATGTAGGAGGAGTGCCTTTACAGGTCAAGTGCTATAGCTGCTCTTTGACAAATCAGTCTGAATTAGCATCATAGGAGTCTGTTGGTATTCCTGCTCCCCCGCACCTCCGGCTTCATCTGTTAGCTGCTGGTGTTGCCAGCCATTGTTTTGCGCTCCCAGACCTGCAATCTGTTCCAGTCTGCTTGCTGGTACCGCAGGAGCACCTTCAGCTCTCCAAACTTACTACCAGAACTTATGACACACGTTGAAAAGAACTCCGTACCTGAAACCCTACCACTTGTGGCTTCACCTGTCTTCAGTTAGTAATCATTTATCAATATTCTGGGGAAAGAGGAAATTTAATATAAAGTTACTCCTCTGAGTGATACTTGGAATTCAAGAGTTAGCACTAATAGCAAGGGGCACACAAGTAAAAGACTTTCTTAACAGCTGTTTCATGCCTTTTGGCTAGATGCGAGCATGCTGCTGGTACCTGTATCCCTGTGGATGGCTCCAGTGGAAAGACCTATTAGTGTAGTCCTAATTTAGGCTCATGTCTATTCCCTGCTGAAGAGACAGGACAGGAAGTGGAGCGAGACAAAACCTTGAAGAGAGCATTCTGGTGCTAGAGACATCCTCCACATAATCCCAGCTGACACATTAGGGGTGCACTTGACCAGATTGAGCCCAATTTGGTGGGATATGGAGGAAAGTTTGTATGTCCCCTTTCATCTTGACATTTAAAGTGAGGCTGCCTGTTTTGACAATTGACTGTGTTCTGCTCTCTTTATCTAATCTGTCTAAATGGCTTCCATGTCCTTCTTGTTAGAATCATAAATGGAAAAGGCTTTTAAAGTTTTTTCACACTTAATAGTGTCCGGAGCGAATCTATTGCATGACAGACACAGCCATAGGCAATTCCTTGATGGACAGAGAGGATCTTTGGTCAGCTATATGCTCTTAGGAATGGGAGCATCCTATAAGTGCTGACAACACTGGTCCAAATGTAGTTTGTGGAACTGCAGGACTCTTTTTGTACACATCACATATGCTATAAATGTACAGTATGGCTACCAAACATAATGGAACTACCACTGTTTAATAAGCACAAGACTTTTTCAATATCTCCATAAATTTCACTATATTCATTTCCACATCTAGTCTGCATATCCACATGTCTATCATTCAGGAATTTAGCTAAATAAATAATCTAAAACACTTTGGAAGAGAAAATTTTAGAGCCAATTCCTCTTTTATACTTTTATGGAGTAACTCCATTGACTTATCAGTGTTAATTCTTACTGTATCAAGTTTGAAAAAATGATCAACCAAATAAATGAATGCAGGAATTCAGCCTAAAAGGTAAAAGTTACATGAAGCCATGGATATTTCCTTTGAAAAAGTGAGTTTAGGCTTTTAGGTTGGAAAACTTCAAATCATTCCAGTTCATCCTTTTTTTTTTTTTTTTTAGCCTTGTATATGTATTTCCCTAGCATTCTTTGAATGTATTGTTCTGTGGGGCAAAAAAGTAAGATTAACTTGTCTGAGTTAGTATCAGTTATTGTTTTCTTCCTAATATTCTCCAGCTTTATGTTGGTTTAATGTATGCACATTCAGAGTTTTGAACATTGTGGGAAAAGGTTTCACTGGTATCCATTCTTGCCATTAAAGTGCTTCCCTTCTGAATATTGCCTGCCAAAGTATGTGGTATCCTGCAGAGCAAGAGGATGAGGACATAGATTGCAATGAAGCCGAACAGTTTGCACTTCCTAACAGTGACACCAGACATCAATCTTTTGTAAAGACAGCACAGAATACAGGAGAACTCTCACCCCCACTCCCCCACACAAAAAACAAAAGGAGAATTATCTTCTCTTTTTTTCCCATTTCATTTCAGCAATTTCCTTCTAAGATACTCCAAGACGAATATGTTCTCAAATTGCATAAGCTGACATTTCAGTGGCTGAGACTCTTTTGGGGAAGGAAAAAAAAAACTAAAAGGAAAGAATTGAAGTAAAAATTGTTTTTTAGGTTTTTTGGAGTAACTTTTTTTCTTTTTAAGGTTTGTTTTAATTTAGTCTCAGCTCTCTTTTTATCATCAGGCTAATGAATACAGTGCTAATTTTTTCACAGTTAATGCGTTTCACACATTTATACCACAGTTTGACATCAGTATTCAGTAACACTAAGTTACAATATACAGGTTGGCAAATGCTCAGAACTAAAGATTGCCAGTGCTGTAATTGGCCATATTGGGAGAAGCTTGAGTCAAGTCTGCTGCTTGTATAAAGTGGCACAGACCTATAGAAGTCATTTTGAACCAGCTGCTGGGGATCTTCTCATTTACACAGAAATCTGTTATAGGTTTCATTTTAATATATAAATGTAACTTCACCAAGATGATGATTTAGAGTTGTGAAATTAATGAGCCATATTCCCCTCTTTGTAGTAAAAAAGGTGCAGAAAGACCAAAGTGCTGCAAAAAGTTTCTACATCAATGAATTTCAGAAGTTAACATCTTGTGTGTGACTCGGTCAAGAGGCTGTGACGTGCAACGTAGATAAACCTTGCTATAACCAGTAGGAACCCTCACTAAAAGAAGGGTATTTGAAAAACCTTGAGGCCAATATTGGTGGAAATTATTTGACAGGGCTTGGGACTGGTTTCGCAAAGAGGATTTTATGCTGTGGTTTAGTTATCCTTAGAACTGCCATGGCACCAATTTTTTTTTTCTTTTAACAAATCAGGAGGTGTTTTAACAATTTTACACATAAAGAAAAATTTCTGTTATGAAATCCTGAACAACCAGAAAGCAGGATACCTGAATCAAGCCTTATACACATGTAAAAGAGACAAGTGAAAGTTCAACAGCTGCTGGCATCATGACTACTGACAGTCTAGAGACTCCTGTCTTTGTTACAGAGATTGCCCAGAGCTCAGGGAAACAAAGCTTTGACCAGCTGCAGAGCTGCTCCAGACTAGAGCACTTGAACAACTGGCTTCAGGAAGGGATGAGAAACAGGCTGGTCAGGCAAGTTGCTGTAGCAAAATTTATATGAGAGACCTACTGTGGACTGAAAGACTTGCCAAATGTTCCACTATTTTCAGAGTTAGCATATATACACAGTACTAAAACTTCATCCCTCCTGTATTTTTCTTTATTTTTTGAATTTTTCCTATTTGTCTTTGTAGAAGTGTCCAAATCCAACATTTGCCTGCTAAAATTGCTTGGATCATTTATCTTCTCAGTATCATTTCACAAAAAAGGAATGCACATTCATTTTCTGTTAGAACTATGAGTGAAGGCAGAGATTGAGTCACTGTAATTAATTTCTGAATCTTAACTGATAACCTTTATTCCTTTGTGGCTTTCCATGGTGTTTGTGGAAACAGAATGTTCAGTAGCTGGAAACTCTATGAAAAGCTCAGAGGCCATGGGTTAACACTGTCCCAATGTAATAACTGAGATTCTTACTCTGATTTACATGGATATAACAATGCTGCATGAAGTTTGACTCATGCAGCTTAGTTTCCAAGAGAACTGCTCCTACTAGAAGAGACCAAATCTTTGGGAATGCTGTGGTCTTTTCTAGTTTTTCCATTGATGTCCCATGCTTTGAGGATGCCAGGAAATAGCATGTGGCACATATAGGTTGAGAATACCATTATTTTTGACCTGGCCAGCCTCTGCTTTCCTAACTACATGCTATCTTAAATATTTTACAGATTCAGAAGTGTATCTGGGTATAATTCACAGTCCCCTGGATTCTTGCTAGAAGGGGATATGATCTGGCCTGTTGTTTATTCTGGGTAGCATGTGTAATACTTTGGCTTATCTTGATTCTTCCCACGTTTCCCCAGACCATTCTGAATCTTAAGTTTTGCAGATCTTATTGTGGATTTTTTTTTGTGTGGGAGCAGATTTGTGTTTTCAACTGGTATGGCAGCAGATCAAGCAGGAGGTTTTGGCTTGTGCACGCATTCTGGAGGCAGGTTTTGTAGAAGGTTGCTCCAATTTTTGGCTTATAAACCATGGGAGAGTATACCATGTATTACTTGATTACAAGTTAGCCCACTCACTAAATAGTTTGTTGACCACATACAGTAACATAAGAAGAAGGCTGAAAAACAGAGATAATCCTGACTAAAGCTCAGAAAGAGCACGTCTCGCATCACAAAAGGATCAGATGCTCAACATCAAGAGAAATTTCCTAATTAGGCTGCTGGGTTTTGGTTATATAGGTCACAGGGTGTCTCTTGGTAGCATCATTTTCTGTTTCATACTGGCTTTGTGACCTGCAGTATAATTGCCTGTGCTGGAATTACCTGGGTAGCACAATACGTATTTAATTGCAAAATGACCTAAGAGGACTAAATAGTGAGGCCGAAAAGATGCTTCTGAGTTATTCCACTTCTCCTGACACACCAACTCGATGGGCAATGGCTAATGTACTCCAAACAGTGGTGGAGCTCCTGCTTTCTAGAGGCTGAAAACTGGTCTGTGTCAGGTACATACACAGATAAGTGCTTCTCAAGAAAACTATGCAGAAGAAGGTTAAGAAAATTGTTTGAAGGTCTATAGTAAATCAAGTCTAGTTCACCACTTGAACTCAGACCTCCTTACAGCCAGTCTTTTGATTTACATCAAGATGTGATCATCTTGAGAATACAAACTGCTGAAACTCTCTGTAGCCAAGGCCTCAATTTAAGAAAAATGTGTCTTATTAAAAGAAAAAACAAACAAAAAAGTGTACATTTCCCTGTATAAATGCTTCTTAGTGTGTGGTATAGAACAGAGCCTTCCAGATAAATTCCTTGGACCTAATCCTGTTCTCATTAAACCCACACAGGTCTATGCTAACACTAACGTAACCGAGGAAAGAATTTTTCCTATAAGAATTATATTTCCAATAAGCAGGAAGCAGAGCCTTTTGGCAAATCACCTATCCTGCAACTCTGCCTGAACAATACTAAAACAAAAAACATAAAGCAAAATTGGCTCAGAAGAGTCACAAAATAGGGGCTATACCAAAACAGACTGAACAGGAGAGACACAGTTCATATCTACTCCTGTTGTGGAGATAACTAATCTGTTACATTTCTGGTTTTATGTGATGTGGATCCCAAATAGGTCCCAAAATACAGTTTTTTAGCCAACTTTTATTAAAAAACCCTCTGGTAATTGTCGTTTCCAGAAACAAAATTCAAGTGGTACTATATCTCGGGCTGCTCATCCAATGCAAATGTAGAGTCCAGCAGGGAATGCGATTCTGTGGAAAAGCTGTGCAGGAGAGGGGATTTATTTAAATTCTTTAAAAGCATCAATAGAACACTAAATTGGGAGGAACTGTTGACTCCCTTGAAGGCAGGGACCTGGGGGTCCTGATCGATCCCAAGTTGAACATGAGTCAGCAGTGCCCTGGCAGCCAGGAGGGCCAACCCTGTCCTGGGGGGCATCAGGCACAGCATCGCCAGCTGAGCAAGGGAGGGGATTGTCCTGCTCTGCTCTGCACTGGGGCAGCCTCATCTCGAGTGCTGGGGACAGCTTTGGGTGTCACATTAGGCTATTGGAGAGCATCCAAAGGAGGGCAACAAAGATGGTGAAGAGCCTTGAGGGGAAACAGTAAGAGGAGTGGCTGAAGTCACTTGGTCTGTTCAGCCTGGAGAAGGGGAGACCTCATTGCAGTCTGCAACTTCTTTATGAGGGGAAGTGGAGCAGCAGACATTGATCTCTTATTTTTGGTGACTAGTCATGAAGCTGCATCAGGGAAAGTTTAGGTTGGATATCAGGAAAAGGTTCTTCACCAGAGAGTGTTTGGGTACTAGAACAAGTTCCCCAGGAAAGGGATCACAGCACCAAGCCTGACAGAGTTTAAGAAGCATTTCAGCAGTACTCTCAGACACATGGAGTGATTCTTGGGGCTGTCCTGTGCCAGGCCAGGAGTTGGACTTGATAATCCTTGTTGGTCCCTTCCAACTCAGCATATTCTATGATTCTATGAACAGACCAGTTAGAAGAAGGCAGAAATTTAGTGAGTGATCAAACAGTTGGGGTGGCCTCATGAATCAGAAAAGCTAATAATTTAGCAGATAAATTATTAAAATGCTGTGTATTTTTCTCTCTTTTATCTTTGTAGGTAGGGTTGAAATGCATACAAAATGAATGACTGAAATTTTACTTTCCAGGCCACTTTTCTTTTCCCAGTCACCCTGGGGTTACTACTAATGCTGACTAGAGAGAAGTAGACTCAGGAGATTAACCCTTTTCAATTGCTTGTAGGCAAACACAGCACAGAGTACCTGCCTCTGAAGTCCTTTAGGTTACAGCTGCTTTAGGAAGCAACAGATTCCACACTGGGGGCAGTAGGGACCATGGCGTCTTGTAAAAGATGGCTAGCACAGCAAAACAGAAGGCTCTGTTTAAATTTAAGTAGGGGCTGAAGGGAAGCTTTTACCAGTTCTCCTACGTACAGTCAGTGTTGACTGAAAGAGAATGGAAACTTTACATGACTCATCATCTGTATTTCTTTTCCACATTACTTAAGATCAAAGTCTTGTAAAGCTGTATGAATATTTTAATTAAAAGATCATCTCTAATCTTTTTTATTTACTCGATATTCATCAAATCTTTACCATTTCACTGATTCTGAGGATTTCATAAAATAGCTGTTTTCATTGAAATCACTCCTTAGAAATGACTACAGGGTTTTTTCGGCATACATACTTTCTCCTGTTGTTAATCAAAATGTGTTGGGCTGTGGAAATTAGTTAAAATTACCAAAATGGACAACAAAAAAAAATCTCATTTTGACCTCTCTGTACTATGTATTCTTAGAGGAATCTTATGTGCACAATGACCATTTTCTACTACCACAAAAGAAATATTTCCAAAGTAGTGAAATATGGCCCAGGCATTGCATCTGTGTTAGGGATTCCTACAAAGGGACTTGATTAGTAATGAAAAATCAATTTTAAATTAAAAAAAAAAAAGGCTGAGTGAAATCATTGGTTGCCTTACTGACATGATTGTGCAAGTGTGTAAAATGTAATGTGCAACATTACATTTTATGAATTAATTAGGAGGAGGAGGGAAGGAAGAAGGATAACGTCAATAATTTTTCTTCATTTTGGAAAATCTAGAAAAGAAGATAAAGTAGGACTGCTGGAAAAAAAGCCTGGCTTCAGCTTCTTGTTAGTCAGTGCTTCATTGTTGTTCCAAGGCTACTGTTAAGGTCCCCCAAAGCCTGTCCTTCTCCAGCCCAGTACCCTCAGCTTCTCATTTTCTTTCTTCATATAACAGAATGTATGCACTGAACTAATGCTAAAATGATAAAACTTCTTTTTTTTTTTTGGAATTAGTTTTAGGATACAAATCTCTCAGCTGCCTGGAGCGCACTGATTTTAGCAAGTGCAGGTCTGATTCTGAGATACCTTCACAGAGACTTAAAGAGCTAAAGTGAAAACTGAGGGCCAAATCATAACCTATCCTTAATTCAGAAATTTCTGTGTTGCACCAATTTCCCTTCCTTCCTCACCTAGCTACATGGCCTCATTTATTCTCTGTTGGGATTACATGCTGATTCTTTAAACTGGGTGATGGATGAAGTAGTAATAATAACAACAACAACAATAACAATAATAATAATGTATTAAACAGTAATTAACTCCAGTAGCAATAGCAGTTGTTCTTCCCCTGATGAAAATAGCTCATCAGGTCTTCATCCATTAATAGGAAGCTGGGGGAAGCCACAGCAGGAAAGGAGGTCCTTGCTGTGCTGGGTTATGACTTGTATAACTTTCCTCACAACTACCTGAAAAGGAAATGCTACCCTTATCTTCTGTTAGAGGTAGTTCTTCATAGTAGCAGAAGATGCAGAAGTTTTCCAAGACCCAGCTGAATCTCAGAAACTTAAAGCTGGTCCTGCTGTGAGGAGGAGGTTGGACTAGAGACTTTCGGTGGTTCTCACTGGCCTGAATTATCCTATGATTCTATGAGGGTTACTCTCCTGAATCAAAAAGAGGAAATTTTTGCATAACTGCATTGCTGTTATCTATTTTTTAAATTGCATTTAACAATCATATTTGAATTATGAAATGTCAAAAATTCCATTAGAGCATTGTCTGGGTGGCTTTTCCAATTCCATCACCTACTTCTTTCCTGTGGCTTCACAGTAGAATTTGATAATTCTATAAAATGCAGTAGTACTTCCTGTTTTCTACATAATTTTTTAAAAAAATCTTTGTTAGAATTGGCTGTATCTCAGCCTTGCTCTTTTTATTGGTCATTATGTAATAATACATATGAGAAAGTGCATGTGAGAGAGACTTGTATAATTTTCATTCTCATATAATTCCTCATTCAAATAATTTTTCTCATTTTCTTTCAAGTTGTCATCATTAGGAATGAAAAAAAAATGAAACTACAAGTCTTCTGTAGACACATAAAATTTCATTTCTGTTAAGGGTAGTTGGTGAGCAGGCAGCTTTATTCCTTGAAGAATGCTTGTCTGTTTCTTAGATTTGAGAGATGTCTTTTAGTCATTATGGTTGTAATATTTTTAATGTACTAATACTTACAGACTGAGTTTTGGGGTGATCTATTTCACAAATTCATGTTGTTTTTCTGCTTGAAATAAAAAGTTATTATGTTTCTTCAGATAAATTTTTTATACAAAATTTTTTCTGATCAAGTCTGCCTAATTTTCAAAGGAATTTAACTTAGTCTGTGCCGTTGGTGTCATCAAGAACAGGATTAAGGAGCAGGATTTAATTTAGTTAGCCGTAACAGAAGCCAGAAATAGCTGTAGCAGTTAAATTACTTGTGGAAGAATTGTTTGTTTATTTCCCTAATATTCCTGTGGTGCATTTCTGAAGGATAGATCATTTAAGCTGACTCGCACATCTGAAAGACTAACAGTTTACCGATATTTGGTTACCTTATTCCATATACTTGTTAGTGTAAGAGGCAGTTTAACTGAGAAATGAATTCTAATAAAATGCCTTTTTAGTAATTCATTTTGAAAACCATTTGACCTTAACTACAATGAAAGTAGACTGTAAAAATCATCATAGATTCCCTTCCTTGAACTTTTCATAATGCTGAAAAATGACTGAGGGAAAGAAGAAAGATCCAGTTACTGTACCCTGTTTGCACAGCTGTACTTCATTGAGTGGAGGCTTGTGTTACACACAGTTTGTGATAGGAAGTAAATGCTTTTAAAACAACTAAGGAGACAGGTCTTTAACCTCCACCTTTTCAGATCCTTTGTTCACTCATTTAGCTTCTGTCGAGGCCTTGAGAAACATTTCAAATACAAATAATTATTGAATACTGAATCTCACCTGAATCTCACCTGAATAATTCATTTCCTAGTGTGTTTATGAGGCAGAGATGCATTGATATGAGCTTGTTGGGTTTTTTTTGAGAGACATCACTAATTCTTCATATAGTGAACACTTGTTCCCTCAGGAACAAATGCATTTAAAGAAGAAAGAATTCTTAGATTCAGTGTTAAGTGTTTCTGGATAGTTGAAATGACAGATTTATTTCAGCAATTTTAAGTATTTTTAAGGCCTTAGAGGTCATTCAAAAATGATTTTGTGATGTTAATTACCAAAGTGTCAAAAATAATTATATTTAAAAGTGTCAGTTTCTAGTGTACAAGTGTTACGTCCTGTTACAAGACTGTTACCTCCTGTTACAAGACTGTCTGGTCCCCTGAAATGGTGAAGATACCTTCAGATTCACTAAAAAGATTTTTTTTTTCATTACTTTACATTGCAAGTACATATTAATCACCAGACCTAAACTATTTGATGTAAACTTGGCTGCAGAAAATTACAGGATTTTAGATAGACATTATAAAAACATTCTCTGAATGTGATTCTAATACCTGCCAAAGGCACTTCTCTAATGGCTCTGGTGAAACAACTCAGTGGCAATGGGAGTGTGCAGCTGGCAGACAGCCAGTCAACTGTTAATTTCTGTAATCAGCTGAGGCTTTGTGTGTACTTCTTCCCTTGAAATACATGAGACCTTAAATTAAGGATTATGATAAATATGCATTATTTGGGCTGCATTGACCACATGCTTTTTTCCTTTTTTTTCTGTAATTAAGGTAATCCTTATAGCTGTAGATCTGATGGCTATGAATATTTATATCTTAACATCCCACTTCAGAATGACCAGATACAGTGCAGATGGGCCACCTTGATCTGCACTTGAGTGAGAAAATGCCTTGAAATATAATCAGGATTTTAAACTATTCTTCATTTCAGTGCATTAGAGGTGTCATGCCTTCAGAAGATGTGGCTGACACTGTTTTTGCCCTTATTTCAGCAGTTTTTTTAAACTGTAACAACAGTGCCAATACTGTCCTTTGGCTGGTTCAAGGGCTCCCAGCAAGTATCCATCTGTTTTTCCATTTGTCACTAGTGGGCAGGCAATGGCTGTGTCTTGTGGTCTGTGGCACAAGTGGGTTGAACATTCACACATTCTAGAAAAATGTAAGCATAATAGTTGATACCAGTTAAGTTGTTTGTTTAAATTTGGTGGATAAGAATTTTGGAACACTTTTGTGTCCAATTCTTCTTTAAATACACCAAGTGAGAGCATGAGAGCATCCTCAGTCTTTGTCCCTCTGAATCCCTTCAGAACTCTTACTTACTCGTGTTTCCAGAATTAAGATGAGGCTTTCTGGCTATTTAATTCTCATCTCTCACATCCTACTGGTCTTCCAGCGATGATTTTAGTTTCTGCTACATCCTCGCCTTACTTCAGCATGAAATTTACACTGTCTTGTGTCCACTGACATGTAATGCAGCCTACACAAGCTCAGCTTTGAGCATTAAGTTTTATTATTTTATGTTAAGGTAAAATAGCAAAGTGTAAATTGGGGTATTAGTTGCTTTTAGCTTAAGAGAAAAGGCCTTGAGAAATAGATGTTGCTTCTCTAATAAAAAGCTCATTAGAAATTATATTTTGCAGAGGTTAATATACTGTGGGCTGCACACCAAGTACACCATAGTTCAGAAGATTACAACTTATTCACCGCCTTGAGACAATCTGTACTGCAGAAATACACCTCCTGGGTAAGTTGCACAAGATTTGACAAATTATTATCAACAAGGTTCAGTAAAAGTGAAAATATAGTGTCTCTTTCCCTTCAAAGAAAAACATAATTTTTTAAAAGATGTTTGACACTGAAGGCACAGAAGATGAAACAAGAATCTGAGAATCATAGATTTAAAAATATGTTTACTAATGTACAGCAAATATGAAAATAGCTACTAAAGTTAAAGAAGGCTAACTGTATAACCTTGCATTCATATTTTCATAACTCTTTGAGTAGAATGGAGAATGTTTTTCACTCAATTATTCATACATAATTACAGAAAAAGAGCAGAATATAATTCAACTGTTTCAGAATATGTCTGTATAATTAAAAGGAGCATGGAGAGAAATCATCATCAAAAATTGCTTTGGACATGCAAATGTATTTATTTGTCTCTACTCATTCATGTCCTATCAGTACTGTAGTGGGTAAGGACAGTATGTTACCTAGTCTTATTTCAGATAAAATTAATTTGAAATGGTGAGCTGTATACATATGTAGTATTTATATACAGATTTTAAAAAGTACATTTCGAAATGCATTATAAATGCAACATAATATTTAGGGTTTAGTTCTGCAGCAGGGTAAATATTGATTTCCTCAGCTGAGCCCTCCTGTTCTCTTTTGACTTGTTTTTTTCACTCAGATTGTGTGTCTGGTTGTATGTTATTGAAAGATAATAACTTCAAAATTTAATTTTCAGAATTAGAGCTCAAAAGGAATATTAAATGTATTTACATATAGAACTACATATGTATAAATATATAATTTTTATATACGTATGTGTGTATCTATATCTATATATAATTATAATTATAATTATATATATTCTTCAGTGAGGTATAATGTGGGTGGTGAAGGAAACCCACAGTTCTCTGGAAATCTCTACATCCAGCCTGTGAGCAAATGACTCAAAGTCAGGAAAGAATGTTCACACATGCAAATCCAGTATAACTCCATTAAGTTTGGTAAAGTTACTCTGGATTTATGCTTATGTAACTGAGCATGGACTTAGCCTCTAGTTCGTAACTTTTAAGTGCATAACATTAATTAGTTAAAGTGCTAGGTTCGAAGGAAATTTTCTTCTGAAAATCATGAAGCAGTGTTATTTTTCAGATCTTTTTTATAATGTCTTCTATAGAAATTCTTGTTGGTTATTTATTAAGAAAATAATCATCTGATGTTAGCAAGATTGCCTAGAATTTAAATGTCTGTAATGAACAATAGCGGAAGGGATGTCTGTCTGTGACAGCAGTGCTTCCTCTGTAAATAGTGCTATGTTAAAGATTTAACCTTTGCCCATTTACCCATTGGGACCATATGTGCAAATGCTTAACAAAAACAATAATTCAAAAAAGACAAAAAGCCTGTGTGTACATATGGGTGTGTGCATGAGCACTTCGTCTGCTGGCATGATTTTGAGGATGATACCTCAGAGAGCATAAAATATTCGGAAGACCAAGATGTCTGCTCAGCTTGGATTCAAAAAACCGTCCTCAGGACCACACTGGTATCACTTGGCAAATAATATATGTGCATTTAAAATTAATTTGCTTTGTGCAAAGGAAATGAACATAGGAATACATTGTACTTTTGTGTGCCAGGTTTTTTCACCAAATGTTTGGTATTAGCCAAAACATATGGTTAATGTAAATACCGTTTTGCCTCCTCCTTGAACTTTTCAGACATACTTCAGTTTTCTTTCTGCAATGCCTTTCTGTGCATGATCACAATTCTTGCTAATTCTTACAGAACTGCTCTTTTTTTTGGACTGTCAGACTCGTCCAGAACCGTGGATGGATCTGCCTTGAAGCTGAAACTCAGCTAAATCATTAGTTAATCTCAGAGAGTGATCTGATGTTGAATGTGTGCCGTACTGTTGAATGCAGTTTGACATCCAATTTTGTGGAGACTGTGAGAAACTTTTGGTGTATGGCGTGGGATAATGGGATTGTTCTGCTGCCAGCTCTGTTGTGTTTTAAGTTAAACATTGTAAGATAAATCAGGATGTTTATCTATGATTGAAAAGATATGAAATGGAAGAGAGTAGAAAAACATGCTTGACAATGAGTGGTATGAGATGTACTTCTGATTTTGGAACCAAATGTATAGTCCTTCATGTTTGCATACACAGCATTTCTGTTTCTCCACTGGAGGGGCCATAGAGAAGCAAATCTGCTGTGAAGACTGAGAGGTAGTGTTGAGGTCCATTTGGTGGGAAAAATATACAGAAAAAAAAATTAATTTTTCAGAAGAAAACAGTGAGCTAATGCAAGATATTGCTATGTAAATGAATATGTAAGCAATGAAACAATCAAAGTGCAGTTGTGAGAGATTTGCACATATACCTTGAAAAGCTATGATTTAATGCTTTGAGTACCATTCCCAGATTTTCTCTAAGGGTAAGATTTAATTGCAAATATTAGATCCATAATAACTTGATAGCTTTAGATTTTACGTTTAGATAAATGGTTGAATTATACCGTGATATAAAAGGACTGGAAACATCTACATGTAAGTCTGGAAAGGGAATAAGTAACACAGTTTTCAGTAGTCAGTCCCTCCTTGTCTATAGAGGAGTCTGGGATCTGTAAAAAATGGGTTGATTTTTTCGGTTGTTTTTTTTTTTATCCTTGCCTCGAGCTCCTGCAGAGTCCTCACACGAGTTCATGCCCACAGGAACCAGCTGTCGGCAGCTGTCCTGCAGCCCCCACGCCCCACAGACCCTCCGCAGCCGCATCGGCAGGTGGCCCCAGAGACCCAGCGCGGAAACTCAGCGCTCCTGAGAAACCTCAGGAGGTCCAATGCCCTCCCTTTCTTTTGTGGAAGCGTTTATAAGCTTTTACTACAAATGGGATGGAGAAAGGTGGAGATGCCCACATGGGAGAGTGGGCAGTGGACATTCCAAAGGGGGAATGCCTTTGGTGTGAGGGCAAACAGCTGCAGTGCAGCAGCCCCACATCCAAATGCCTCTCCACCCCCTCTGTGAGTGCTTTTCCCATCAGCTGTTGTAGCACTTTCTCAATCCCTGCTGTTGAATCCACAAGTAAGAAAAGATCTGCCAGTGTGATAAAAGTTTTTCTTCAGTTTTGATGAGAAATTCCATTATGGAGCAAGGATAGCCTTTCCTCTACAAATTTGTGAAAGCTGGTACATTGCCATGATATCTTTTGATTTGGTAAATTGGCATTTCTAGTGAAAAATTATTTAATGATTTTTCTTTTTTTTTCCTGAGATTGGTCTTCTTGTTTCAGTGGAACCACTAAGAGGAAAAGTCAAATCTTGGTATGGGAGAAGTTTTCATTTTTCCCTATTAGTTCCACTACTGTAAATGATCTTTAAAATCTTTTCTGTGCAAAATAAAGCTTACATTGCAAGAAAACGTGAGGCAGTTGGTAAAGCATTCTCCTTTGACAGTCTCAAATTTACCTATAGATTTATGTAAAATTTCCTTCATCCAACCACTTAGCAGGGAAATCCTAGTACTCTTGTGAAAAGTAGGTTAGGAAATAAATATGAAGATGATCCTTCTTTCCACTTTGAGTCATCCGTAAATACCACCAAATTGCCTCTGATACTTTTAGGGGAAAAGCATATAATTTTTTAACCCTGCTTTCAATCCTGTAACTGCTTCCATGAATAATCTGTAAACCATCTGGTTTGGTTTTTTTTTCTTTTTTTTTTTTAAATCAATTTCCTCTCCATTCCTTTAAAAAAAAAAATCCTGCTGTTATCATGCCATTAGACAGAAACTCAGTACCCTTCTACTACCTTTTAATTCCTTTACTTCTTGGAAAGCAACTTCCGAGACAGAAACAGAAACACCCCACCTGTAATTTGTGGGGCAGCTGTGATCTGTGAAGACTTTGAGCATAGATTTTGAAATCCCATCTGTCCCAGCCCTGCCAGGTGATACTGCAGTGGCTTCAGGGTTTTGTCCTAGTGTTTCAGACATTGTCTGGTGTTGAAGCCAGCAGACTAAGCTGAGATTGCAGGGTCCTAGTCCTCCTTTGGCTTGTCACAGTAAGATATGTCTGTGATGACTTTCTTGAGAGCATCAGTCACATCACTGGGGTGGAGGTGCAGTTGTTTCACAGCCCCAGTGTGACTTCTAATCTATTGGGCAGGCCTTCTGACTAACACTGAGAGAATATTGGCTCTAAATGCTATGTCCAGACCTACACTAAAGGAATTCCAGGTCCAGGAGGCCTGTCATGGCAATCAGACTGCTTTCTTGAATGTTCAAAGATTTGATTTTTGTGAAAAGGACAATTGTAATTTGGAAATGGATTTTGCTAATTTTCCTGTGCTTCACAGGGAGCTCTTGTCTGCCACAAAGATATTCCCTGAGTGCTAAAGAGATTCAAAGTTTTGATTATACCTCTGCTACTATTTGGTTTAGGGAAAATGTCTGTATTTGAGAGCAGTATTAACTTTTCAGTGCAGGTGATATGACACAGTGTCAGGTGAGAGGGAAAAGATAAGCCTTTTTCTGAAGGAAGCAGTCTGACTTTTAACATATGAAGGTCTTGGAAGTTTCATTCTATTGCTCAGCCAGTTAAGCAATTAATTGTGAAATTCTTAGGAATTTATTCTGTATCCAGGATACCAGGGTTTCCCAAGTAAGCAGTTTTCTGATACTGTTTTCATGCTAGCATATTTTTAGGACTCAGCAATATATTGGGACATAATGGGAGATGCCATGAGAAAGTAGAGGTGAGAATTATAATTAACTTGGAAAGCCAACTAAGCTGCCTTGCCCTCATGGTGCTTATGTAGGGATTTTGGGTGGAAAAGCTATAGGGTTATAAATTCACACTTTGCCTAATCTATGATAATTCTTCCCTGTATGCGAACCCTTCATGTCTATGATATGTTGCTGTCTGCTCCATTTACTACACAGCATAAGCATCTAATATCAGGATTTATGAATTCTTTTCTGGAATTTTCTACTTACTCAGTATGGCTTTTGGGAAATCCTGTTTGGATCAATTTATAGTCTCATTTGCTTTAGCACATCTAGTAGGAACATAATAATACCTATCTTTGTATGCTATGAAATGTCTGCATTATGGAGATATTAGAAGAAGCAAGTACATTGTGCAGTGCTTTGAGCTCCTGAGATAGTCCTTCATTATACCATCATGAGTTTAGAATTATATATCTAACGTATGTTTTCTTTCTTATTTTTAGATGTTCAACTTGCCCATGGCTCTTTTCATTCCCCCTTCGGTGTTTGCTGTTCATTTACAGTTCAATCTACTTTACCAGTTTTGGATACATACAGAGGTAAACCAGGTTTTTAAGCCATACCTAAACAGTTAGCCTGGAGCAGTGTCCTGGAAATCCACTAGCAGCTGATTTATTGTGTAAGAAAAATCTTTGTCTGACTTCTTTAAGGAGAAACATCTGTTCATTTTTATTCCTTTTTCTGAATATATATTGCTAAGTTTATAAGAAGCAATGAGGCCAGTTGGTCCCAATTAGATTTGGAAAAAGAGAAGTAACTGTAAGGAATCAAAACTTCTTGCTATTTTAATACCATATTTTCCTATCTTGCAGCTTATTAAATATTTTTGGCAGATACTGAAACTGATTTCATTTCTAAAATAAATATTTTAGGGAAAAATACCCAAAAGCTGGTGCTTCTTAAAGATCATTTAGAGTTGCAACGAAAGTCAGATATTCTTTCTTAGTGCAAGTAATTCTCATACGAAGAATACTCTCTGATTATCTGATGGCTTTTTTTTATAACTACGCCACTTCATTTCTGTTTTGTGAGCACGTAGACCATATCTAGTTTACATACACATACACATACAGATACAGTTAATAACACACTATAATTAGCAAGATGTTTCCCACACTTCTCAGGTATTTCAATGGCATTTGCCTTCTCCCCTGCGTTACAATTGAGGTATTTGAAGGTATTTCGTGTTATAAGTCAGTAACATATTTCTCAGTAGACCCAGGTGGACTGTGGGCTATTTATTTCTGTGACACTTACTCCTTTGGTTGTTCTGCCCAGGCAGATGCTTTTTACTCTCTAATTTCATGATGCAATATATAAGACAGTTCTTTGGGAAAGAAATTTTATTTTCTTGATCTTCTATTTTAGGTGCTTATATTGTTTAAATTGCAGGTTTTTATTTTATCTTTTCTGTGTGTTTCCTTAAAAAATTAAAAAATATAAAAAGAAAATAAGATCGTCATAGTGGACCAATAACAAACTTTGATTGTTGACATTTCATTTCTGTTGGATGCATTTCTAAAATCATTAATATATGTCTGATGCTCTGCAACACTATGTGAATAGGGAAGGCTTAGATAAAATGTCACACACATTTTCAGAACTGGCATAAACTCAAGCAATACACATATAAGCTTTTTAAATTATTTTGAACAAATTCAAGTGCTTTTTGAAACTCTACCAAATGAACACTAGCAATCATGTGGTAGCAAAGTTTCTTTGACCATGCTTTGGATTCCACAGACTAGTTTTAGTGCGTTTTGCCTCTAAAAAATTATTATATGCTCCCTCTATATCTTTTCTGCTGTTTGAAGCCATCATTTCCTTGGCCGAGAGGTTTCTAACATTCTGCTGCATAGCAGTAAGTGAGTCTCAACACTGGTGCCACAGTGCGCGTCTGAAGTTTCTAAAGTGAATTTCCGAGGCTTATGCATTGCCTATATCCCTCTAAAGTGCTAAATCCTTCGTAGGGCTTAAAAGGAATTTCCATAGCATATGTGCAGTGTGCCAAGTTTAGACACTAGTCTAAACAAGAATGAATTTCAGTCTCAATGAAAAGATAAGCAGTCCTTACTATTACATTAGTGTGCTAGTAGAAAAACAATGGATCTTTTGTATTGATCCAGTTGATCCACTCATAGAACTCAAGGGAAGTCATTCTTAATGTTGATATAGTTGATTTTATAGCACAGCTTAAATCAGTTGAAATATGTTGAAGTCATGCTCCAAGGTCAAAAATTATGTCAAAATGGAAATAGGGTTACACCATGTATTAGCAGATTTCCTGCTCTCGAGGGCAATGGATTGACAGAAAAAAGTAAGGAAAGGAAGGGAAATGGTGTCAGCCATGCATGTTTGTGTTACCTTGTATTTTTGGTGAAATTGATATGATGCTTCACGATTATATTGGGGTTTTTTTGCAATGACTATTACAATTTAACTCTTTAAAGCTATGGCAGCTCTTGTTTTTCCCCCAACAGTTCTTTTCTGAATTTTAATTATTCTGATTATTTTACACAGATTATATTAATCTGAAAATCCTTTCAGCAAGTCTAAATTTCCATCAGTTTCCTAACATATGAAGTTTTTTCAGGGCTGCAGTCTGGGTTCTATAGGAAACAGCATCCTGTCTCAGTAACTGCTGCTAGCCCTTGCTCTGAGAGGAGATATTTGTCAACCCCCAGCAGCTTTGGTGTCCTCTGGGAGCCCATGTAGGGTGCTGTTACATGTCATTAGGGGTCTGGGGGAGATACACTTCATTATTTCCATTCTGCCAGTGCAAAATGTAATAGTTTGCTTCTAAAATGCAGATGCAATTGATGAGATTTTTTTTTTCTTCAGATTTCTGTTGCTTTTCATCAGTGTCAGTTTCCTTAGGTACAGTTTGGCCTCACATTGACTAGTCAGTAATGTTTGGAAATTGTCACTTCACAGCTTTTGAGTGCACATCTTTCTCTTTAAGAAAAATAAAATCTAGTATGATACAGAGGGAAAAAAGTCTCTTTTCTTTAATAGAAAATGTTTTTTTACAAAGGAGAGAAAAGTTTAGGAATGCACATGCAGAATTTATTGTTTCATAGAAGAAAAAAAGGTGATATTTAAGTAATAGGAAAGAATTTAAGTACAGGAAAGTTTCTGAGGGAAGATGTTTTGTTTTGAGAGTAATTTAAATTGAATTCAGTAATTACAAAAGAATGATCATGCTTGCTGAAACTTTCTATGCCATGTTTCAGCGTAGAGCAAAAGTTTATAGTGAAATACAATCTCTAATATTTTCCTATACTAAATTTTTCTTGTGTCCAGTGTTGTTTCAAACAATGTTAAGAGACGTTTCCTGTGTTATAACTTTGACCTGTCTCATTACTTGCTATGTCAGTTTTTGCCCAGCTTTTCTACCTGCAGATCAGACATAGTCTATTTTATTTTAGTCAAGTGACTTGTATATTCTTGGGACTACAGTATCATAAAGATCAAAAGAACACATTTGTTCTACCTCATTTAGACTTCTGTATTTCCTACATACTTGGTATGCCTTAGTTCTTGTCATTTTATATAGAATAGTACAGCATTTTAAGCACTATAAATCTTATATAAAATTATACTTTTCTTGTGGTGCTGGGTTCTTTTACTGTTATTTATTATTAGAATGAGGCTATTGATACAGGAAAGGCATGTCTGAAATTAATAAAGTTGGGTATGCTAGAGTGAAAACACAGCTTTTTGACTTATGTCATGCACTTGTGTTCAGTCAATTTTTTTTATTGCTTCTGTGCATTCTGGATCAATGGGCCAAGACCAAAGATATGAGATTCAAGGCCAAGCACCAGGTCCTGCGTTTAGATCACAACAACCCCATGGAGTGCTACAGGCTGGGGGAGGAGTGACTGGAAAGCAGAGAAGAGTATGGGGGTGTTGGTTGACAGCAGCTGGACATGATCTGTCAGTGTACCCAGGTGGCCAAGAAGGCCAATGGTGTCATATCAGCAAGAGTGTGGCCAGCAGGACCAGGGCAGTGATTGTCCCCTGTACTTGACACTGATGAAGCCACACCTTGAATCTTGTGTCCGTTTCTGGACCACTGACTGCAAGAAGCACATTGAGGTGCTGGAGTGTCCAGAGAAGGGCAGCAGAGCTGGTGAAGGGTCTGGAGCACAAGTCCTGTGAGAGCGACTGAGGGAACTGGGTGTGTTTAACCTGGAGAAGAGGAGGCTCAGGGAAGACCTTATCACTCTCTACAACTCCCAGACAGGAGGTTCTAGCCAGGTGGGCGTCTTTTTCTTCTCCCAGACTTCTACCAATGACCGAATGAGAGGAAATGGCCTCAAGCTAGGGGAGGTTCAGATTGAGGTTCAGAATTTATTAATTGAAAGGATGCTGAAGCATTGGAAGGGGCTTTCAAGGGAAGTGGTGGAGTCACCAAGTGTTCAAGAAATGACTGGACATGACACTTAGTGCTATTGTTTAGTGATATGGTGGTGTTTGGTCAAAGATAGGAGTTGGTGGTCTTGCAGGTCTTTTCCAACCTTAATGATTCTATGATTATTGCACCATGTACATAGCAATCTGAAATTGTGTCAGAAATTTTTCAAGGACTGTAAAAAAATCTCTGAGTAGCACCAACACATTGAAATAAACTCCTAATAGTTTATTTAAATGAAAAAATGAAAAAAAAATCAACCCAAAAAAACTACTGAGGGAAATATTTGGCAGTGCTGGGTTAACCGCTGGACTTGATGATCTTAAAGTTCTTTTCCAACCTAAATGATTCTATGGTTCTGTCATCTCAATAAATCAAGAAAAACTAATTTTCATTCTATCCAGTACTGTTTAGGTCAATTGAATGACTCAGGTCTACTCTTAAATAGTCTGGTAGAAATGCTTCTATGACTAGACAGGCCATTCTCATCTAGATCATAAGGGAAGTAAAAAAAAATACTTCAGTCAAAGGGCACTAAAGATCTAATTTTTCAAAAGCCACAAAATGTTTCAGGACTGTTACTGACAGACAGAAATACTCAATTTCAGTTTATTTTCACAGGTGATTCAGAAGGTCTATGGCTTATATTAAACTTATCCTTCCATTATGCATTTATTACAACCAATAAGTTAGGTGTGTTTATAACCTGATAGACACCTGTGAAAAACAGAAATTAGTTTCTGTTGGTTTAGCTGTAATTTTTATGAAATGTCAAACTGTATTTAGAAAAGTATCAACTGATCTAATCCCTGATGGTAGTAATTGCAGCAGCAGATTATTCCTTGCCTGTTTGATCTTTGAAATGTATTGGTTTCTGTTTAATTTTCTAATTTAAGGGAAGAATATGATATGCTCTTTACCATACTCACAGAAGTCAGGTTTTTTAAGGCACCTCTTTTCACCTTGTGAAAGTCTTTCTACCTCATGCAACTCTGGGAGCAGAAAAAGGTGAGCCACAAGTATTAACCAGGAGTAAAATGGGTGAAAACAGGTGAGGAATGGGAATACTTTTAGCAACACCTCATGCAGACTGGAAAGAGAGGCATGAAATTGCTACAGATATAGGGAAAATATATTTGTTTTTGTCAGAAAACACCCATTCATAAAACTGAAGCTTGCTGAGGAAGTATATGGTATTTGTCAGAAGATACTTTGCACTTACGCACAGTGTGTACTTAGACAGTGTGTATTGGTCTAAATTTTTGTCTATGTATTTTTTTTAGCTTTGTCTTCTGCTTAGTTTTCTTTAACGAAAAGCTTTGAAAGAGAGAAATTGTGAAGTCTTCATGGTTTCCTGCCCCACATAGCACAGCTGGGTTCCCTGAGATCAGGTGGGCTCTTGCGGCCCAGTCCTTAAGTTCTTGCATCATTCAGCTCATACCTAGGAAGATGGCCAGATTCAGAAAAGGTCCATGTTTCGTTTTAATTTTATTTTCCAATAAGGAAATGAAACAAACAGATTGAAGAACCAAGTAAAATTAAGAAAAAATACATAAAAATATACATAGGTTATTTTAAGTAGCAGTACACCTGTGATTACCACATCAATAGCAAAAGCAATTCTTGAAACTGAACAGGACATATATGTCTTTTTAAGCTGAAGCTGTTTGAGACAAAATTCTGTTGGATGGTGGTCAAAAGAATCCTAATTAGGACACTGATAAATAAGTGCCAGCATGAGACAATACATAAAATATTCAGTTATTAATTTCCAGGTCCTAAAAATTGAGATTGCTCTATTTCTTTGCAATTTTATTTTTCAATGTTCTTGGACCTATTTTCTCCACATTTTGTGCTGTAGTCTCGTTTAAATAAGCAAGAAAGGATTTCAGGAGAAAAAAAAAGACAACGTCTTTTTAAAGTACTTGCAGTAGTTTTTTAATCCAGTCTCAAAACTGAAAAGTAAATTTGATCAAGAAATAAGACTTTGAATTTAAAGAGCATTTTAACAAAACTTATTTGACTATTAGAAAACTTAGTTGACTCTTACATTTTTTAGTGTTTGTATTGGAAAAAAGATAGTTTTACTCTTGTGGTTGATTTGTGGAGTTGGAGGAAGGTTTTGGTAAAAAGCTAAAGTATTCAATAGTTTGCAAATAAAAAAAGAGTTGTTTTGTTGGGAGGTAAAATATCTCCAGGTCTGGTTTACAAAGTCAGAGATGTATTCTTAATTTACTGTACTGTGAATATTTCCTATATGTTCAGTAAGATATGAATCAAATTCAATATGTGGAAGTTTTTGCAAAATCGTAACATACAAGTGGGTATTGAATGGATCACAGGGGAAACAGAGTTGGTGGACTGATATGATTTTCTGACCAGGATAAGAAATGCCATTTGGCTTTTGTTTTGCTGTTGGTGTTGTTTTGGTTTGTGTTTGTTGTTGGTTTTTTGTTGGTTTTGTTTTGTTTTTTAATCTAAAAAGTATAATGAGTAAAAGATAAAATCAGCAATAATCCAATGTATTGAGTAGAATTGTGAAACTGCAGTATGTCTTGAATTTGATTCTAGAAGGTCACTTTGAATTCAAATGCCATATGCCAAGAAAATCTTTATTTTTCTTAATTTGAGAACATTAGTTCATTTAATGTAAAAATGAACTTATTTCCTTTAATTCAGCCACCTTAGCCAAAAATAGACACAGCTCTAGCTAATGTTCCCTGTAAAGTTAGAAACACACACATCTGTCCTTATCAGGTTACAAGGGATCAGAAATTTATCATTCAGAAGACTTTTGCTAGAAGTCATCAAAGGGATAAAGGTAATTAGAGGTGATTACAGGCATTTTCCTATTGGATGTCTTGAACTCCATTGAGTCTGATGTTCAAGAATTTGTCTGTCAACTTTCAATGACATGATGATTCACTGGAATTCCTGGAAACAGGTTACATCATCTGACAGCCTACTGCATACTTTCTCCCTGTTACAAAGATCCAATAAATTATTTTACAGATAATGGGGGATGAATTATTTGCTGACTTACATAAAGAACCAAACTTTGGTTTACAAAAGACAGCTCTTGTCCCATTCCTGATAGCTGAGGCTTTTATCATTCATGAATTCATTATTTCTGTGCTGCAAACTCCCAGATCAAACATTTACTTTGGAGAGAAAGAGAACAAATTCAAAAAACACCAGGAAGATAAAAATACTTTCTTTAATGCAGACAGTGGCTTTGTAGGTCCAGATAGGCTATATATACAATGTAGACATTAAAACTTAAGCATGTTTCCAAGAAACAAAGAGATCTCACGGCTTCAATCCAGCCTGTCTGCCAAAATGGCTTATTAGATTTTCTGACCAACCTGCAGGATGAAAGTCTTGTCATTATTGCATTTGCCAGAATGTAGAGAGGAGCAAAGCTGACAATGCTAGCATTAAGCACGAATACTAGCAATAACTGTAAAGTATGTTCCAGTTTTCCATGTTTCACTTCCCCCATGAGGGGAGAGAAGTATTGTCTTTCTAGATATATAAGGCATATAACACTGCTTTTTGTTTAAAATGAAAAGAATAACAAAAGAGAGAGAAAATAAAACATTCAAAAGAGAGCACACTGTTCCCATCCTGCTAAGTGTAGGCTGCACTTGAACGCAGTATAGTTGGGAAAAACATAGCAGGATGAAGTTTGGAGTTCCTTCCTTGGCACCTAAAAGCTCCGTGATGGTTAAGAAGGCAAATGCTGCTCCTTAGTAACCTCAGGATGAGGTCACTATTTTAACTGTGTGTGAACACCTATTTTAACTGTGCTGTGCACCCAGTACCTCTGAATTCAACATGCAGCACAGGAGCCACGCTCTTTATAATTCAAAAGTGGCTGCTCCACCAAAATAGGCTTATATTGGTGGTTTGCATTTGGTGGGCAACAATCCAGACAGAAGAATCCTTCTTACCAAAGCTGGGTCGCTAGTGAGGCCAGAAATAAAAAGTTCAGGGGACAAGAACATAATAATGAGCTTCAATTTGGATCCTAGTATTAAAGTCCTTGAGTTTGAGTGTTGGCTTCTGGTCCTTGCACCAAAAGCTCTTCTTGCAAGCAACAGCTGTGAAATTTTTACTTCAGCAGCAGTGGGCCTGACTATTGCTAATCTGCCTGCAGAAACCCTAAAACTAAAAATTGTACTTACAGAATTTTATTTAGGTCACTTCAGTCTATTATGTCCCTGGAGAATTATCAATATAAAAGTGAAGTGTGTAACTTAGAGAAGTAACACATTTTAGTACATTATGCATCCTGAGAAAAATCTAAACAATTCATTTACCAAATAAGTTTAATATAATAGTAAAAGGATGCCACATCAATGATGTTAGATACTGCTCTCTTAAAAAAAAAAATCTCATTTTCCATCTTAACATATTAAACGTAATGCTCGAGTTTTTCTCATAGCTTTTACTCATTGAAAATCTATTTAAATTAGTTATAGCTTCAAAGCCAACAGAAAATTTGAAAGAACCTTCTTTGTTAAAATCACAAAGTGCAGGCTGCTCACTATTTTTTGATCTGTTTGAAAAGGAAGATGAAGAGCCTCATTTGGCTATATTTTAGTTTATTTCAGGACTGGCATACTGATTTATGACTTTCTGGTTTTTTTTTTTTTTTTTCCTGCAATTGCCAGAATGTATTTGTCAGGCTGCTAAAAAATACTGAAATTGTATAGCAATTTTTCTCCTGGAGTTTGTTTAAAATGCTTAACTTGATATATGACTGAAAGTGTGACTTCCTCCATGCTCTGCTATTTGTAATGCTGCAATTAAACCAATCAGTTAGTGTAAGTTTTCTCATTTTTAGTGGAAAAATTGATTGAAACTTCCTATATGTGCTCACCTTTCCCACAAGGCTTAATCGGACCTATAAAGGAAAAAAAAAAGGTTGCATCCACTTATTGAAATTGTTAACTTAAATATTCATGTAAGATGCCAATTTGATTCAAACCTTACCTCCAGGCTGAGGTGTAAAACAATGAAAAGTGACAACAGCCTGCCTTCAAGATAATTTATTATAAACACATTTCCTAAGTCTGCATGTTTATTATATAAATATGCCCTAAACCAGACTGTCCGTTAAAACTAGGCTTCACCTCTCATTCCTACAATCCAGATTTATCAGAAATTCACCCTCCATGAAACTCTTTATGATCCCAACAGGCCTGATTCCTCTCACTTGTTTTATTTCTAAACTATAAATATTGTTTTTTCACTCCTCAGCGTGGAAATTCAGCTATATCCATTTTACATGCTTACTGGAGTAGAAAACTGCCTAATCAGATAGGAAAACAGTTGGCGGTGTATAAATCAGGGTTTGCCAAGGATTTCAAAGTGTGAAACTGGCAGACGAGCGCATATCCTAGGAGTTCTGCCTTTCCTCCGCTTCCCTGTAGAGATTTTACATGGCAAATCTGATCACCAGAGCCATCTGTATAAATACATGGGTGTGTTGTCCTGAATTAACACGGCAGCTCTACTGGGGAATGTAATTAAGGTCATATTTTAAAATTTCCCCATCAGACTGTCTGAAATATAGATTTATATACCAGGAATAAGAATCTTATCTTGATTGTGATGAGGAAAAGAATTGTAATATGTGTTTTACTACCAACTAGTCTAACAGAAAGCCTTAAGTTCAGAGTGCTCCTTAGTGATGCTCCAGGGATGAATTTACCCTCTGCTGTCCTGCAGATCAGTAACACCATGATATTGAAAGTAATGCTGTGCTAAAAACAGCTTTCCTTGTGCTCAAAGGAAAAAAAAACAACCCAGAACTTTTTATATAGGAATGGTTTTACTGTAAGGTTTCCTGCTTTACTCAGTTGACATTCCGTCCTAACATTCACGTTGAAACAGAGTTAAGTAAAGATTCATGTGGTAGTGGTGACAGGAGGAGTTGTTGCACAAGATGTAAAGTTTCCCTTGGATTTCATGTCACGATTTTTTCTCATTACTTAAACAAGAACTACATTGAAGTGGTGCAGGTACCAGGCAATAAAGATTTCCCTTGGTGATGACAAACTCTGAGACCGCAAACGGAGGTGCTTACATGCCACAAGAGATATTGCATAACGTTCTTTTCCTTTAGGCAAGGGATTGCTGTCACAAAGGAAACATCTTTATAACTACTATTGTAGAAAAAAACATTTAGTTCTCATTACATTTGAAGATTCTAATTCCAGGATATTTTATTCAGTAATGTATGGAAAGTATTTCTAAGTATGCCTTGTTTATGATGCTGCTTTTGGAGTTGCTTCAATTATTGTCAGTAATTCTGCTTTATTATTTAATGACACCCAAGTACAACAGAGGAAATGTGTTGGTTTTTAAAGAAAAGAAAGAAAGAAGAATTCATGTTTGTGGACAAAACTTTAATGACTGGTATATATATGCCACCTACATATCTGATTTGCAGGTAGTTTATTGAATCCATTTGTAAGGATTTTGACAGGTGAAAAATTATTTTTGTGGCAATGGGATGTTAAAAAATAAAGGAAACAGGAAAAGAGTTTAGTTGGAATGCTGTAGTTCATCTGTGGGTCACTGGCATGGGAGTTTAAGTGCACATGATGTGTTAATTGAGAAAGGAAAAATTGGAGACAGGATTGATTTAGAGCAGTAGGTGTCTGTATCAGGGAAGCAAACACAAATGTAAACCCCCAGTCATATTGGTCAAAATACAGATAAGGTTATCATTGGACAACAGTTGGGGTATTTCAACTTTTAGGGGATTCATAGCTATTTTTCTGTATTCCCCAATCCCTACAAGGTTAGAATATTTTATTTTCACAAGCAGACGTTTTTTCTTTTGAGTAATATGAAATAAATATAAAATATTTTAAATACTGATGGTAGGGCAATTGAGCAATGACATTTCAACTTTTTTTTTTTTTTACTTTTGAGAATACTTTCTAGTAAAAAGGTCAGATACAAAAATTAGAATAGCAGATTTTTTAAAATTAAAATCCTCATTGCAAGTGTCAAAAACTAAGTTGATATTCTTATCACATTTATTTGGTGTTATTTAAACTATTTTAACTTTTTTTCCTAATATGTGAACATCATGAAAGCTCTTACTCTAAGAAGCCAATTTGAATACAATGATATTTTAAGCTGAAAATGATTTTTGTCTCGAATTGCTGAAACTTAGTGGTGTATATGCTTTAGTGACTGGTTGCAACTGCAGTGTAAGCCAGGTTACTGCTATGAAGAATTCTTATGAGCTCCTTTCAAATTGCCATTCTCCAAGAAAAATGTCTGGATACAATAAAGACACAGAAATGAGGGTAGACTGACAGATGAAAGGTAGATGGGCAGGTGGAATACCTGCCACTGCCTTTCTTTTCTCTGGATATTCTTTTGAACTAGGCTTGTTGCTACACCACATTAAATTTTTTTAATGAGTCAGTTCTTATGAATTTCATTTCTTTCAATATGACTGCAGTAAGCTCCTGTCAGCCTGACATGACAATGTCAGAATCTTGTCTGTCAGAAATTTTCTTCCTTTCCTATCCTATCCTATCCTATCCTATCCTATCCTATCCTATCCTATCCTATCCTATCCTATCCTATCCTATCCTATCCTATCCTATCCTATCCTATCCTATCCTATCCTATCCTATCCTATCCTATCCTATCCTATCCTATCCTATCCTATCCATTTCCTTTGGCTTGTAGGAGTTTTGCCCGAGGTAAGATGGCAGAATATAGAAAAAGTCAACAAATTTAAACAAAAGAATTAGGTTCTTTGTCATGTGGTGCTTTAAGAGCCTTCAAATTTCAGTTCTCCAGTGGTGTTATCTATTTCTTGGAAAGGTATATAGTTATCTTTATAGCGCATATATTTTTAAAATGTTTATTAAATTTTTGGTACCAACAGTTTCTCTCTGACAACTGCTTTTTAATGGGTTTTTTTTTAGGACTGTGCTAAATATCTACAAGTAAACTTACTGATAGCAAAGGAAGTTTCTAGAAATGGTGCCCCGTATCATTTTGACTATCTGGTGGAAAAATATGTTTTGTTTGTTTTAGACAGAGCATTGATTTATGGATTGCTAATGTCAACATACTAGATTTTTGCTTCATCAGGTACAGAGTTCTGTACCACATCTGAGTTTTAAAGTCATATGGTTACAATTGGTGTCTTAGATGATATTTTTGTCAGTGTGTGACTAAAATGTCATTGCAATGGAGGTGACTTTGACTGAAAAATGAATCAAAGTAGGTTCTATTATGCCATAGAGAAGATAATTCAGTAGACTTGTAAATGCCATCACTCAAAGAAAGACTATTTTAAAGGATAGGATTATAGAGAGAGGTTTCATTATCCAAAGAAAATACTTTCTCTAGTATTAGTCAGAAAAATTTATTTGAAGTTTTACGTCAGTCGCTGAGGTCCTCAGGGAACCCTGAGACATAAAGTTCTGCTTTAGCATATGAATGTCCTATGTAGAATTTCAAAAGGATGAGTTTTGGGTTTAAAATATTAATTCAGCCTGCTGGATATTGAGACCTGAAGGCATTCGCTCTGAGGACATTTTGTTATAATCGACCTGTAGGCTGAAAGTCAAGACTGCTATTCCTTACTGATTCCCTCCTCTCCTAGTGCAGATTTGTTCCTTTTCATACAATCTGTTTAAATACTGAGGTAAAAATATATTAAAACCAAGTGGATCAAAGTTAGTTGTGGTCTATTAGATAAATCAGTGCTCTCTCAGGTGCTGGACTGCAGTTCAATCCAAGACATTTGTCTCAGATTAAATTAATTTAATGGTCACATCTCACATATCTTAAAACAATGGGATGTTTTGCTTGAGAAAGGCAGAAAATGGAACTTGCATGAATGATGGATCATTTCTTAGCTTTAGGTGGACTTTTCAGAGTTGAACTTATTTTGAGGCAGAACTGATGCTACTTATGTTGTTATTTTTTATGTTATTATATTTTTAAAGGTTATCAACAAACTTGGGCCTCTGGAATGGATTCTTAATACTCCCAGTCATCACAGGGTTCATCATGGTAAGAGAAAAGCAGAACCCCTTATTCCTGGTGGGGTTTTTTTTTTCTCAAGGTCTCTATTTGTACAGTAATAGTAATGTAGTAAAATTCTACTGTAAAATCAGTTTTACAGAAAGATTTTTATTTTTACCACTACTTCAGAAGTGGCCCCTGTGCAGTTAGAAATTTCACAGTATTTTAAAAAACTTTTTCAGAACTTATTAGACAGTTTTTTGTTTAAGATTAATTATTGAGCATAAATTAAGTCCAGATAGCATGAAATAATTTGAAGACTTTAAACAAAAAAATAAAATGTTTTGAAATATGAAGAGTAATAGAAAATATCTCATCCTTCCCTGACTACTGAACCATCAACAAACATCGTTTTGCATTCAAATTCAAGCACTTCATATGTGAAAAAAAAGGCTATGTTTTAGAAGAACTTATAAAAATTTTACTGGGATTTGATTTCACCTGTCTGAATTATTGGTAAATCTCCCCTCACAGAAGTGCATGATGATTGGCTTTTTATCAGTATTCAGAGGCCTTCAAGACTGTACTGCATAAGTAAATTGTATTAATAACTGCACTGCATACTGTGAAATATTGTGAACATTTCTGAGAAAAAGAAGTGAATTTCACAGATGTCATTAGTTCATTTAGTGTGCAGAGATAGTAAGTTAAAAAAACAGGGGAATGAAGGAAGAATTTGAAACACTCAAATGTAGTTATACGTACAGAGGATATTACAAAAGTTTTTTGTATCCTCGCAATCACTACATCCAGAGTGTTTATGTCAGTCTGTAGACTATTTTCGAAAAGACTGTGTTGCTCTAAGTGTCTAGTCCTTAAAATTTGCACAACTACTGGTAATTCTGGAGGTAGACACTCTGTTCTTATTTGCTCATCTGTAAATCTAAACTGATCCTCTCATCCTGATTGGAGTTAAGCTGAATTATTCTGGAGCTGATCAAGGGTTCTGTTGCTCCAGACTATCTCCACAAACTTAGAGATATGTAACTAATGTTTCTTCACTCATAACTTTGAGAGGACTGCTTATATACAAATACATTCCCTAGAAAATGTAGAAGGATCTATGTTTAGATTTATGTCTAAAACTCAGTTTTCCTCACACTGAAATTAGTAGTTAAGGATCAGACGTATGGAAGACAGAGATACCTGACAGCTAGTAATGAGATGATTACACATATATGCCCTCAGTGTATATTTTCTTAGGTGTAAACTAGTGGATTAATTTTTGGTTGCTTTTTAATTTGTCTCTTATAAATATATTTTGACTTGGTTTTACTGTCCAAATGAAACTTTTTATTTCACAGGAATTTTGGGCATGACACATTGGATTTGTGTTTTTGAATCTGAATAGAGAGCAATAAGGCTATTAAGGAAAAATATTTTATAGAAGTATAAGTGGTGTTTTAGCTATCTTTTGAAGTTATTTTTAAAGTGGTGCTAATGTTGACTTTCCTTCATAATTCAGTTGCTTGTATTCTTCTTTATCCCATTACTTCTCTCATAAATGATTTTTATTATAGGTAGAAATCCTTACTGCATTGACAAAAATTATGGTGGCACACTTATTATCTGGGACAGAATATTTGGTATGTAGCAAAGTATGTTCTCTATCATGTTTAGTCAGTGTGGCAAAACTATGTATACTTTTGAATTTGATTGTTTGTCACTCTTTTATTTTCTTCTTCCATCAGGAACATTTGAGGCCGAAGATGCAAAAGTTGTATATGGCTTAACACATCCAGTAAATTCATTTGATCCCATCATGCTCCAGGTGCTATAGTTTGTATTACTGACTCTAATATCTTTAACATTCAGTCATATCAAAAAAGAGCTCCTCCCTTAGGCACAGTTGAGGCCATCCTGGCATTGCTGACCAGTCAATTACTGAAGAAATTATCTACAATTTCTTCAGTGTTTTGTTATGAGATGGCCTACTTGCTGCATTAAGTATATGCAGATCTTGTAGTAATCATGAAAACACAGAACAGTGAAATTAACAACTAATTAGCATGGTGATATATCAGGTCTTGGACTAAATGATATCTGTTTTGCAACATGCAGTGCAGTACAGTGAAGCACAGACAAAAGTATATTTTAGAAAGAAAAAAAGAGAAAAGTAATTAGTGTGGTGCTTCTTAGATTTATTGGTCCAGATTTCACTTAAGCTAGATAAAAATTCTCTGCAAAAACATGAGAAGCGGTGGAGTCCATATTTGCTTTTCATGGCTGCTCATCCAAGGAGGAATCTCAGGGAATGAGAAATTCTGTCAGGGCTGTCAGGGCTAGAAAGTGGGAGGATGCGCAATTATATCCATTTCAGTCAGATACTAAGTAATTTAGTTATTGACAGTATGTCATGTCAAGGTCCCAGTAACCAAATCATAATTTAAAAATACTATAAATGTAGCTATACATTATACCAGTAAATACTCTGGAGTGATTACGGGAGACACAGATGGAAAACCAGATTTTTCTCTGAGCAGAAGCCATTGTAATCCTCACCAAATTAACCAAGGGCTTCATATGGCTTTTGCTTATTTCAGCCAGGTTTTCTGAACTGTCTTTATCTATTTCTAATTTATTCTCTTTACAGAGTTTGAAAAATCCTTTATTTGAAAGTTAAAAATAATAAAATATAATGTTTTATTAATCTTTATTTTGCTAACAATGAAAAATTACTTGCTCTTTTTCTTTTTCCAGTTACGTCCCTTGGCTCATATTTGGAACATGTTTTGGGCCACACCTGGATTCTGCAATAAGCTTTCTGTCATATTCAAAGGGCCAGGCTGGGGACCAGGCAAACCTAGACTTGGCCTTCCTGAGGAAATCCCGGTGGTAAATAGAACATGCACAGGCTTTCAGTTGTGTGTAATTTACTTGGACCTCTTAATGCTACTGGATCAATGTTAAAAACTCTACACATGCTCTTTTAAATTAGCAAATTAGCAGTCATAAAACATAGGGGAAGATGAAATGGGAAAAGAAACTGTAGGAAATGAACGTTTTAGCTGTGGGTTTGTTGTTTTATTTTTTTCTTTTTATTTGAAGGAAAAAAAATTATTTAGTTTTTCGTTATTCATTTCCTGAAGAGATTTTTCCAAACTGCTCTTTGGAGTACAGTAATTTCTCTTTTTTTTCAGCTGTGGATATACACAAACAGAGTTAAACTCTATATCAATGTAGGTAGTACATAAGTTTGATAGTCGACCATCTTTGTTCAATTGTCTGTCTCCCATTTTGTATTTGTAAGTGTAAAGCATATTAAGGAGTAACAGGCCATAGCAGGCCACTCTTGAAGGCAAATATCTGTTTTGCTTTATACAGATCACTGGAAAAGAAGTTCCCTTCGATCCACATATACCAGCTTATCTCAGTTGCTATGCACTTGTACATTTTGCTATAATAGTGGACTTGTACACTGAACTTCTTGCTTCTGTGACTGTAAGTAATTATTACCTTTTTGAAATAATATCTCCTGCTAACAGTAATGACACACAACATGTTTAAATATTAAAGCATTAAGCAGAGGCTCTTCAGACTGTCTCATGTCTTATTTGAACTATTAAAATAATTAGATTCTGTAAAAAGAATCAGCATAATAAGAATGGCTAAATATATAATTCCATGCTATTAAGCAAACAATGATCTTATTTAGTAAACATAGCCGTTTATAGGTAATATAAATAATTTCCTTAGAAGACATATGTGTCTGCTTCAGTTTTTAGAACCTCATTCGGCTTGAAACTGTGTAGGTTTTAAGATGTCAGGGTTGGTCATACCATTAGATATCCAGGCTTTAGAAGGAAGATTGCAATGGCCTTGCAGTGCTTGATGGGAAGGTTGATGTCTGCATGAGTTCAGAGTTGGAGGAGCACAAAGTCAGGGACTATCCTTCTTCTGTCTCTGACATGAAACAGTATTGATAGAAGCACAGCAAAGAGTGGCATGTTTTTGTCATCACGGGTTTGGGCCGGTGGGATCTCCATGGTAATTGGTTCCTCTGTGGATACCTGGCAGCTCCTGAAGGTGAACTACAAGGCCATCTCCACCTGCAAGACCTGAGACATGAACTGCTTCCAAGGTTTCACATCCTTCCAAACTCCTTTTTTTCTTCCTTCCTTTATTACTCTCCCTCGGGTACTAAAGCTAAAATTTTCTAGTTAGGAAGCAGAATGTAATGCATCTAACATTCCCAGAAATAAGTCAAAGACCTCTCATGACCTATCAAAACACCACAAAAGTCTATTAGTTTGATAAAATGGCCTTCAGTCTTCTTCTTCAATCCTTTTTAAGACCTCGTTAGTCAAACAGCAGCATTCTTGTGTTTGTGTCACCCACACTGCCGTAGGCAGGCTGTAAGCATGCCAAGGGCCCCTAGGTTCTTCAGCCTCTGCTCTTCTGTGGGCCTGCCTTGTCCTGGCTTGCTCACCTGGCAATCTCCAGCCCTTGGCCAACAGTGGTCACTGTCTCCTGCCCACCTCACTGGGCACTGCAGTATGTAGCATTCCTGGGATAATATAAAAGCTACCTCAGGCATACTATTCTGATTAGTATGGAGTTATTCTGCATATTGTGTTTACCCCTGTAAAGGGTCACACTGCAATTGCAGGGAATTTGGAGATTATTAAGTCATCTGAGGCTTAGTCCATTCTAAGGACAGGAAATTAAGCCAAAGGTAAGAATAAATACCTCCAAAATATACAAGTCAAACAGTATACATGAGTGCCAATGTTCTTATACTAAGAAAAACCCTTGCAAGATTTTCCAGATATGTTTATAGATTCCTACATACATTTGCATGGGGATCAAACTGTGTCTTTCAGTTTTTTTCATTTGTTTCATTCTGGTGTTGTTTTTTTTTTCACTTTGTTGCTCTTACTCTTAGCAGTGCAAATTAAGGAATCTGATTTCTTTCTACTTTATTACTTTTTCTTTTTGCTATTTTTTGTGCTAGAAGGAAAAATGGATGGTCCACATTATTTTATGCTCTGGTAACTGCAGCTGTTTAAGAATAAGTAATAAAGAAAGCTGAAAAATGCACCCAAGCCCCAGATAATCATTAAATTCTTTCAGTCATGGAGAAAACATCTTGAAGAGCCACAATTTATGAATTTATTGTAGAAAAGCAACTAGAAAATTCTCTGCACAAAACTGCAGGGTAATAAGGTAGTAAGGATAAGGAGGAGAGCACAGGGGACTGGAAGCACCTCTTCTCAGGACATAAACCTTCAGCGTGGGTGTAGAAAGTGCTGGTCCCAAGGCAGAGTTCCAGCATTGCTCTGCAGTACAGTGGGGAAGCTGTCATGAGAAGGAAGCTTGTGTATGAATAACTTTACTTGGCAAAAATCTTTCTTCAATATCAGTTTTCGACTACACTGAGTTATGAAATGTCTATGGATACAACTGGAACGTTCTGTCTGGCTATGAATTATGTCATAACGGTGGCATAGCTCCATAAATGGAGAAAACTAACTGTTTTCCTCATCTTTAGGTATAAGTTCCATTTCATAATAGCCATAAGACACAGCACACAGCTATTACATTTCTCAAGTGATTACAGTTGCTCAGTGTTTGGTCTCACGCCTTGCAGAAGTGTTAAATTTCTCTATCCGTAAAGAGCAACCATATACCTTCTGTCTGAATGACCTACATTTCACTTATGAAAAGAGCAAAACAGGAAAGAACAAATATATATTTTCCACAGGAGAGATCACACAACGTTTGTTTTCTCTGTAGTGATCTGCACTACATCCAGCGAATAAAAATTGCTTTCTGAGCTCTGCACATCTAGATCTGATCCAAAGCTCATTGAAGAAATGGGATTTGGATCAGTCCCAGAGAGAGTGCTAGGAGTGTAAAACTGCAGTACATTCAAAGCAAAAGTCTCATAGCTCCAGAACTGCAGGTATCATATAAATCAAAGTGAAGTGCACCTTAAACACATTTTGCAGTGTCTTTTTTATTGTTGGTAGACACTATAACATTTACTGTGCTTATAATTATATGAAAATGTGAGCAGTTTCAATTAGATCAAAAGTAGTAATGGGTAAGATAGATCTCTTGAAAGTTGAGAACACGGATAATGTATTCATTCATTAGGGCAACACCAAGTACTGTGTATGTAATATTGCTAAGAATTTACAATTATTTTCTAGAAATTCTAAGTTAAAATTAAATCATGCAACCAAAGACACCTAACAATAGAAATTTCATAGCATTGTATCAGCATTCCTAATTTAAATGTTGAAAGTGTCTGGTGTGTGACAGCAGGTCATCTGTTAACTTATGAAATGTGCTCACATCATTCCTAGCAGTTCTTTTGAACCACTGGACAAATCTGAATGGAAAAATGCATCCATGTTACTCTACAAAAGGAATAAAAAACCCAGTTCTTTGCAATATAAAAGTCAATTTGTAATATTTCAATGCTCATCTAAATATAGCTTTTGATGACTTTGTTTAAATGCTTTCCTTTGTTTAAATGAATTATTTTTCATTACTAAAAAAACATAAAATAATAACGCAATGGCATTCTGTTGATTACAAAGCCATGTAAACTTCTTACTAAGTTCTATAATCCCTTTTACCCCCTTTCGTTAAGGCTCAGAGATATTTTTAATGCTTTCAATGAAATGAAAATCCAACAGAAATATTTTTTTCTGTTTGATTGCAGCCAATAACCACATTGCAAAGTTGTGGCTGACTTGTAATTGGGGAACCTGCTGTGGTCCCACATGCTTCTCTGTTTATACAAATACACCAGTATATAAATACTCATTTATTTTATATATACATCCATGCATACTGTGTTTAAGTGGAACAAGGATGCTAACACTAGTGAAGGTGTAAAAGGCACATTCTTTTCACACTGCCGCTTACAGTGCATAGATTTAATATATGGTGTTAGTTTAGTGATATAACCCACTGACTATTTTGTTGATTTTGGTAGAGTAATGCCTAGAAAATGGATGCCTTAGCTGCCAGCATCCACTTCATAGGGTGATACATGTTTGAAAGCAAATAAAAGAATCAAGGCAGCATATTACTATACCACTGGAACTGTAAGAGAAACTTAGGGAAGCAAACTAACAGTGCTAAAATTTATGCTATATTGCTGGTTTTCTAAAGGCTGTTATTCCCAATGGCATCATGGTGTATTTCACTGAAAATTTCTTGGTAATCCTTGACTAGGAGTACAAATGAGGGAACTTTTTTTATTTTCATTGTATGTGAATGTGACGCCTGTACCTACAGTGAAGGGTAACTTGGACCTTCTGCCTTCATGGTTCCCAGTAAGGCTTTTTGCCTCACCCTTAATCACTCCAAAAGCTGATGTTTTGGGAAGTGGAAAGCTGCCACACTGTGCTCAGGGATTACAGAGCTGTGCTTTTGTGTGAATCTGATGATAGTGCCAATTTGGAATTAACCAGGATCTGCAGGTTGTACTTTAGAGTCCTCCAGTCCTCAATGTTTTGGGACGCTGTGGGTATTGACCATAAAGAGTTTTACAAATAGGTAGAGTTTAAAATAGCATGGTTCAAGTAGGAGTGTGTCAGAAGAGACATGGAAACTGGCCTGAAAAGTCAAATCTGTAAGATATGATCCCCCCTGGCTCAGGTAGTTATTATGCCAAAGAACTTCATATACCATTTTAACCATTTAAATATTAAAGGTTTGTTTATGTTTGAGTTAAATGTTTTAAAAAATCATAAGGTTGCTTCAGTTCTTCTGATTTACAAACATACTTTAAAATGTATTTCTATTTCCTTTGTTTTTTTTTTCCTTGCTGGAACTCCATGTTTAAAACTGATCTGAAATTTATTGATTTCCTTTCAAGTTCTTAGTCTGTGCTTTATTATTCTGTGTTAGATAAATTTGGGGAATAATTTTAATTTTGTTTCCTACTCTTCTTCTTCTTCTAGAAATGTAAAATAAAATATATCTTTAAGCAAAGAAAAAAGTACTTGCTAGAAGTCATGGGTAAAACCCCCTCTAAAATATGACCCAAAAGTGTCTGCTTTTGGGAAGTGTTTCCTTCCCATCACCCGCTTAAATCCAGCTCTTAATGCAGTACCAAATTTGGGCTTCAGGCTTGCAGTCTAGCTCATGGCAAGAAATGGAATCATTCTCAAAGTGCTCTCTCTATGAGTTTCAACAAAAGCTTAGGTTTATAACCGGCTTTCAGGCACTTCAGTGAAGGTACAGAAAGGCAGGTAGAATGAATCAGCACCTCAGTTTTCTGCAGCTGGAGTCACAAGGAAACCCAGATGCCTGGGACTAGCTAGTGAGCTCGGGAACACTGGAAAGGCAGAAAAGTTTGAAATCATGCATCTCTTTAAAACTGGAAACTGGGGACTCCCTTGCTCATTCATAGCATGCACTGTTGGATCCTTCCTGGAGACAAGTATTAGCATTTGAATGAAAAACTTTGCACACGGTGTTATTTTAGCCATATATTGTAATGTAGCAGTTCCATGACTCAATGAAAATCTGGATTTGATGTTCAGTTTTCTTTCCTGCCTAAGAAGATACAAATCCTTGCTCTCCTTTCTCAGAATAGTGCTCTACCACTGCAGGAGCATTTTTAAAGCAGTCTGCAGAACCTGGTGCATCACACTGGAAACAAAAATCAGACCCACCTGGCAAGAATGAGTAGATTTAAAAAGAGATGTAATTTTTCAACTTAAAAGTGAGGACAGTCTTTAAGGAGAAAAGTCTTGAATTTCAGCCCTCGTTCCCTGGAAAACTCTTCTATTTGACAAGTAACAATCATTGAAAAACCTATCGAAGTAGTTCTGAGAAATTTATGGGTGAGTTCCCTTATGCCTGTGCTAAATCATATTTTTCTTTGCTCACTTCTTGAATTTTTGTATGACCTGATTTTTTCAGGAAGCTGAAGTGGGATTTGAACTCAATATGGCTAGCTGAGCAATTAAAGAACTCCTCTTTTAATTAAATTCAAATAGAGTCCATGTCTGATTTTTAGGAAAAAGCTCTATCCAAACATTTTGTCACTTTAAAAAAAAATTCTTCCATTGCTAATAGTGGAAATTTTGTCATAAGGAGAAATGGAACAGATGGGGAATGTAGAAATGCAGTAATAATTCTGACTCTCGCCTGGTATAAATCTGTGCAACAGAGTGGCTTGACAGGTGTCATTTGTGAGAATTGTGTTCTGGCTTGTAAACTGGTGAGGCTGCTGTTTAGCTTGCACATTGCTGGGATTGAGTTTTCTTTGTTCAATAACTGTTGAGGATATCTAAGTAGGTGTTTGTGATGCTTCAGTAAAACAACAGAAACCCGCCCAGACTGAGTGTGTGGTTTGATGTGTTTTGCAAACATGGGCACTCTAAGTTCACACAGCTGTAAAACTTGAGAATATCCTCCTGTGGCCTTCCATGCTCACAGATACTTACCTCAGATCTCTTTGAGGGGTTGGGGCCGCGACCGAAGGAAGCTGGGCATGTCACTGAGTGGGATTTATTGAAATCAGGGCAGACATTCGTAGAGTTTTATTTTTCCAATGGCTGCAGTTGAAGCACAAGATGCTGTTCATAAGCTGTTTTGCTGTTGAAGCAAGAAAGGATTTCTATAACTCGGTCGGGTCCACTACTTTTGTTTTGTTTTGTTTTGTTTCAATGAAAAACCAAAAGCTTTTCAAAACTAATATTTGAAACAAAATCAGGGAGGGGAAAAGAAAACTGATTAAATATTTGATTTTCAAAGGCAGCTGTGTAGATTACAAAATAAATATTTTATAAATGAAAAAAATCAGACTTTACAATCAAAATAATTTATTTTTTCTTGAATTTTGTTCATATCCTAATTTTGATGTAAATTTTAAGGACAGAAGTCCTCATGCTGCTATTCATCCAAGCACTTACGCACATGTTAATGATTAAAAATGTTTTTAGTCTGATTGAAGTTAATGATATGAGCTAAAATGTTTTGCTCAATTGGGAACCAAGTGTCGAGTTGTCATGAAGGGAAAACATTAATTTTGTTTCTTCTTAAATATGATCATGCCATGTGAGTTGTTTTTCTCACTGGTACATTGGCTTTTTAATCCATTGGGATTCAAAGATGACTCTTGTAAAGATCTGGTAACATAAGATGAAATTAAAAGAACAGGGCTGCTTGGATTTTTATCTAGAAATAAGTTTCTTTCCTCTTGAGTAGAGTCAAAAGGAAATCAAGTAACTTTGGGGAAAAAACAGAGAAAAATTAAACATTATTTTTGAAATACAGCATTTAGGAAAGAACTTTGAAGGTGGTTACTCCAGGTATGTGTGCTATCCAGACTAGATTTTTTTGTAAAATTTGAAGTAGCAAATTACTTTAAAAGGGGACACTAGCACAACTGAGTGAGGAAGTTGAAGTGACTGTTCCATAAGAACTCCATTACTCTCCAGAAAATTACTCTGAAAGAATTCTTTGTCTGTCTTTTAACAGATGCTATCACAGGGAACAGTTCTCCTGAGAATTGGCTTTATCATTCTGTCCCTGGCATCTTTTGGACTACTTCTGGAGAACAAGTAAGATACAAAATATGTGGTTTTTTTCTTCTTTCATTATGGATTATTTATAATTAATGTAAATCTCAGAAATTATATTGATAGAGAAATATAGATAGCCAGACCCACATGTGGCTGTCTGTTGACTAGAAAATAGTGCATGACTAGACAGCACCTAAATCCAGGAGCATTCCCGTAGCATGTTGTGACTACATCTATATTGTTCCTTGCAGGAAAGTTTTGGGGTGTGTTTGCCATGTCCCACTCTGTGCTTGCATTTATTGGGTTCACTCCTCTGGGTTTGGGACACTGAGTGGGACCTGCCAGCTGTCCCGAGGCTGTTCAAGGTCACACTGCAACTGTGTTGTGCCAGTCCTGTGTAGCATGCCATAGGTACCAGAGACAGGGATGGTGTATGAAGAGCACACAGTGCAGCTCAGAGTAGGCTCAAAGTCATGTGAAAGACGGTGTAGACTTAAGACTAAACTTAATCAGTATGGCTTCAAATGAAATTGGAGCTTGAGTACACCAGGCCAGTGAAATAGATTGTGAAATAGTCCACTGTGGCCCTGAAGAAGAGAAAGTAGCATCCACAGTTTCTTATAAAGAAATTATTTGCCCTGACAGAGAAGAAATGTGGAATAGAAGTTTCTTTTGAGACTGAGGTGCCAGTACTGCTCTGCACCTGGTGTTCATTATGTTTTCAGAACGGAATACCTTTCCCTTTTATAGACTGAACAATTTAATTCAGGATAGGTAAAAATCTGTCCACTTGAGAGATGTGAATAACCTAGAGAGTTAATAAAGAGGAATTAATAAAAATTTACAGAAGTAGACCACTGAAAAGATTCTGAACTCTTTATGTAGCAGTTTTCAGGATTTTGTTGTGGTAATTTTTGAGATCAAAAGACAGCAATTATATATACAGCTCAAGTTGTGTGAGTTCAAATATATTTTGCAAGTATGTTTATTCTCACCACCAGCAAATTCAGTGTTTTAAGTCCATGTAAGGTGTATATTATAAAAACTTTGCTGTAAGGTTTAGAAAGATGAATTGATGTAAGTACAGGACATCACGGACTAATTCTATTTTCTCTTTTTCACTGAACTTAGCAAAGAAGAAAAGATTGGATGTTAATCTTAATTGATTCCCTTTTCTAGGTCCAAAGCAGGAATTTTGGAAATCATCCGCTGTTTAGTCTTCATAGGTCTTTACAAACTTGGCTACTTTAGGAGTCAGTTTTCATTCTTGGGCTATGCATATGAGGTAAGAGATTTATTTTGAAATGTCTATGCTGCTTACTCTAGATTTTTTATCTTTTTACAAAAAAAGCAGAAACACTAAACATTTACATTTTGCTGTCTTATTTTTCATTATGATATTTAGGCAGAGTATTTTTTCCTTACCTCTTTATTTTTCACTTTTTATGATTACTTTGTAAGAAAATTATTTGTGTTTGCTGCTGTGCATTTACCACTTCTTGCAAAAATTATTTACTTGTGGCCATGTGCTTTGACGGGAATAATAGTAATGTATTGCTAATTTTGCATTGTTTAATTCTCCTTTTGTGGGAGAAATCTGAAAATTCTTGGAGGCTGGGAGACTTAAATATAAAATATTTTCCTCTGTACTTATCCTGTGCATTAGAAACAGGCTTTTAGCCATTGACAAGGAGTGAATACTGGACTAAATAGACCTAGTTCTAGTTATCTGATCACATGTGGTTACTTTTGTGTTCTTAGCATTCTGTTTGTGTCTTTTGCTCTTTATTATTTTCCTTTTCTTTTCAGTACGTTTGGTATTTCATGCCTCTTTTAATATTATCACAATAAAATAGCAATAGTCGTTGATGTCATTCCAATCTGAATAACGTTACCAAACTACCTACTGCTGGTTACTGGAAAAGACTGGTTATTCATAACCAGCAAGCTTATGAGTGGGAGGCTTGATTAGTAGAACCTCATCAGAAAGCTACTCTTTGGCTGAAAATCAGAAAAAAAAAAAAAGAAATAAAGCAGTAGGAACTGAGACTCAAATAATTTCAAAATGGTTCCTTTGACTTCAGACATATGCAAAGTTTATAGCATCTTTCCCAACTGGACGTTTCTAGTAGTGGTCTTCTGCTTTTCTAAGGGAAAAGGAATTAGAAGAATGAAAAAGAAAAAAAAAACAAAACTACTGCTACTGTGGGTCTGGGAGATTTTTCTGGTTTTTTTTCCTTCTGCTTCAGTTGGAAAACAATAACTATTAAACAATATTTAAAGCAAGATAAATGACACAAATTGAGACTTTTTTAATTTCCCCCTCCATATTGTTACATTGTCAAAGCTTTGGTGTATAAATCAAATGGTTCTTGAATTCCTTTAATAAGAGTCTGCAAAAACTTAAAAGATATTTTCAGGGGTTTACTTACTTAAATAGAATTTGGAAAATTTTTTATAATTCCTGAGTAGCCTAATACAGTAGGAAGGCTTGAAGTAACAAATTCTAAAAGTTTGGAACTAATTATCTTGCCCTTGAAACATTGCTGTCAGACTTGAATTATTTGGGTATTCTAACTGAATTTTGGGAGAGTTATATTATAACATACATCCTCAACACATGCCTTGCTGAGTTCTATATTCATATGTGAAAGTGTCTCTTACTAATGAATAAGTAGAAGTAAAATGATTAGATTATTAATCCTATTGTTTATAGGGAATTATGTAGCTTCCTGTTCTTTCATGAAGAAGAAAATAAAATGAAGTGGTTCTTGCTCTGTTCTTTACATGCTTCTGTCATTAAAAAAAGTAGTTTATTGTCATCTTGAGTTCTTCTCAACTGTGCTTTCCTATCCTTTCTTCCTTCTGTTTTTCCTTTTATCCTTCATATTAAATTCGTTGTTATTCTTTTTTTAGTCCTTTGTTTGACACTGACTATACAGTGCATTTTTAACAAAAGAGAGGAATACCTTGTTCACAATTTTTCTTTGAAAATACTGAAAGAATAGGTGTCTTTCAAATAATTTGCTCTCAGGCAGACAAGAATAGATAACGCTTCTGAGTCATGCCAATATTTCCACACTTGACATTTTATCAAAAATCAACAATTTGGTGATATTAATAGCTTTTGTGATCATAGAATCATAGAATAGTAGAATATTTTGGGTTGAAAGTATAAAGGACCTCTAGTCCAATCCCCTCAATGAGCCAGAACATCTTCAACTGTATCAGGTTGCTCTGAGCCCCGATCAACCTGATCTTGGAAATTTCCATGGATGAGGTAACAAAAACCTCACTGGACAATTTATTTCAGTGCTTCACCGTCTTCGTAACAAAAAATGTTTCCCTTTTTGTAGTCTGAATATTTGTGATGAACTTTAAAGCATTCCCCATTTTAAAATAAATTATCTGCTTTTGAAATAAATGATCCACTTTTGCTCCCAATGAATTATACAATTTCTGGATTCATGGTATACATGCTCTTATGGGTCTAATGGAATTTTTGTTAAAAAAAAAATCAGAGAGATTGCTGGAGATTTGTCTTCAAACATTAATATTTTATCTCAATATTGACCTGATCATTTTGAAACAGCAGTACCAGAAAGCATAAGAAATACATAAACAGATGGTTTCCCCAGACATTAGGTCTAAAATTTATCCTGAAAATTGTTTCTGTTCAGCATTCCAAGTTATTTATCCTTCATAATATAATAACATAGATAATATGCTCGATTTTCAACTTCCTTTGCTTTGTTTCACTTTCACATCCTATTACAAATTTTAAGAGGTCCAAATTAAAAAATGTGTTTAATAATTTTTTTTCGTCATCTAAATATCCCCTCTTGAACATACACCTAGATTTGGCTGAGTTTGATCTTTTTAATCTAAGATTTCTAGTAATCAAAACCTGTAATACACTCAAAAAATGTTCTCTTTATATCTTCATCCTTATGTTAGCAAATTAACAATTCTGTAGTAATCCAGTGTTCAGGAATGAAAGCACAACATCACATAAAAGAGTTTGTGTTGACCTTTTCTATAAATTATGCCTTCAAGGGCATAATTACTTAGGGAAGAAAAAGTGTTTCTAGAATTAAACAAACAATTCTGTCCCAGAATTCTTAAGTTAATGATGCAGGTTGCAGCAGAAAAGTGCAAGACTGATTTTACCAACAGCATACTGAATCATTAATGAAAGAGTGTGTCACTATTTTCAATATATGTGAGGTTTTTCTGCTACTATGTTTCATATGTTCAGATTTGTCAAGACTACTTTAGAACCAGTAGATAAGATTTCTAAGTAAATATCCTTGGAATACTATTTGCAGGGTATTCTAACTAGCAAAAATAGGTGCAAATAAACTGCAAATAATAGTGTTTGGCTCATAAGAAGTCTTGACAATTACCAGAATTTCTGCATGGGAGGAATGCCTTCTGCAGGGAAACTAGATGGGAAATACAGAAGAAATGAGAGAAAACTAGGGCATCAGTGAAAGAAGGGAAAAGAGCAGAGGAAACAAGAAGCAAGCCTTTCTTGTTCTTTGCCATTAGATTAGCTCAGGTGGGCATAAAAAAACCAGCTAAAGAGGGCAATCTGAGCAGAAGGAGTAGTCCTGCCCTCTGGCTCCATCTTCCTCCCCTCCTTGCTGCCCTGCAAATTGGGTTACCCATCTGGGCTGACAGCCAGACACAGATTTTTCTTCAGGTAAGTGATGAAACTTGTTGTGGAGCAAGAAATTTTCTTAATGCTGAGGTTCAGGGAAGGAGAAAGTAAAATGATGCTGTAGGTGTGTGAGAAAGAAAGAAAGACTTCTGCTTTTGCTAAAGCTGTAATCTTAATATGTTGTTTCCTGGGTCTACAGTCCAGTAAAAACAGCATTGGCTCTATTGATACTTTGAAGTTGTGTGTTACCTGATTTGGTTCCTTATGAAAATTATGTTATTTTCTGATCATTTAAATATCTTGTCCTCCCTGCTATTGTATTTGAATTCATTCTATGATATACTCATGGGCATCTCTCCCAGTGTCCTTTTCTTCTCTGAACAAGGAAATAATTTAAAGCTGTCATCATTACAAAAGTGACCACAGGAGGTGGAACAGTGCACATTCCTCAACATGCATTTTCTGTTCCTTTTCCTGTATGTTTTTCATATGGATGATTAGGTGAACGGGGGGGAGGGAGAGGGAGAGCGTGTGCATTTCTTTTGTTGTTGTTTCTTTGTTTGAGGTTTTATGTTTTATATGTTTATTTAAGAAAAAAGTGATGATATATGAGAAAATTTTTAGATCTTTAAGAAAGTTATTTCTTGGGTGGAGGTCAGTGAAAACCTTGATGACAGGGAATATATTTGACTGGTTTGAAAAGCTGGTGTATTTCTTTTGAGAATCTGTGCTGCCACATCCTATACTAGTTAGCTTTCTTTAGACTGATTACTTCATGCCTATGTAATGTGATGATTGTGTGTATTACTAAAGCCAAATCATTTTCTGTCAGACTGGGCCTGGAGCCTCCTAACCACCTGGAGGTAGCAGAAAACATTGCTTGTGTGTTCAGTTATGTGACAGTTCAGCAGGCACGATATGTAAAAATAAATCTGTGATGATGGTCCACCTCTTTAAAGTGTTTCCATCCAACTGCTCTGGTTTGGCATCAGCCAGCATATTCCATGAGCTGAATTTGGTCAAGCACTGGCTGTTATTTGACAGTAGTACTAATGAGGAGCAAGTAGAAATGAGAGCCATTGACATGTTGTTGGAACTCTTGTTTTAAATATTTTCACCAACTCTCATAGTAGCTGCAACTCAGACTCTAAAACTAGGGGGCTAGGAGTGAGGAAGAGGGAAGAGGAAATAGATGTCTGTCTTGATATGTTTATCTTTCGCCTTTGTTGTCGCTAAGGCATCTGAGAGTAAATCTTTTCATCCCGACTTCTGCATTGCAACTTAATGAACTGTCTGGCTATGACCATGTTGGCTGGCATGTATTAATTTACAGGTAGGAAGGACAAAAATCTAGGGCAACTTTCATGGTGGAAAAGAGAGAAAAAGGGAGGTTTTATACACGTGTGATGTTTTAAATTAATAACTTGTTTTCTTATGTGGACATGTGGTACATTAGAAATATAACCAGCTTTGGAAGATATACAGAATCTTGTGCTGCAGGGTATAATTCAGCCTTTTACTAATGAAGGTAGAAATGAGCATTATTGTGCTGAAATTGCTTATTTACTCCTCTGGAGTATCTGAATTTAGTAGATGCAGCTGTTCCAAAAACTTTTGGAGACGGTATTCTGTACCAAATGGACCGCTTCTGTGATCTTTGATGCAATTCTGGTATTTCTTATGGCATGAGATCTAATTGGTCTGGATAAAATATCTCTTTATTAAAGAATTGATTTACACTGTACCCTGTGTTCCGCAGAAGCCCCTCTTAATGTGATATATTATCACGCTACTTATTTCCCCTTTCATCGTACAAAGAGTTGCTGTTACCTCGCTTGTTTCTTAGTATAATTTACCAGTGTTGGACTACTGACTTATGAGTACAGACATAAAACAAACATTTACTCATAAGAACTTATTTCCACATCAACAGTAGTTTTTTGCTCTGTAGCATTTTTTTTTGGTCCCTCGTTATGATCATCTGTGCCACATTTCAAAGAGCCGCATAGCCCATATTTGGTTTCCATTAAGGTGAAAGCTCCATGCCCTGTGCTATGATTTATGACCTCAGCATTTATTCAGTCTCTGTGCCCTAACTAGATTGGCTGGTATTTCAAATATATTTTAGAAATTGAATTGGGGATGGAAGGAAACTCTGCTGCCTTATGATAAAAAGCCTTGTCAACATACATGGAATTAAACAAATATGCGTTGTAATCGGTTTTTTCTGTGTTAGCTTCATTCAGAAAAGTTTGCTATGCAATGCAGTGTATCCCAGGGACTGGACTTTTAATATTCTTGACAACTGACCTAAGGGGAATAATGTCGCTTGGAAAAAGTCACAGTAAAAATCTGGCAGTAGATTAAGTTAGTTTCCACTTAGGTGTGACAGCAGAGTCATTACTGATTTTAGACTTAGCCAGTTTGAGAGTCGGCTTCACCACCATCAACTAAAGACTATGATGTATAGTTCCAGATGCTCTGGCCAATTGACCGTAAAATTGCTCTGCATTTCTGGCAGAGCGGTTGAGCTGGAGCTTTTAAAATCTCCACTCCCTGAGCTCAACACCCTTCCCCCTCTGCTTAAAACCTGCTCATTATTCTTCTTCTGCCCGCTGATCTTAGCAAAAGAAAAACTTCTGGAATCAATTAGAAGTGTCTGCACTTGATGAGATTTGCACGTGAGTTTGGAATTGCGAGGCTTTGATAGTGTCAGCCAACAGCTGCAGTTTCAGGTGGTAAAATCAGGGAAGGAATTTTCCAGGGTTTATTTACAATCATAAAATAAAACAAAAATCAAGACAAGTTGGAAACCATCTAATGTGTTGTTAAAATGAAGCCTGAATTGGGTTATATATTTATATTTTCTGAAAAAAGAGTAAACTGGCAGTTTACTATCAGGATCTTTTCAATTACCTTGCAATTACTGGGCTGTATAGAGTGACTGTAATAAAATGCAAGCTGTGGTCTGCTTGCTGTATTTTTAGCTATGAAAGAAGCATCTGCTATTACTTTTGTCGCTTTAATTGTTTGACAAGACAAGGAGGTAGTCATACTTAATAGAAATCAGAAGCATTCAGTCAAAGATAAAGCAAAGGTAGTACTCTGAAGATAGAAGATACATGTTCTCATATACTGAGTGAAATTTTGTGTTTTATTCTGTCAACACTCACACTTATAGTGATAAAGTTTCTCAGGCCCATCGTAGCCCAAAGCAGTTAGTGATTGGCTTGTAGCTGTATGCTGTGTTTGCATTTTAAAGGTAACAGCCATGCCAATGAGATTGTTAGTGTTCAGTTGTATATCTGAGGGTGTCTTTACAAAAATGAAGCTGTGCCATTTCACACATCTTGCTACTTACCTGATTTGGTTTGTATGTCAAAGCACAATTTTTCTATAATCCAGTAATGCTACAAACCCCATCAAACTGCATTCTTTTCTACATCGTAATAATACATGGATAATGATAGAGATCTCCATACTAGCAAATTGCTTCACTGATAATAGTGCCTAGTGATAACTGAGATATTCCACATGGGTAGATGTTTGTCTGTGTAACTGTAACTGTAGTTAGAGTACTAGAGTATTAACTAGGATTTCTTTTTTTTTTTTTTTTGTTAAAGCACAAAAGCATAGATTTGTTTCATACCTGGTTTTTCCACAGAAATGGCAGAATCATATCTCCTCTCCTACTCGTGACAGAGCCATTGCTTATTTATCAGTTTACACTCATAAGTTTTAGATGCAAATTTGATTTAAAGGTGTGTAAAGTATATTGCAATGTCTAAGAATCAAAGGCAGGGTAAGATGGACAATTCCTTTGTCGTGAATGAAAGACATTGGCTTATTTGGGGAGATTTCTCATCCATGCAGGTCATGTGGGGGAAGCAGAAGGTGCAGTCTGAGTAATGCAGAAGGTATTCCCCAGCTATGAAGAGCACCCCTGAGTGGGAAGCCTTCCAGCATCTCTGCAGGGGCGATACGTGTGTGTTCTCTGGGCAGTCTTTAGCCCATCAAGCTTACCCACATCTCTGCTTGTCAGCACAGCCTGATATGCAAAATTAGTAGACTACTTTCCAAAAATAGATAGCTTACCTCCAAAGCTATTTTAATGGGCAGGAGGGAATTATCTTAATCATAAAGAGAGAAGGTCTATAGCTGTTTTCCTAAGACTGTGAATACGTATTGAATTCTATCTTCGACATAATGGGCTGGAATGAAAATTTAAGGGATAAAAGCTTTAATTAAACAAGTTGTTTCTGATGTGGAAAGGATCTGGGTTTGGCACATACAAGGTGACCACCAGGAACCAAGCTAGTATTTAAAATATTTTGGATATTTCTATCTTGTACGGTTTAAATACGGAAAACACAAATATAAGAAATACATGCCATCCAGGGTTACTCAAAATTTACATCTTGCACGGGAAATGGTATAAGACTCCTCTTCCCATAAATCCCATCCCACTTCTGTAACAGTGAGCAGAACATGGCAGCTATGAAAATTTAATGTTTCTGCAACAGAATGTCTGGGTAGGACACACAGATTTGACTTGTAATATAGTCCATTGGAAATCTAAATCAATACCTTTTTGTAGGAAAGCAGAAATTAATTAAAAATGTTCTATGAAATGTTTTATTACTTTATTTTTAATCGTAAATGCTATCTTTTGCTCAGTCTATTTTTGTCAGAAGCTTCTCGTGAAAAACAAAGAAAGAAAAGCACAGTAAAAGTCAAGCCTCTGTTTTTCTACTAGCAGCACCTGAAATAACCACAGAGACAAACTAGTTCATGACATCTGGGCAATTGCATGCTAAATTCTAACCAGCCAGTGCCTTTTGTCCAAAGTGGGCAATAGATCAGTAAGATAAAATCAAGCCATTATCTGCGCTGTGATTTGTTTTCTTTATTACTGCCTTGTTGTATCATTCCCTCGTACAAGTTCTGTTTTCTATGATGTTTAGAGTCAGGGAATAAGGGAATATAGAGAAAGCAACAATACCATATTAGATTTTATATCTGGGTATTACGCAGCACAAAGAGAATGTTTTAAAATTTCCTTCTCCTCCCAATGCCAAATAAAAATTGCCTGATGAAAGAAGATTAGCAAATGCTGTGTTTAACAACTGATTACCAAATGCAGAACATACAAAACACTTTGTATATTTAAAAGTTGGAAATAGGTGTTATGAGAAAAAAGTAAATGTAAAGCGCTAGTTATCACTCGAAACCAAGGCAAAATAATACAGCAACCCCCTATAGAGTCTGGGAGTGATCACATCTGTCCTGACAGAATTTGTTTGGTTTGTCTTCATGTGGAAACCATGAAATATTTCAATAGGTTGTTTATTTTGCTGATTAGAAGCTAATACAGTTGAAGATGCCTGGCTTTAGTTTGAACATTTTAGATATTATATTTTATGGAGAAAAGGAAGCTCTATTTTTTCCCCTTACCTATTACCTGAATTCATTGCACATCTCTGTATTACTGTAAATCTCTAGATCCATTAATTTCTCCTCTTGTTGGCTTCATGTTGTTTGTCTACAGAGTGGTCAGATATTAGGAAATAGCTAGAAGTGGTAGTGAAGCAGGATGCTGAGAGGCAGAGTCTAGCCATTGTTTTATATCTACTTCATAGCTCTTTCCACTTCCTTTCGAGATCAACCTAGTTAGTTTATAGCATTGTAGGGAAGATACCTGTCATTGTGCATGCATAAAAGGGTCTGTCCCACTTCTGCTCACTGTGTAAGCAGTGAATAGAGTTGCCATCATCATGGTTAATTTGCTGTTCAAATTTTTTTTTTCATTTAGAAGTGAAACCTATTAACAGTTGCCTTATGTAGAAAACTCAGGGGTTTTTAATGCATACTTATTTTTTAAAGTTCTTTTTCATTTTTAGCCAAGAGCATTCTAGCACAGGATGAGAATTTTTCAGTAGTATAATTATAATATCTTTTTGAGCCATCTTTGCTTCTAATGAAGGTGTTGCCCTAAACTGAATCCATTCCAAATGTATCTTCCATACTATGTGCCTAATAATAATTAGGGTGGTAATTAGCTCCTGAAGTTATCTGAGGCTTACTAGACTTCATCCTCAGACCACAAAACATGTAAAATGTAGGAATTCATCTGTCAGACCTGTGAATTGGACCTAAAAATGTGTTACCAAGATACCAACAACTGAGAAGATCTTCATAAATTTTAAAAAATTAGGCTACATACGACTTGCTAGAATTTGCCTTGCCCTCTGGATAGCAGTCTAGACTGTGCAGTTCACTAAAGAAACATGGCCTATGCTTTGATATGTTTTAACAAGCACTGAAAAGAAATTGAGACTTCTAAATAAATGGAAAGAGTACTCCTTACTCCTTCTCTTCCCTTTTATAACTCTTTTTTCTTTTTCTTTTTATGTGCAAGAAATGAGAAGATATTAAATAGAAATGGAGAGGATTAGGGAAAACTCTTCTAGGTTTTATTTTATTTTGATTTTGTTAGAGAACTAGAAAAAATAGTTTGAGGTCCATGAAAACTGGAAATTTGGGACGAGCACAAAGAGGTGGGAGTTGGGAGGTGGGTAGTTAGAATATTTTATCCTACCTGTGTTCATACACTTTTATTTCACTTTGGGGTCTTTTTTCACTCCACTGTTATAAAATAAGAACAATCAAATAGCAGAACAAATTATTGCCTGAAACAAAAGCATCTCACTTAAACTTCTCAGTACAAGATGAAGTCAAAGTCTTCAACTTATTGAGCGTTCATTAATCTTGAAATAACACATTTCAAGAAAAAAAATTCTTTGATTTAGTTGTCCCATCTCTACTTCTCAGAGCAGAGAGAGATAATTGAGTGTTTTGTCTAAGTGGCTGAGGATCTTGCTTTTGAAAGTAAGAAGCTTTTCATTAACAGAGGGAAACTGGATATTTGAAAAAGCAAACACTGCGTAGTTTTAACACAGTCCTGGGTATTGGTAGAACCATGAATTCACCATGAATTCAGGTCAGCTTTTTCACACTGATGTTTTTTCTGTCATTAGACGTTACTTGAGGGTAGCTCACTTGAAACAGATAAAAAATTCTATAGTACTCTGATTAAGAATAGTGATAGAACCAATATAGTTATATAATCTTGATTTTATATAAATTGGTGCAATCATAAGTTAATGTTTTCAAGTCTCTTATTGGACTATTTATCACATTCTAAATAATTTCTAATTTCTGCCAATTTCTTATAAAAAGTCTAAATCCACTAAATGAATCAAATCTGCTCATTCCAATGAACTGGCTGGTGGAGAGTTAAGGAGGAAAACAGGTTCTTTAGTGGATCCAGGTTTATTTTTTTGGCTTTGCAAGCTCTCTGGCTTTCAGAACTTATTAGCATCAAATAAAAATCAAAGGCATCAGGTTGCAAAAGTAACAAAAATAATAGCTGCTAAAGCAGCATGCAGGAAAAACTGGTCCATTTTTCCTGGACAGTCCAAATAAAATCTGCCCAGCTAGTTACTTTGCATCCTCTACTGTTTTATTCTAATCTTTCTGGAGACTAAATTGCATGATCTTTATGATTTTATTTTGCTTTGTGCAGTAATCGATACTAATAAACTCTACACAGAAGTGTATTTGGGCATATATGCCAATAATTTCAGAGAACCCATAACAGACTTAGCAGCAGAAATTTTGATCTTCACAAGCATACATGTGTGGACAAATGTTTGCCTCTTGGCCTAGACAGAGCCTTTGGAATGTAAATCAACTTTGGAAAACTGTTGCTGAAAGGGAACCATGTTGTTAGCTTAATTGCTAAGAAACAAGCTAGGCTTAATATCCTTCAGAATTCTGCTGAATGTCTACCTAGTTTGAAAGAAAACTCGGACAGGAGAGGTGCCTTTAGTCCAAAGTGTAGTCTCCTTTGGGGGAAAGACGTGAATATTGATGCCTGTCAAGTATATTATCAAATGCAATGTTATTCTTTGTTGGACAGGTTTAAAGTGTAGTGGAAAAAAATGGCATGGGGGATAGCAGACACAGACCTTCCTCAGCCCAGGGCAAAACTGGTCCAAAGGGAATCTCTAATGATCTGGGACAGAATTAGGGTAAAGAGGGAAAGCAGGGAGGAAAGTACATTCTCCCAAACTCTGTTATTACTTCATTTCTTAAAAAACTGAATGATTAGAAATTGCTTAAGTGAACCCACCCCTACACTATTGTAGAACTGAAATTTTAGAAGGGGAGTGGGAAATGAGAGAACAACCTTGGGTATGGCGTGATCTGTATTATTAATCATTTTACATCTTTCCAGCCCAGATGCCCTGATTTCTAAAGTCTTTAGACAAGTCCTTGCAGGCAGACTATCTCTTTGTAGTTTGATGACAAGGTCATGGAATCATGGTCAGATATACTACAGGCACATGCTAACTTTATTTCCTCAGTGGTCATGGGATCCTGAATCAGTGATTTAAATCTAAATGTTGGTGTTTCTGTCCTCAGTTACAGAGGCGGCATTGGTATTGTTAATATTCATTAGCATAAATTTTTTTCCTTGAATTTTTTATGAAGTCATCAAAATTGCAGGTTCAGCTAATGTTGTTCTAATGCCAGGCAAAAATGCTCTATGACTTTTCTCCACCATCATTTCCCTATTACAGTTAATGCAGTCCATCTCACTGAGACCAAAAAGCTATTGCCAGTACACCTCTTAAATTATTCTCAAGCTGCCAGCTCTGCCATTTGCCTTTGATCCTTTCTTTCATGGTAATTGTCATACTGAAAGGTAAAACTAAAATATATTCTGTACCAAGAGCCACCTTTTCATACTTCTGGAGGATATTTGTCCTCACGAGATTTCTGCAGATTTTACATACTATTAATAGTCTTCTCTATGTGCTATTGCTGCCATCAAGTGCAATTATATAATTATGCATGTGTAACTATTCATGTACAGTAGTTTTTAAGTTATGCCAGCTCTCTGGAGCTCCAGCATTTTCTTACTGCTTGATTTAAAAATAACACTTAGCATTACTTGAAACACATGAAACACCTCATTGTTTTATTTTAATGGGAGCTAAAAAATTGAAAAATTCTGGTTGAATATGCACTTTGAAGTATGTTGCTGACCAGAAGAATGGATTACCTTGTTAACAGATGAAATTTGGTGGTTTAGTGACGTGCTTTCATGGTTTTATTTACACTCCCTGATAAGATAATTGAAAAAAACTGTGGAGTTGTCAATGTAAACAAATCTCTCCAGTAGGGCAAACAATCATGTTTGCCTTACGTGTGTTGCTACATGCAAAGAAAAATTCCTCCAAGATGTTCTTCTGACCAATGTGGTTTAAAAAAAATGCTTTTCAAATATGATTTTTTTTGTTACTTCTGATTCAAGATATTTGGAGAGGAAAATACTTTGCAGTTGTTAATTTAGTGCTTTAGGAATCTAATTTAAAACATTTGTGTGGTTTTGACCTTCGCTGTATTAAGGAGGTCCTGAAGCATCATGTTGTCCATTGACTCTACAGTAGGAAATTAGGATTTTAATGTACTAATGTGCTATATCTGCAATTAGTAAAGTACTTCATCACTACATTCACTGCTTGCAATGTGCAACTTAAGGATAAATATTTCCTTTATTAACTCCAAAGTCAAACTAGTTGGTAGTCAGGCATTCTAACAGTTGTACAGGGTACTGTCAAGTCCCACAACAATGTCCTGTTTCCAGGCACGTACAATGTAACCATGAGATGAAAGGCAGCAGATAAAAGTAGAGAAATATTAGGACCAATCAGAAGGCATTTGTCTGAAAATTGAACATGTTCGTAATGGAACAGACGAGAAGTAGCTCAGGCAAGAGAGAGATGTGCTGAAAAGTTCCTTAAAATGTTGAAAACTATCTTACTTTTGGAAAGGGAGCTAATGGAAATATACCTAGCAAGTAAGCACTTATTGAAAGGGACAGTCTAGGACCCATTTATTTCAGTAGCACCCTGGGTGAGATGTAAAGGTTTTGTCAGAGAAAATTGCTACATTGGAGGTATGAGAAGACAAGGGCCTGGATGAGAATCCTAGATGCATGAGTGGATAAGACTAATCATCTCTGGTGTATTAGAAAAGAATCTGTGCATGTGGATATGGGAAATCTCAGGAGGGGTGGGATTTGAAGATGACATGTAAATAGTGATGATATCTAGAAATATGGGAAAAGGAGGTAAGATTTATTTGGAAATAGAAGAGATAAATAATTTAAAGTATATTTAACCTAAGCTAACATTCAAACACACAATAATATTGGGACGGATCGAATTTCTGTGGTGGAGTGAGGGGGATGAGACTTGAAGATAAAGAGTGAGATCTGCATAGAGACGATAGAATTTGTGCTGGGATAAATAATATCTGGAGAAGCACAGAAAAAGGAAAAAAGCTTGCACGAGAATGGTGTCTCTGAGCTATACAAGATGGCATAAAAACTTGATGTTACTGAGCCCTTCATAATGGCTTAAAATAAACTTTGTTTATACAAGATCTACAAATACATCTTTTTCTAAAAAAACAAAAATGATAGAAATATATTTTGTTAAAGAAAACTGTTCAGATATGCAACAGAAGAGTAGGTTTATCCTTTTATTCATGATGGTGAGATTTTTTTTGTTTTGTTTTGTTTTTTTGGTTCTTGGTTTTTGTTTTTAAATACATGAAAGTTTAATTTTCTGGAAACTAGGACCAAATGTGATTCCTGGTCATGCAGCAGTAGAGTGCTCCAGCACTACAATCAGACTTTACTACTGTCAGAGAGGATTCAGCTGTGAGATGGTGATTGTTCAGCCTCCAATGTCTTCTGCAAGAGCAGGAACGATTTGGAGTTGAGAACTCACTAAACAGTTTGTGACATACCAATAGCCAGAAGAATTAAAGATCAAGGTGCTAAATTGGATTTAAATCTTTGCCATTAACTGTTCTGACTACTGCATGCAAAATCATACAGATGCTTCCCATTAATCGGCACAAAACTTTATTAACTCTCTTCATATGGAAGAGGGCCTTTCAAAATAAACCTTAATATTTAAAAAAATTCCAGAAAGAAGGAAATAACTCATTCCATAGAAAATCTGAAGTAATATATATGCAACAATAAAGAAAAGTTTCAGGAGAGGACTTCAAATAACTGAAGTGGTCATAAGACATAATGACACTGGAAGATGATCTGATGGGAAAGGGTGAAGGAAAAATAACCTGATGGAGTTGTATGAAAGGCTGTAATACAATGAAAGGAAAGAAAAGAGAAAGCAACATGGTTTTTCAGGTAAATCAAAAACGTTATGAAAAAAATATTATTATTATAAATGGTAGCGCCATCACATGGTTCTAGGAATCAAAAGTTAGTATCTGTTCACTGGACTGTTCTCATATAGTTCTTCTAATAGGTGAAAACAGTGGTAAAATGAAATTTAAAATCAGATCAGCACTAATGCTTGAGAGGTTTCATAACAGTAAGTTTGGTATAATTTTGAAAAAGTAAATAGCAGTCTGAAGTGAGATAATCTGAGTTGGGCTATTTCTGAAAGAGAGAATGAAGATGTGTAGTAAAATATTTATGGTGAAAGTGATACACACTCCCTTTGAAAATGTTTTCATCTTTTAACACCTATAACGCTGCATGGTTTGGGACTATTCTGGATAATCTACCACACCTGAGGGAATGGCTCTAAAGTTTCACTATGATTTTTCTCACTATGATCACTACTATTTTATTTTTGCATCAATTTAATATATGCATACATTTTCAGAAGTAGAAGACATTGCACATTGATATACATTTAAATAGATTATAGCACCCAGAAGAAATTATTAGCTTCTTGAAAAGCAGTGCAGCAGGAAAAAAATTAGATAATTATAACATCCACTGAGAAATTCTGCACTCGATATTGCTATTTAAAATAGCTATAGTACATTCTTTGTGTGTGAGTGAAAAACATAACTTGGAAATGTTTACATCTGACTGATCTATTTTAAGTAAAAGACGTATATTGTTTAGGTGCTAGTGAGAAGTGTGAATATTGTGATTGGCTACTGCACAGAAACTTGCAGACAGGTAGTATGTGGAGAGCAAATGAATTGCTACTGTGTAAGTTTAAAACTGTAGATGCAAAAGCTAAAATAATATTTAACTATACGTGGTATAATGAATCTTTATTGGCAACTGGCATTCACAGACTATTTGCAAGGCAGTATTGGCCAGACACAAGTTATTTGGCAGAGATCTTGCCTAGTATATATTTGCAGAGCCTGTCTGCATAAGGATGCTGGCAGGTTTATCCTGATTTCTATTCCAGGTGACAGATTTCTATCCAAGCATATGAGTGACCAAATACTTTCCACTGGAATCTGGGCACTGTAAAATTTCTGAAGCTGAGTAGAAAAATTGAAGGATTTGCTTAAACTATAAGAGTCTCTACATACCAAGGTGACGGCAAAATATTTCCACTTGGACAACATCAGGCTGAACTATGCAGAATTGAGCTAAACATTTTTCTGGAATACTGATTGTATTTTGTTGCAGCTTCTCAGTGGCATCTTCTCCTAACCTAGAAGCTGTGATCACTGTGGCCTTCACTTAATTTCTGCGTGAAAATTAAGCAATAGCATTGGAAAGTACTAGTGCACCAACTATCTACCAAAGCAAAGAACTCAGTTCAAACCACATGAAAGCTATACCATAATCTTATTAGCCTATTTTTTTCTGATGCAAAGCCAATTAAAAAATAGAATAGTTTCCATTAGTTTATTTGTCTTTCCTGGAGCAATTACAGTTGCTAAACTTTCCTAAACGATATAAATGTGTAGTCTCCCCTTGTGACAGGTTGTTTAAATTTATAACTAAAGCTAGCATTTCCATCTCCTGTAAAAGCCAAACAGACATTTAATTATGGTGCGTGACATTTCTGACTAAAATGGAGCCAAGAGAGCCTGTCAGACAGCCCTCATTGTTCACGGATTTTGAACAAATTGGGGATCTGTGAATTTATAGCCAGGTTTTTCTCAACTATTGTTTAAAATAGCACACATGGAAAACACGCCATGGGTGTGTTGTAATTCAGCTTTAATGATGTAACACTTGGTTTCAGTCAATCGTTGGAGGATTGCAGGAACACTGGTTTAGTGCTTCAGACGTTGCATGTTCCGTAGCAATTATAGTCCAGCTTTCAATAATGGCTGTTGGCGGGGTATCCGCAAGTGAAGTCATAGCAATTTTGAGAAAGGGCTAATAAAAATACACCTGCCTTGTAGTGGAAAACGAGCCTTTAATATCTTTGCTTTGAAGTTGAATGAAGCCCACAGCATTAACTAAAAGATACCAGTATTATGATGCAGTAATCCACTCCCCCAGGGGAAGTCAGGGGATTGAAGTATGAAAGGCTACTATTTTCTAGTCACATATTTTTTTATTCACCATAACATCATGAAGGAAGAATGGAAATAACAAGGTGATAATAAAAACTGAAAGGGTTGCTAGCTCTCAAATTAGGAATATGCAAAGTGATCCCAAAACATAATTTGGGGATACTACATATTAGGTGATGTATAATCAGTTGCTAGTTTTAATGCAATTCATTACTTAAATATATCCAAATCTACTTTTTGTTGATACAATATATGCAATATTAAAACAGCATTTAATAAAAAGAATAAGGTATTTTTGTTCCAAGAAATTCTCAGCTTTCTGTTCTGGATCAGTTTAGCTTTTGACACTGTTTTTCTCAGCCACTGACTATTTACAGCAATTAATAATCCTCAGTTTGTTTTCTCGAGCAAAAGATCTAGGGTGGATTCTTTTGTCCTTTTGTTACATTTTCTTTTATATTCTATCCTGATATGCTTCATATGTTTTAAATTCTTCTTCATTTTAAGAAGCATGTGTGGTTACCTCTTTGTGGCATATACAGTCAAGCTGTGTGTCTTTCTAGGACAGTCCAGATTGCAGTAGTTATATACAGTTATAAACTTCTGCTTGGAAGTAGTGTAACAAAGTATATTTTCAGTAAATGATGGGGAAAAAATACAACCTCCTTAACTGCTTCTAAAATGAGAATAGGAACTTGGAGGATCTGTTCCTGCCTATTGCTAAATTAGTGACTGCTTGGGCAAATGGCAGAATCTTTCTTTGTGTTGGTTTAACTGAGTGGAAAATGAATCCAAGAAAGTCCACATCCTAATGCATTTATTAGGTATGATTACTCTGGTAGCAAAGAGCCTCTAGAATTACCTTAAGCAAAGGGCCTTAAGCAACTGGAAATTACACTGTTGAAGGAAACCAGTTCCCTGCATCCTCATTTTTTGGGTTTTTTCTGCACTAAACTCCGTTGTCTGTTGTGACACACCACCTCCATCATGCAGATGGTTGTGCTAGTCTTACTGTAGTGAACATGCCTAAAGAAACTTCAAGTCAGACATATATAATTGAAGCTCAGCTTAGGCTCACAGTTGTTCATGATATATTATGCAGCTATATTGCAGTCACTGCTGCTGAAATTAAAATCCAAAATACAAAAAAACATTGTGTGAGTATATACACAAATGGGCCTCTTATCAGAATGAGAGTGGATAAGAAATTAAAATGATTGGTGTATTCTTAGCAAAACAAGATTAATCTGGAGATCAGCAGAGCTACTTCCATATTAATGAGTAGATGTAATTTATGAAAAAGAATCTAGAACATTTTGTCAGGAATTTTTCTGCAAACTGGAGCAGCTCAGAAACTCACAGGATACAAATCCTACAATAAGACCTCCAGTTTCAGCTGTGTTAGAGGTTCCTCTTAACCAGAATTTATATACTTTCAGGGCTGGATGTTGCCTCTCACACTCACCAAAATAGTAGCATCCTCTAAGTGGAGAACAGAAAGATAAAGGGTGCTTAACCCCATGCTGGTCTGATCAAACACCATTCCCTGCTAGCACAGGAAGAAGCATTCATCAAAGGGATATCACTTGAGTATGATCCTAGAAAAACATACACACATGCTTAACTTCACATTAATGGGACTATTTAGGTGCATGAAGTTAAGCATGTGTTTTAAATCTTCGCTGGATTGTACTCTGTATTTTCCTTTCCACTAACCTGAGCCTTTATGAAGGGTAGTTACCTTACTGGTCTGAAATGCCAAAAATTCCCTCTGCCTGGGAAGAAGATTTTATATGTCTGAATTCAGTTTTAGATTGTCCATAGTTGCCATAGGTTTTTAATGTTCCTATGTCTGTGGTTTCTATTTTTTGTTTAGGGTTAGTAGCACATTTTTACAAATTTCAAATAACTTGTATAGACTTGCTACTTTTTCAGATCAAGTATATATATGTAATTATATTTCAAATTAAAACCCCAAATAATTATTCTTTCTATTAAAAATACTATTAATAATGGTACAGGCTTCTAACTTTTTTACTAGTTTTTACTCTTAAATGAGGCTTTACCTTTCTCTCAACATTGATATAAAATAACTAAGGGAATTACCTCTTTTACTGATTTCTGTTTTATCATTTTGGGAGTGAGCAAACTTGTGCTGTGGTGGGAAGATTTCCTATTCAGTGTTCAATTTAGTAAAAAGAATATAGAGCAATGCTGAACCAGAGCAAAATATTTAGGTTCTGGAACACAGCGAGCTTTTAAGCAATTACAATCTTGAATCCTGGAGCTAAATTTAAATAATCTGCAGTCAGTGTTAGTCACTAAGTTTTGGTTTGCTGGGTAAACCACATATATCAGGAAGCCAAGCTGTTAGACTTCTTACAAACTTCATACTACTGTCACTACATATTTTACTGCTGCTCTTTTCTTTGTAAAATTCAAGTGTGTAATTTGCATCACTACTCTGAAAGTAAATTGCTATTGAGTCTTGACACCTGCCAGCACTGGTATTTATTTCAAGCTGTAAAACACTACTTTGAAATAAATATTGGGAAACTCATTAAATGTTGTCAGCTGTGTCATCTGTGTTAGCAAAAAATAATATAGCTAGGTATTTCTGGATTCTATTTTCTACTAAAAAATGAGTAAAACTTTTGCGAACACTGTTCTGTACTTTAAAATTATTTTCTAGAGTTAAGTCCCCTGATTTTTAGCAATTCTACACGCACAGCATTTTTTCCACGTGTTTCTTTGAGAAGCATGTGCAGTTTCTTGTTTTATACTTAGAAAATTCGATATCCAGTTAAAGGATTAAGTGGGCCAAGTCAGACAAGAACTCTTAAAGTGAAGTTCCCTTAGCCATCATTATTTCCAAGTGCAGACAAAAACTAAATTTAAATTAACTAAAAGGCTGCAGAGTGCATAAGCTCAGAAAAAACCTAGATTCTGATCCTGACCAGTTCTGGATAACTCCCAGCTTTTTAAAATGAATGGAGTGTAATTATCCAGGGAAATAATTTTTTTGTTATATTAGGAATTTCATTAATGCTTATGGTCGTATCTGCTTTACTCTTTACTGTCAGGAATCCTCCCTGCCTCATGAAGCATGTTTATCTGCTCCATGCTTATAGTTGCTGTGTACCAACTTTACTGGATCTGGGCTGAGAAGTGTCATAATCAAATTACCCCTACAAAAGTTATGTACAGAGGCAAGGATGGTTGTAATCACACATATTCAGCAGATGATTTCAGCTGGAAAGTGTATTCAATTTAGTATGAATTTCTTGCTGTGTTGATAGACTTATTTTTCAGAAGGTCAAAGGGAGGATGTGAGGGGAAAAAAGAAAAGCTCTTGTCATTATCTTAATGAGCCCTTCATACTTATGGTCCCACAAACCCAAGTCCCCAGTTCAGATCAAAAAATTATTCCAAAACATTTTTTTTTCCTCAAAGGGAACAAAATGCTACATAATAATGCCTGACAGTTAACTTGTGATCATCCCACATTTTTCTTGAACTTTCACCCATTCCAATCTTAGTGAGGTCAAACTTGTCTTAATCTTCAGATCTTCCATGCAAATTCCCCACTCTCCTCCATGCTCCTGACTGCATGGAGTTGTCTCCCATCACCTCCCTTTTCATTGGGAAGGTCAGTCTTTGTCCTGTGCCTGATGGTTTATCTTGTTACTGCTCTCATTTGTTGAACTGATCTCTTAAGTTATTATATACTAATGTCTCCCTCAAATCTTCTCAGGATCTGCTGCTTTGAAAGATGGGAACCAGTGTGTGAGATTGCCAAGAAACCCTTTTAGATGGCTGCTGGCTCAAGGCAGCACATGGTACAAGCCTCCCTCAGAATTTTGTCTCTCATCTGTGAGCTCTTGTTTGTCATTTTGTGTTATAAGCTCGTAAGAAAGGCAGTTTAAGGCTTGCTTGTAGTCCTTCACTTACTGAAACCCTGATCCTGATTTCAGCTGCAGAAGTTGACTTTGGTGAAATAGTAAACTGACAAGGCTTACCCAAAATGAATTGCTGAATTGGAGATTCATAGGCACTGTTAGTGCTGTTAGTAGGCAATTTTCAGCCAAAGATACATTATTAATGTGACCTCTCTGAGGGCCCTGTTCTGGACCGTGCAGCAGATGCGTTGTGGCTGACAAGGAGAAACCCTAAGAGCAATTACACAATATAGTTTGTCCTGGAAATCGTCGGGGAGGCCTTCAAATGGTATTAGAGAGCATTGTTATAACGAAACTCGTGCATCTCTGTGCAAGACTAGAAATGGAAACTAGCAGCTCAGAGAGAAGCATAAGGCTGAATTTATGTTGGGAGGACAGAAAAGAGTTGTAGATAACAGCCTAGGGGCACAGACCTTTCATGCTCAGAATCATGGCCTCAAGCAGAGGTGTTAAATCAGTGTTTCCAGACTGAAAAATTTTACATCACCACTGAGACCAATTCAAGCTTCCTGACGGAGCCATCTGATGGAAGATTTGAGCAGGGAGGGTTGGATTATTATCATATAAATAGTCTAGGTTTTCTGAAGAGGAAATAATACAGCCATATACATTTACTGAGTTGCTTTTTTAAGTGAAATGTCGTGATGAAGTATATAGACACTCTGCAAGTTCCTTTGAGGTATAATTTACAGCTACTAAACATACTAAGGAAGGCAAATTGTATATTGAAAGTTGTGTAGTTAATAGGCAATGGCTAAGCATTAACCAGATAGTCAAATAAGAATTTTGCTACATTTTGGTAAATAACTGTGCTTGCAATTTTACATGTACGGCTAACTTCTAGGACAGAATGAAAGCTACTGAACTTGGGCCTCTTGAAGCCTTGAATTTTCTTGGATCTGCCTAGAAAAAATCACTAACATTTATGCGTCCAAATCAGTTTAATCTAGGTATAAGTCCATGGGAAAAAACCCACCCTGTACTTTTGCATTTTCAGTCATAAATCAAATAGATTTTCAGGTTTTTTACTTAAATGTTTTATGTGCAGAGTGGTATGAATCTCAATGTTGTAGCTTTTCTGTGTATTTTGCAGATATCACCTGGCAGTCTGACAGAAAGCTGTCAAAGTAAATGACAAGAATTAATTACCATTCAGTAGAGTAAAAATTAGACAGGGATGTGGAACTCATAGGAGCTCCACAGAGTAATATACTACTTTATCCTTCTCTACGTTATGGTTCATTAGGTGTATAAATAAACCTTTTCAATACAGTTTGGCCATATGGAAGTAAATTGTCATTTTAAATTAAAATCTCATTAGTGAGACAGTATACACCTTGATACCAGAAATACACTTATTCTTGTATTGATGCCATGTTACTGAATTAACTGTCAGTGCTCTCCAGTTATCTACCTGAAGTAGATGACAATCAAAAAATATGTAAAATTATTTTATTAATTTTGAATTTGAACTTTCTTATACCTCTTCCCACGGCTGCATACCCAAGGGAAGAGAATTCCTTTATTACAACTGAAGCCTAAAATTCCACTGCCTCAGCTCTTAAGAGAATTGTAGAAAATGAAGAACCCTGCTTGCAACAGAGGCTGAAGAAGGGAAAAATAGCCAGTTTACAGGCCTTGGGGGATTCATAAGTCTTCCCATATTCCTTGGAATCCCATTGAACGAAAGTTACAGTGAGGCCATGGAGACAAAGGTCTTGTGTCTTTTTCTCTCCTGATCAAAGTGGAAAATATATTTTTCCCCACTTATTTTGTCTCTCAAATATTATGCCATCATTTGTTTTATATATTGGAAATTCAAAACTTCAGTTTAGCAAATTATTTTACCAAATAAAAATTAATTAAAAAGGTTTTGACACTGTTTTGGTTAGGGTATCCTACATATTGAAAGTAAATATCTCTGTGTTAATGTGGGAGAATTTGCAAAATATTTCTGTAATCTGAAAGTATTCTGTTTATGTCCATGTTGGAGAGATCAAAACAGATTGTCAATTTGAAAAAGGTAGGATAAGACAATTAAAGAATTTGCATGTTCTCATCTGAGAACTGCCATGCTAATACTCCTGCAGTGTGCTTGTGTGAAAAGAATTCATCCACTTAATGCAACAGAAGGGTTGGCCAAACTTTTGTAAACCTAGCTCTAAGGACAGAAGAGAGAAGAAGGTCAGTGGAGAGTGTATATTCAGGGAAAAAAACCCACACACTTTTGGATAAAAGGAGGTACTTTCAAAAATATTTTTCAGGCTAGAAACAATTAGGAGACAAATATGAAAGGGTGGGGAGCTGTAGAACACGCCAGCAAGGGACACAAGAAAGGAAAAAAGTGTCAAAAAATTAAAAAATACAATATTTATAGTTCAACAGGAAATTAGCAATAAAGTCACAGTGCTTGTGAGTAGAGTTGAAAGGAGAAAGTGGAGAGCACTGAAGGGCAAGCTAAGGTAATCCTTTCATTTTCCACAAGCAGCAGAATGCAAAAGATGGTAAAGGAGGTGTGTTTCTGAATATAAAGCTGTGATGTGTGTAGCTGTGTGTCTATCTTACTTTGGCAATATAGCAGAAAAAGCGGGTAAATTGAGGGATTTTACCTCTAGAAATGGGGCCTTCTTTGCAAATGCCAGTCTCTGTATTAGAATAGCTTAGCTGTGCATTTGGAATGTGTTGCAACTGAGAACAGAATGCAAACATGAAAGAGTATCACACGTGTTACTTTCATAGAACACTTACATATAATTGTCCCTCATACTCTCTGTGTCACCTGCATGTCACTGTGTCACCATGGTGGTTTGCCAGCACTCTTATCTGCACAGAACTGACTGAAAAGGGGATAAAAAGGGAGAAAGAACTTGTAAAAGACTTTTTTGGTAAGAAAAGCAGGGAAGGGAGCAGAGAACAAAACACTCTTGTATAGGAAAGAAGTATGGGTCAACATTCACTTGTGAATTTGGTCATTCTGTCAGGCCTCTGCATGTTTTGCATACTCACACTGGTTTGACAATACTGGAAGGCTCAATCTTTTTTTCTAGTAAAATACCGCTTTCACAGAAGCCCTGTGGGGTTTTTTTGTTTGTGGAAATTAATGAGTTACCATATAGAAAGATGAGAAATTTCAAATGTATCGATGCCAAAAGACATAATGGCGGATGTGGTTTCAGGGCAAAAAGGAAAAAAATTATATAGACATCTCTGAGGGATTGTTGACTATGGTTTGTTGTAGTGGCATCTAATTTAAGGCATCAAAGTTTTTTTTTGAGCTGGCCCCGAGTGACTTATATACGTCTGTCTGTCATCTCCCATTAGCATGTGCTAGTTGCAAAAGGATGTGGGAAAAAACAGTGGATTAAATATTTAGTGAAGCTTGGTTTTAAAATAAGGAAATGCTTCCAGCTACCAGAGGGTCCTTCCACAAAAAAGTGAAAACCCCTCTTTCCCACTCCCAAAAAATGTCATTTGACTAATAGCTTATGTCATTATTATAAACTTGGTTCTTTATATATAATTTGCAGCATACAAGCTTAATAACACTTCTTTGTAGATAACCCTTTCTGTCAATAACTGTTTCATGTTGGCATCACTGTGAAGTTATTTGAACGTTGCACCACAACATGTATTCCCTAATATTGTCAGGAAAGTTTGACACATTTTTGTATCCAAGACCAAGAGCAAATTCCAATACAGATTTAGGAACAAAATCTCATCAGATTTGCTTCGTTATAAACTTTTCAGAGAAAATGCTATGTGTTTTTTCAGAAATTTTAACCTTACTGTTAACTCTTTCTGTTTTAAATCTGTATTCTTAGCAATATATTCTACCAATTCAATATTCAGTAGTAGTATTTAAAAAAATAATGAGACTACATAGTGCTAAATCTATTCTTTCTACTCACAGTTATAGTAAAAATCATCCATCAAGTCACTGACATCTTCTTCCCTTTTAGTTGAAGTGTGGTGAACCATTTGTTAAAGTGCCTAGAAACATTTAAAAATCAAAGGTAAAAACAAGAAGGTCATTCATGGCTATTTACTCCCCAGTGAAATGAATACAAAAGAATGTTATTTGTCATGAAATCCCACTTTTGTCCATTTTTAAAAAGAGATAAATGAAAAAATAAGAGGACACAGACATTAATGTAGAAATGGGATTAATATCTATGTGTTCGTGTAAATATAAACAAAGATAAAATGCACGTATATTTATCGAACACATAAAGTAATACACATGCACAAGCATTCTATATATTTGTATGGTATACAATACATGGTAGGAAACACATTAAAAAATTAGTTAGTATTTATCTTCATGGTAAATTAGTTAGTATTTATCTTCATGGTGATAAGCCAGATCATTCATCCTTTTTCTTGCCTCTAGACCTTCTTCTATAGTATTTTGAGTTTGGTTTAACCTATCAAAAATACAGTAATAGAGGTGTTGTGACAGCTTGCTTACACTTAGAGATGCATTGATGTTTCTTGATATATTGTTTGGCACTGAAGGGTTTCCTTCACCCGTATTGTGATTGAGAAAGCAAAAGCCTTGAAATAGTCAGAAATCAAGAGCCTGAAATCACCCGCTGTTCTGTCCTATTTTTTGGCCTCTAGGTAAACTAATATTGAGTAATTGTGCAAATTTGGCTGTGCTGTTTTGTTTCATGTTAAGGGCTTTTCTTCTTACTGCTCCTGTCTAATCAGTAATTCGCTAGACATCACTTCTTAATTAATATCCACCAAGAGCTTACTCAACCATCCAACACCAATGTTTTTATAATTACGGATAATTGTTCTTTTACTGAGCTGTTCAAGAAGGAATATTCTTAAATAGCAAAATTTCATTGCATTTTTGATTTGGCCTTTTTATTTCATACTTCTAGACTCTAAATTCACCTGTTAGTCCTGCAGCACTGCTGTGTGCTGTAGACATCAACTGCAAGATATTCAACCAAGATAGGATTATTAATAAATTCAGACAGGAATTAAGTTCAACATTTATATATTAGGTTGGCTTCTTAAAAGCACCCTAGTAAGCAGAGCATTGAAATACTGGGAGCCTCTGAATATACCCTTAGTCATCTTTTACCAATCTGGTGACAGGTGCATGGAAGTACAGACTGAACCATGTGCTTGGGTTTAGTGATGGGACATAAAAAGTAACAGAACTGAGAATGATTTAGCCAGGAATGGTAACATATAACAGCATAATTTTCTGCTGGGGAATGCCCTTTACACTTCACACATGCAAAATGTGAATAGTATTCCAACTGAAAAAAACGAAGAAGTGTGTGACACTTGGTGCACTGAAATTGATAGCATTTAAAAAATAATGGATTGTTCCCCAATCAAATTCTCAAACTGTTCAGTTTAAAAAGTCACTTTACAAACTGATTGAGTTATGGGGAGTCCATAGCTGAGGAATATGGGTTAGCTCAGTGTGGCAATGAATATCTAGTTATGCAGTTTCTGCATGTTTTCATTGGCAGCTTTCATGATGGAGCTCTGCTTCATTGATGCAGCTTGTAGTGCACTGTTTGCATGGGAGCACAGTGGAAAAAGTGCTAGACTGCTTACCATCAACTGAAACTAACACGGCATACAAAACAAAAAAAAAAATCTAATTGATGACAAAATTTGGTTTTGACCTTTGAACTTCGCATGAGAACCATGTTGTAAAAACAAAAATTTCACAAATGCCTAAGGTTTTTGTATAGAAACTGTGACTTTGACAGTTTAAGATGTGATGTGAAATTTCGTTTGAATTCTTCTGCATAATATCTGATAATTATTTTATACCAGCACACAACTAAGAAAGATCTGTCAGCCTGGATTTAGAGGACTGCTGGGTTCTTTTTATTTGAACTCTAAATACCAGCTTTCCATGAAACTTGGCTGTTTTGATTTTATAGGCTTGTGGTCAAGAACAGCATGGTTAATTCATAGTAAACATGTGCTGGTAGTACACTAACTTTTGTTCTGTGAGTGTTGGTTTTCAATCAGTGATCACACTTAAAAAGAAACTAGAAATTTCTCACTGATTCAGAAAACAAGCACCTCATTTCTTTAGGAAATCATTGTCTAATTTTATATTAACACAACACAATTTGCAAGCATGGACAGATTTATCTATTGTACATTAGCACAAAATGTATCACTGATCTGGCATATGGACCATATGAGATTTGTACCTGAAAAGCTTTTCAAAGAATAGTGAAAAAAAAAATATAACTGAGAGAAATATAACAGCTTATTACTGCCTTTTCCATTTGTATACAAACAGCCTACTTTTCTGACAGAAATGTGAGTTTTCAGCTACTAACATGTTTACAGTAAATTTTATGGTAGGAACATATGTGAATATAGATATTCAAAGTACTTCAGCTTTCAAATGCATGTGTTACACATAAGAAGCTTTCATTATTGAGTAAGAAGCTGTGACGTTGTTATTGGAAGGGTCTTTTAGATTTAGAAGGTCTTTTCCTAAAGTCAACAATGATAGCCATGTAAAAGAAACTTTTATGAGTTTGCACATATTTAAGTGTAGTTCTAGATACTGTAGGAGTGCTGTCAAGCTGCAAATGATTTAGGAAATAGTGACAGTAATGATTCCGTGACTGCATTCCAAAATCTTTATGTTGCTGATTGTCTCAAGATACTTTCCGTATTGCTCAGAGAGCTCAGAGTAAGGGAAGGTGAGGCAAGGCAAGAAATTCTGCTAGTGTCCAGGGCCCTGCTGCTCCGAGGCTAGACAGATTAGGCTGTTGAGTAGTTTTATCACAGGGGGACTTGGCAGTTTTAGCCTTGGCTGTCTTCCTTAGCTAAAATGCACTAGGGCTACCACTGTGCACAGCTGATGAAATGTAAGATGAGAGATATGCAAGGAGCTTTGGGATTGCCCTCTATCTCTGCACTGTTGTCTGCATTAATCAAGAAATGGGTTGCTATTTTAGCCAGCTGCGCTCTTAAGGACTCAAGGACACCTGAAATTCATTGCAAACAGCGAGCAAAATAAGAAAAATTATAAAAATAATTGGTATTTTTTGGCTCTTCATTACTTACTTGCCTTTTAGTAAGAGTCAAACCAAAAACCGCCTGCAAAATATTGCTGCTGTTTAAAATTCTTTTGCCTGGCAATCAACACAATTTTTTTTTTCTTTTCTCTGAAAAGTATTAAAAACTATGGAAAAACTTTCAACAACATGAAGCACAACAAGTTGCAAGGCTGGTTGTCTTGGTGGAATGTGATGATGATGTGGCATAGTCAGTGCTCTGTTGCTTTGATGCCTAAGCTAAGCTTGAGTTTTCCCAGGCTGCCCATGGCCTTTACCCTTGTGGACAAGCCCTCTATTTACTGACAAGTTTTTACAAACTGCGAGAAACATTTCCTTCAGGAGAACATTAATTTTAAAACCCTTCACATATTCCATAGTTATTCCAGCAGAAATCCAACTTTTAACAAGACCTTTGATCAGATATTTGAAAAGGAGGTCACTGCTCAGTGATCAATGTGCACAGTCCTTTTGTGAGCAGTGATACTACAACAATGAATGCATTTCACAAGCACTTGTGTCTTCTTTACCCTTATACAAAACACAGAAATTCAACTCCCTCCTTGTTTTCCATCCCCCTTGAAATTCTCTCCAACCCCTGACTGTAGTAAACATGTCCTTCTCTCATCCTCTGCCCGGTTCTTTCCCTAACATACCAACAGTGCTATCAGATACTGAGGAATTGGACCAGTTTCACCCTTAATATAATACTGAGATCAATATGATGGAGAGCAACAGGTTCATAGAAACAGGGTGAGTGAGATGATGGGTTGTGCTCTGAAGGGCACAGAACACCACACTAAACTGATAGAATTAGTGACAATGGACACTGAACTGTAGGCGGCAAGAATTTCAGATAAAAAGCCTCTAATCCTTCTCCCTTCCCCAAACAGAGTCAATAACACTTCCTAACAGCCCTTCTGGCATATGGGTTTCTAACCTATTCCAAAGACTTTGAACAGTGGTCATTCCCTAGGCAACATGTTTCAGTGTTTAATTGTTCTTGCAATTAAAAAAGTTACCAAGACTGAATCATGCTTGCTATCTCCTGTCCTGTCTAATGTGGATGTATTTTTATTCAGTTTGTTTCTCATACAACTGTGTTAGTTGTTATGTTTTACACATGTATTTGTGAGGATATTTATATACATGTATCTCTCTTTATAAATAGTTTATTTGACCTTTTTTTACACCATATTTCAAATATTTACTGTGCATTCTATCTTGTCTTTGGGATCAGGAAAAAATCAAGATTTAGGATAACTTATTAATCTTTCTTTGTAATGTGGTTTTGTTTTGCTGTGTTGGTGTGATGGGGTTCTTTTTAGGATTTACCTCCTTTGTATTGGGTTTTTTTAAAGATATTATGAGCACTTCTTAACTCCTTTTCACCTTTGATAAGTTTTCCTTAAAAACTTACAACGAATTATGTAAGTTCATTGGAAATTTCGTTGCTGAAGTCAAATTCACTGGTTCCAATTCTTTCTTAGTCCTTCTTCCTATATTAATTCTTCCAATATCCTAAGATAATATTTCATGGTCACTGTGACCTCAGTTCTCACATTACGTTTTGATATTCTCATTGTGTTACTCCTGAAAGTAAGACCCAAATACAGAGGGTCATTCCTTCTTACTGTTTTTATACTTTTTGTCTCAAGAAGTCATATTGTAGTAAAAAAGCTTGAAGGGCAAGCTAGATAGCGCTTAATTTTTCTTTTCTCTGAGCAAAATGTCATCATGGATAGATTTTTGCATTATTAACATGACTCATATTATGGATTTTGCCAGTTGCTCACAGAAAACCTCATACTCAATAAAATAAATTATTAAGCAGCTGAGATGCTGGATATGATCTTCAATAATATTAGCTTGGACTTGTCATGTCTTGTCAAGTAAAATTGACTCAAAATGGAAATGCAGACTTTTATGAAGATTTGGTATCACAGTGAATATTTTTCTAGTCTCCTTGAGCAGAGACAGTAGATTTTCATATGTTCCAAACATTTGCAGGTAATTTATTTAATTTTTAAATTATTTTTAGCATTATCTATAAGTTAAATGTATAGAGTAGAGTAAATCAAATATTATTCAAAGCTCTAATAACATGTGACTTTGAACTTAATCATTAATGACATGCTATAAACAGTATGAACTAAATCACATGAGAATCAATTAATTTGCATTATCAAGAAGTCTGTAAAAATAATTACTAAAGCAAAGGTCTTTAAGATTCTGAAGCATTGCACTACCTGGATGACAAGCAGCAGGCAACAGAAATTCTATAAACCAGGAATTTTGCCAAACCTTCTCAGGCTGAAGTCCAAATGAAATTTTTTTAACTCAGCCAGGTTTTCCATACTGAACCAAGGAAATTGCAGCCCAGCAGAGTCCTAGGAGCCCTTGCCTAAACTTCATTGCAAGTGAATGTCTGTCTTTTCTCTTTTAATAGTGTCTGTATTAGATATAAAAAAATTGTATGTTAACAGGCTGACAGAAAATAAGACGTGAAAATACTGGAAATGGTGCTTGCATAACCATTTATGATGTGATGTGCATAATGTACAAACTGAGCTTCTGGTGCTGCAAAAGTTTACATACGTTATTAACATTATGTACGTAAGTAATTCCTGGAGGATTAGATTCTATAAGTCTCACTCAAGTCTCTATTATTTGAACATGTTTATGACTGCAAGTCTCAGCTTTCTTATCAGGAAGAATAAAAGCACAATAACTTTCAAAGTTCTGAGACAAACACACTGCTGTTTGTTTATCATAATGTTCTTGTAGTCATTTGTTTTCTTAATGCCACAATGTTTTCCTTCATTTGACAGTCTCATCTCACCACACTTATACATTTAAGTCCATGGTTTAGACTTAGTTGTCATTGTTACACTTTATCCATTATGCTGAAAATCCAAAGTAGTTCCTAACCCAAAATTTAATTATTCTTTCAGTTAGCAGACCTAAAATTGTCTCATAAAGTCATCAAAATAAGTTAGGTAATAACAGTTTTTAGGTCTAGGTGAGAAATGGGAAATAATGCAGAGGCAGGTAAGACGAAAAAGGAAATGGAAAGTCTATATGCAGCATCACCTTAGTAAGTAGACCACGATGGCTGAAAGATGCTGAGATGATAAATGGGCAAAGACTAGCCTGTTCTGCCATGACTGCTGGGGCAGAGGTCATTCACACCCTAATGGCTTGGACAGTGCTATCCAACTGTAATGAGGCAAAACAAAAGAATGAAAACCATTGCTAATGAAGTTGTTACCATCCTGTGAGAAAAAGGAACCTAAATAACCACAGCTTTGATCATTTATGGCAACTGATTTTTTTTAAGCTTTTAATGTTTATTTTTGTAACATTACGGACTAAAAAATAAATTCTTTAAATGAAAACCAAACCTGATCGACCAAACATGATACAAGTTGTTCAGATACACAGCTGTACATAGGTGCTCCCTGTTACAGATGCTTCTGAAATGATTACCCTGAGAAAGAACAGGAACAGATTTTACTATGACATATAACTGATGAGTGATGACTTACTTGATTGTAGAAGATGTTTTGTAGTTTTGACTATAAAAAAGATACACTGGAAGCATTCATATGCCCAAGATAACCACCAATAAACATAATTTAAATGAAAATTTTCTTACCTTTGGGAGGAGGATGGGGCCCCTTGTAGGTGTATGAGTCTGTATATGTGTTCTTTTGAGGGCTAGAGCTGTACTGAATGATGAATAGGGCTGAAATATATTTTTGTCAGAATAGAATAATTGGCTGTCCACATGTTCTTGGTACAAAACTGACTTCAAATACCTCAATTATGGAGACTTCTTACCCAGAATTGCATTCCAATGGGTGTTATGGATAAAGTAAAATAATTTACTTTTCCTCCTGCCCCTCTTTCAAGGGTGGGCAGGAAAGCAGTCGTAGAGCACAGCAGAGCATCAGGAATCAGGAGGTCTATAAGATTCCTGCTGGAAATGCCTGGGATGTGAGGAAGTCCTTCTGAGGGTGGAACCTAATCTTGTGTCTGCTACCTATAACTACGGAGACAAAACTTAGGGGAAATTTTAAAGCAACTGTCTTTCAAGGTGAGGGAGTACTGTTCTCTGATAACATGTAAGATTGCAAACATAAAGCCAGTAGTCCTGTCCTGTTTTGATGCTGATGTGCATGGCCAAAGGTTAAATCCCAGCTGGGTCCTGGTGGTAACTGAGTATTACAGCAAGGCTTTTGTGCATGAAGAAGTTGCAGCCACTGATCTGAGCCTGGTTCAAATCATGGTATGAAGTAAGTATCTTTAAAGCATGATATCAAGACAGGGCAGCTTTGGTAAATACAGCTTATTCATGGATGACACAGCAGTCTCTTGCTGATTTTTTTCTTTTAATTGTAAGAGTGGGTTGTTTAGTTGGTTTGTTGTTTTTTATGGTTTTCTTTTGTTTTTCCACTCTCTCAGTTACTGTATTACATTGTAGTGACTTGTTAATGAGTAAATTCATGGGCACACTGACAAAATCTGCCTAGCCCTATTCAACCTGTGAACATTTAGTGCTCAGTCACAGGCACTCCTTCAGTTGAAAGGAGTAATCGAGTCCATACAAACACTCATTGCCTATCTACAAATACTCATTGCCTAAACAAGTATATGTGATAACTATTTTCCCCAAAAAAGGCAGTTTGTGCATTTTCTCTTTCCTGGAGATTGTGTTTTGGTGATCCTCTGTTAATTGCTGGTTATCCTTTCAGGAGCCTGTAAATGAAAATATAAGACATGCCCTGTGGGTTGGGGCATGCACCAAAGACAGTTTGGGCTTCAGACAGTGCAACCACTGAAATAACAGTTTTATTCATATAAGTTTTACTTAATGAATATAATTTTTAGAATTTGGACTGTGTAGCTGATGTATTGAGTAAGAGCTGTTGCCTGTAGCAAGAGACATTGTGAACAATCTTCTTTCAGATAAATCTTTCCCTTTATTTTGTGCATTGGAAATCTCTGGAGTCTGGGAGGGTGTTCTGGAAAGATATCACTGCATGCTTGCCCTCTACTAACGTTTTTTCTTAGGTATTCTCTTTTGGCCACTGTTGTGAAATGAATACCGAGATAAACAGCCTTTTTGATTTTACTAAGTATTTCCTTCATAATAATCTTAAGAAATGAACAGAACAAAAAGAAACCAGGCTGGTTTTCTTCAGGTAAATTAATTTCAAAGACGAAAATATTTTTGTATCATTTTAGATGCATTGCATGTCCAGTGTGATCTATTTCAGTCAGTCTATACAAATGCCTTAGGCAGTGCTATGGCATAAGGATAATCCCCCAAAAAAAATCACTTTGAAATGCTTTTTCTTCTTTTTTTCCCAAGCTCTATACTATATTTATCAAAGGCTCTCAAATTTGTTCTTGTCTCCTTTCTGAAAAGAAACTCCAAATTCCTTAATTCCTAGTGTCTAACTAAAGATATGCTTGAATAAAAAAAATTAATAAATGGAGTCGTCCACTTAAAACTTTATAAGACATCCACACTACTGTTTTGAGATTTTGGTTTTACTGCAAATTAATTATTATGATATTCTGCTTTGAGTTATCCACAGCAACTTATCTAAGCTGTAGATGTACATCCTAGATAAATAAAGAGATGCTTGAATGACTGCTTGATGACTGCCTGGATTATTAGCTCCGTCCTGGCATTTGACAAACATGATTCTATTTTTTCAATGAAGTTTTTGTCCAAGAGCATGCTATCAGTTTTTTTTAGAAAAGAGCACAAACTAGTGAACCCAGTGAGACGTGGATTTTACAGTGAATCTCAAACATGACCTGTCGCTGTTGAACCACTAGCAGAGAGAGTCCAGCTCTTCAGTGTGGCCAAAAAAAGTGCATTTTATTAATTAATTCCAACTTATATAGACTTTCAAAGGTCACCCAGATTGGTCAGTTCAAAACCTCCCCCCAGGCTGACTGGCCAGGCTTGAATGTCCATATCTCGAGAGACCTTTTCAAACAACATCCAAACTTTATCTTTGTTTATAAAACACAAGAAGAAGAGTGAAAGAATTCTCACGGGAAAGGTCTATGCTCGCCACAATGACTATGTGAGATGTCCCTGCCCATGTCCCCGGTCAGTGAAGCTGGGTGTCCCATGACTGCCTGTAAGATTCCTTAATGCTACTAATTCCAGGAACACTTGTCATTTGGGCTCTCACCCTATTCTTTCACAAAGAGGCAGCTCACATCTCAATTTGTGCCTACACCAACAACCCTTTCACTTCCCTAAATGTTGTTTTTGGTGAATCACAGTCTCAAAGTACCATGTTTTCTGCAAAGACCTGATCAAACAAAGCGAATTTTTATTTTGTTTTCTGGCTCAGAACAGACCAGGTTTCATCAGGACTGAGCTTGCTTCTGTCTTCTGCTCCTCTGCATTTCTCTATTCCAGATGGTACCCCAGATGGCCAACATTTTCGTATATACCAGAAAGGTGACAACCTTTGTGTTACTCTTCAGTTAGACAACTGGAGTGTTCTCTCAGAGATGTGAAGGATTTGTAATGTAAGGAAGAGGCATAAATACCTAAAGAGAGGGATCAGGACAGAATGAAGCAATAATACCTGCTTAGGCATACTATTCAAAGTCACTTATGGTATATAACTGAAGCTGCAATAATAATTGCCCTACAGAACATTTTTCAAAAGTAGCATTATTGCAGAATAGAACACAGGATGTACAAGATTTCCTGGGTCAGGACTAGAGGAGAGACCAAAGAGACACTGAAAGACACTTGATCTACAGCCCTTCTTTCTCAGATACAGGAGATTTGTGGGTTCCAAACTTCAAATGGAACCCATAAACATGAAAGAGTTTTTCCCTACACTTCAACAGAGCTTTTCTCATGGCACGCTTTTCTGATGTTTTGATATGGTAGGGAATTTTGGTGGTTGCTGTGTGTGATTTCTGTGCATGTGTCATTTCCTCAGGCTTAATGGCTTTCTTTAATGGCATACATAATTCCTTCACTTTTTTATAAGTGTCCTCACGTTAAGAAGACATTTTCAGTTTGACCTGTGTAAGAAGCCATCATATTGGAATACAAAATGAAGGTCTGTTATGGAACCGAAGGTTTTCTGTACACTTTTGTATTGATAGGAGTGTAAAAAATTCCATGTTTTATATTTTTCAATTTACTGTTGAAAGTTTCTAGTTTTCCAGTTCCTTGTGTTGTAGTATTGTACTATCAATTGTAGTATTCAAGTTACTATTTTTAATAGTGATAGCACTAGAAAATTTTGTAGTATATATAATTGTGAATGAAAATCCCACTTTATTCAGATCCTAAACTGCATGGGACAGCCTTTGTGTACCATTGCTTGTACATACAACATAAAATTACTGTTAATGGGCTTCATAGTAGCCTGCGTTCCATGTATTTTGTTGATAAATATGGCTTAAAATTGATACATTTTGTTTAAATGGTGCAAGGTAATGTCAGACACACACACAGTTTTCAATGGATTTAATATTTATTTATGCTTACATAAACTAATAAATTTGACAACATCATCATATAACTAGTTTTCCAGAAAAGCAATTCTAAAGTAAAAAGAGCCGTGATATTTATCATCTTGAATGATAACAAATGGAACCTTCACTTTATTTTAATAAGTTAATGCTGTCATGTGCAAACCTCCTTAGATACCTTGGATAATAAAATAGCTGTCACTTTAGCTTGTGGAATTAGGTATGTAGTGATTATATAAAAATGAATATTCTGCTTCTAAATGTGAAAAGCTGACCTTTTAAAAACACTTTAACAACTTTTAGTGTTATCATAAATCTTACCAATTCTTTAATGTTTCAGGTTTTTGGTTGCATATATTACACTAGTTCTGTGAGTCAACTTTTGTTACAGGGAAATTTGGGCCTGGGGCCAGGTACAGCTTTGGAGAGCTTTTAAGTTTGAGAGCCTGTTTCACAGCTGGAAAGCTCCCCAAAGTGAAGTGATCCCAGAAGAATATGTTTCCCATTACCCAAATCTCTACCAAATCATGCCTTGTAGCTCTAAAATAATTAAGACTTTGGAAGCCCCAAGAGGTCTTTTTTGATCCATGAATGAAGCTACCCCAGGTTCAAATAACTAAAACCTGACTCCTTCTTAACCAATGAAACATAAAACCCCTTCATTTGTCAATGTAACATAAAGAGAATGCTCAAAAATGTCAGAGCCTTTAGACTTTAATGGATTCAACCTCAGGACATGTCAAGAGTTTTGATTGCAATTGTTGGAGATCAGGCTGAGGTGTCTATGCAAGTCCCCCGGGGAGAAGAATTAATGTTCTATAAAATATGATGTAAAAAGACACGTTACTTTATATTGAAGTTTGAATGATGATGAAATTCATAAAATCAGAGGAAATCCTTCTAGTCTCTGACACTGCTATTACTGGTACACTCCTTAGCAGGGTAAGAACACTGATTAATTGTAAGTGAGCCACTGCTACTATTATAAGATAGGAAATATCTATTTGTGGGAAAAGATAGCACACCAAGCTTTTTCTTTATTTTATATTCAGTTAAAATGATACAATGGCTTTGGAAAATACCTTAGTAGGAGAACATGGAGCATTATCTAGCTACTACTAAGAAACATTTCACTAGAGGAAGAAATCCACTGGCACGACTTTGTTGGAAAAGTAACAAAGGGGTTAATATAAGTATCCAAACTTCACTGAGATTCAGAAAGTGAAGGATGATATTTACAGGCTATGATTCCAAGATGAAACTTGCAGGAAACATAACAATAACATAAGCTTCATTGCATTTCTTTCAGTTCCTATTAGAAAAATTCAATGCTTTAAAAACTTTATTAGAACCTGTTCTGGGATTATGAAACAAAAATGTAGTTTGTAGTCTACCTCTGATGTCTGTGACTTCTAAAAGGGGGAAATTTTGCCGGATGCTAACTTCTGAAAATTTACTTCTATATTCTCGTGCTTGTTTAGTGATTTGTAAATAGAAAAAGAAAGTGGGACATGGGTTGTGAGGGGAGAACTGATGTCACTTGGGCATTGGAGTGCCCAAGTGTGCTCACAACTGTGCTCACAAATCAGCCATCCAGTTAAATTTAATAATACTCATTTGTAATTGCTGCTGAAATATTAATCCCTCAATTACGGCTGCCTCCAAAATCACAGAACTTAAAGTATATTCCTTATATTGAACTTTTTTTTTTTCCCTGAAACCAGTCTACTGACTAGAATTTCTGATGTCTAACAGGTGGCATTAATATGTTATAATTCCATGTTTTAATACAGCATAAACCCATAGTAGTTAAAAAATTCATTTAATCAGCAAAGCTGTAAGGAAATTCATCAAATACAATAGAAGTATTTACACACTTTCCCTTTAGAGTGTGCATATTTATAGTTGGACTACCTACTGGGTGATGATACTGAAATAAATGAGGTTTAAAAAACACTGTTAAGTTGGCCAGCGTGCCTCATTTTTGGCCACATGAAAATATTCCTTTATTCCACTGTTCACTGCTTGGACCCTGTTTTGAAGAAGAGATGCCAGCTGATGAAGATTTTTTGCAAATACAAGTACATTCATCTCATGCATTGCCAGTGTTTCATCAACTGGCAGCAATTCCAGACACTGCTAAATTATGGCTAGACTAATTTGGTAACTGTAGGGTTTATAACCTCAGGAGAGACTATTTGAAGTGCTTAAGTCTAAGATTGTCATTAAAAATTTTTCCTTACAATAGAAGTACCCAGACTTCAGCTGCTTTGCTGTCACAGCTATAACTAAACAGCTGCTGCATCTTGAAGGAAACTTGAACCTGCAAGTGCCATGACATTTTATACCTTCCTGAGCAGTACCTAAATCAGCAGACTTTACCATCCCTGGAAGTGTTCAAGGTCAGGTTGGATGGCACTTTGAGCAACCCGGTCTAGTGGAAGATGTCCCTGTCCCATGGCAGTGGGGTTGGAACAGGACAATCTCTAAGGTACCTTCCAGAAAAAAACATTCCATGATTCTATTATTTTATCTGCTGAATGTCCTTTTTATGCAAAGTTTCATGTTGCAGTTGCATAAACAGCAATAAAAGCATGAGTGGAGATTAGATTTCTCAAGACGGTGGTTGGTAGAGTCATGGTTGCCTTTTTTGGTAGACATTTTCTCTCACTTCCTAAGTCTTTTATTGTATTCTTGGGTATAATTTCAACAGAAGTGGAACAATGTTTTCCCTTTTTCTGTATAGATTTTTGGTATGGCAGTTGGAGCATGCAAAACAATGGATGTGGGTGTGAACTCCCTTGGAGTAAGGAAAAAATTGATGTAATCAACCTGAACAATTTCTCTAATTTAAAGTTTTAATAAACAAATTTTTGAGGGGGGTGCAATGTTGTAAAAGGCTGGTGGAAATATCAGCATCTGCCTTTCTGCTTACATTTTTAAAAAAGGAAATCTTGCTCAGCTTATTGAGGCACTCATTTTTTGGATGCCTCATTTAGGCTTGAAAACCTGACCCTGAAGATAGACTTGTACTATAAATCTTCAGTTAGATCTAGAAATCTTCATTTGTATTATGAATTTAAGTGCATATTCTCTGTGGAGAGAAGGTATTTTCCTGTGAGTGCTGACTGGGCTGCCCTGTTTGGTGTCCTAACCCTCTTGGACATGGTTTTGAACACATTTATTTTCCATGTACATATTTAAGGCATCTAAGAATCTACGTAGAGTGAGTAGAATCTGGATTAAAATTTTGTAGCAGGTGCCTAAAGTTTAGGCATTTTACTGTGGATCCTGCCTTGGGTTACATTTGAACCTGTGAGCTAGAGATGTAAAGATCTATGTTATGTTTCCTGTCTTTTGAGCCATCTAGCGCTATCAGACATATTCTTACTGTTGCAAAAAATTTACTGCATATTGACTGCTGACAGGTCTCTCTTTGTCCAATGGCTTCACATATTACCAGGATTTGTACATCAGACCTGGCAGTGTTACTCTTTTGTGCTTATATTTCAGGATTAAATTAAAGTGTTGCAGAAGAAATAGCTGCAATAGAATTAGATTTATTGTACTTTCTAATTTTTCTATTAGTCACTTTTATAATTGAGGGCCAAATTTTCAGCTGGAGTGAATTCCTTTAATAAATTCCTTTCCTTCCAGAGTTCCCTTAATAAGTTATCCTTCTTGAATGTGAAAAGAAATGCATTGATTTGTGCTTTGAGATTGCATGGATTAACTTTGACTTCAGCTTTTCATCTGTTGCATTGATCACATATAACAAAAGACCTACAGAGACAATATGTTTATAAGGACTGGATGTTAAGTGGGCTGTTTCCTGAACTGTACATAGCAGACATTGTCAGTAAGCAGCCAATTGTATTTTATTTTACTTTAGTGTTACCACATGGGAAAGCTGACAGTTAAAATCTCTCATGTGCTCATTTTTCAGGAACAGTGTGTTATTTTTATACCAATATTAGAAATATTTACACATCCAGCATTTGAAATATAAGAGCGTTTGCTTTTCTAAAGAAAAAGATGAGTGGGGTGGGTGGTTTCTGGATGAGAACGATTAATCATGCTCTCCATGTGATGAGTTAAGAGTCCTAAATTTCTAATTTGAAGATTTATAAAAATAATATAGAATGCTGATTAATAACATTCCCAAATAGAGTTCGATTAACATTTTGGTACTTTTTTAATCATAGGGGACAATACTATAGTTATTTATTGCTTTAAATTTTATAATTAGGAGTTCTAATATGTTTTTAAGCACAATATTGGTCTGTGGAGAGTCAAGGAAATGGCATCTTCTTTGGTTTGTTTCTAGAATACAAATGGCTTGGTTATGAGTAAGTTTATTTGATTTTCTTCTTGGATTTCTTCCTCTTCCTCCTCCATTTAGCCTTTCATACCTACCTGAACAAACACACTTTCACTTCCACAATCAATAATTCATTCTGACTTTTAGCATCATTCATGCTCCCTGCATTCCTTTTTAGCAATGCACACTTGCTCACTCTTATAACAAAAAACATGCATTGTGGTTAGGCACAGAGGTCAGCACTAGTGTTGTGTCACAGGTCAAACAAGATCACTCACATTCTTTATCAGGGTCATTTCTTCTCCCTGGGTGGGATATGAACTTTTCTTTTTCTCAGAGAGGAAACACCACAGATGTTCACCACTCCTTGTTCAGGATTTCTGCTGCATGGTTTGCCATCATTTTTCATGTAAACTTCCAAAACAACAAGGCATGAATCACCCATAACTTATCCTTCTTGTTATGTTCATTATTCAAACAGCAAAGTAACTGCACACTGTATTTAAATGCACTTGTGATGTATGGAAAAGTTCACTCCATATTTTTAAAATTGCATTTTAAGATACCTCCAATACTCACAGGAAATATTTATAAAATGCTCAAAGTGCTTATATTTGTGTTTTCATAGAGAAATGAAAACTTCTTGGTTGCGTATGATTTCATGCTTAGTATAACTTGATTTAATATTATAAATGCTCTTTTTAGTTCTTTCTTTTTCAATTATTGAGCAAGATCATAACATTTAAATTAAATTATTCTGGTTAAAAATGTTTGCAACTTTTTGTGATGATTTTTCTCTAGGTAAATGAAGCTCTTTTGCCATTTTTTCAGCTGTAGAAAGGCAGTATTATCGATATTTTTTATTATTCTTGTGTTTTATTGACTCTAAAAGAAAATAGGGTATTAATTATGCTTTCACCACTGAGTATTTATCTTCCATGGAAGAATGAGGTAACACAGAAGAAATTCTCTTGGTAATCTTCCCATTCACAACTGAATTTTTTGCCAATACGTGTCAGCAACCTCCCACTTCTAGGTAGTTTAACGTCATAAGCATTTCCTAGAACATATGTAATTCTTTATTCTTTTTACTCCATGGTTTCCCTTTTCTTTTTTTTTTTAAGACTTTGGAATAATAAACTAAAAAAACCCAATCAACTAAGTCCACAACAAGCATTTCTGAGAGCTTTTATAATTTCAGATGCTTTCTTTCACTTTTTAAAATGTTTTTTTTAGTTACATTTCAAAAGCAGTAGGTGTGCCTATCTCTTGTGTACCCTTGCTTCAGAAAGCAATATTTCTTACTTGTTTTGAGGCATCAGTACAACTACTGGTCCTTTCTGGTTCTCTCTTGAGTGCCTGTGTGATACAAGGGTAAAAAGGAAAAAGATAAGGATCATGGCAGGCAGATGTTCCTTTTGGAAAAAATCCCTAGAACAATGGTACAGCTGAGCCCAAATCTAAAAATTACTGACTCATAAAACAAGAATAATTAGGTAAAGTCAGTTCACTGACTTAACAGCACCACCTTATGTTATTATTGTTTGTCTTGCAGTAATACCTAGATTTCTGTTAAGTTTCACCATTCCATCATGCTAGAAAGAGCCTGTTTTCCGTGGTCCAGAGACAGGACAGAACTTAATAAGTAGGTAAGACAGAAGGAAAAAAGGTCAGCAAAAAAAAAAGAATATCCAATTCATTTTAAAAACTGTATGGTAGTAATGTTACAAAGCATTGGCAAGGTGTTGGAATAGGTTATGTGTTAGGGTAGTTGAAATGAATAGTACCAGGCAAACAGTATTTTGCAGTATTTGCATGGATACATTCTGAAAGTTACTCTTTTTGTTCAAACCACCCAATAAAGCAGCACTTGTATATTATATGTTGGTAAATATGTGGAAGAAATTTCATGTGTTTCAGGGCAGTTCCATAGCAGAACAGCTGCTTTGCTGGAATTGGGGTTACCAGCTTAGACATAGTTAATGGATATAACCATTTAAGCTAAGTACTTGCTGCTCCTGTATAACTTGTCTCTTTACAAGACTGTGCCGACATACCTTGTATGAAATAACAATGATGTTCACATCACCCCTATATGGCACACCTATTTCACATATACACATCTTGACCAAATACCTGTGTATGACTTCCTTTATTGCTTAGCATTTCCCTAACTGAACCCAAAAAGTTACAAAGGGGTCAGACTTGCCCAGTGATGCCATTTTCCTTCATCACAAGTGTAGCGCCTTAATGCCACATGTAAGTGTAAGCCATCAACTTTCTGTTTTGACTCCAAATCTTCTATTCTTTTTTTTAACCACAAGTATGCATATAATTTGTCTCTAGTTTGAAGAGAGAATGGTTCATCATATTTTAAATTTTTTTCATATAAATCAAAATTTATTGTGGAGTTTTTTTAATGTTAATTAATGCTGGAGTGGATTGACAAATAATTTTGGTTTGTGAAAATCTAAGAATTTGTTGATTTCTTTAAATGGAATTACTTTGTGCAACCTTTGAGTACAAATTATGAAATACACATATCTGTAAAAGCAGCAGACTTGTCATCACTCTGCCCAACACTTGCATCACATTATAATACTGAAAAAGCTTACTGCCCTATTTCCATTAATTTTAGTAACTTATTTTGGCTGTTGTATAGTTCAAATATTGCAGAGTCCCAGTATTTAATTTTAAAATTTATGTGCTTTGAAAAATTGTATAAGGCAAGAAATATTCTTTCACTTTTTGGGCTGTAGCTCAGATTTACATTTTTAGAGCTTCCATCAGCTTTGGCAAAATGAAGATTAGCTTGATCCAACTTCTGAAGCTGGGAGCTAAGCCAAGACTCTGGTAGTCAGAGATCTGCAAAAGCATGTTGCTGCTCCATTACCTGACATTTTTGGCCCTATTTTTGAGATTTTTATATACTCTTTTTGTTTTGTGTGTATAGGTCTATTTTCTTTTTCTCTAAGGCTGGAATCAGAGCCTATTTTCACCTAGCATCTTTAGCACATCGCTGAAGGCATTATGAAGCAGTTCCCTGAGCCCAGCTCCACTACTCTAGGGATACGTCAACAAACAAGTGGTTAAGCTGACATAACCATGGACATTCCAATCGCTTATGACTATTTCATACTAATTAATAAAACAAGTGTAAATTTTTCCAAAATGCTTATGCTTACCAGAAGTAGCATTTGTACCACCCCATCAGTTATCTCAGCACCTGAACATTTACTGAATAGAAAAAAGTTTCATATAATATGCAGATGCACTGTTGAGCATTAATAACCCAGCTGTAATCAAGCAAAGTAGGAACAGTCCAATTATTCCACAGATATAATTTACTAAATCACTATGTGTGGATTAAGTTTGTCACAGTATAACTATCTCTATTGAAAATATAAATGCATATTGAAAATATATGTATTGTTAAGGGCAGTCTCTTATCTGCTTGTGTCTATACTTGCTCTGCAAGCAATATTTAATTTCTGAAGGTGTTACACATTGCAAATCTAAATTTCGCAGAGCTGATTTCTTATTTACATATATTTTTTGATAATATCTTCTTCATGTTGTATGTAATGAAACATTTCAGAAATGGCTTTGAAGGCCATAGAAAGGCAGTCTGCTCATGCAGATAGCTTAACCACAGAAGAATCTGTATTATCATTTCAGGTATGACTATCCACCGAGAGATGATACAGAGAAGGAAATGGATTCGTTTTTACTCTTTTAACTATGAGGGGTTTTGTTTTTGTTTGCAATGAAGTGCCACAAAAATTGTCACATGGTGAAATTGCATTGGCAAAACAAAATGGAACCTTTGCAAATTGGCACTTATCAAGGCATTTTAGGGGTCCTCTTGTCACACAGCAGAAAAAGCAAAGTAGGGAAAGGGAATGGAAAAGTTGGCAAATGGTCTTGTGGTCATAATTTAAAAAAATCCAAAAAAAAGGAAAAGTTCATTAAAAGCCACACTGAATTAAAAACCATAAATATATGCTACCCTAATTATCCTCTTTTAAATTAAATGATATAAAAGGCAATGTTGCTAACTATAAAGTATCACATTATTCATTCACTCAAAAATGTGACAGAATTAGTGGAAAAGTAGAATGGTATCACTTTGCTTTCTGACATAAGTTAATTTAATGTCAGATACTTTAGAAGTAAATTTTTTACCAGTGGACTGTTCTTAAAAAATAATATTTTTGGGGTTTAGCATTCTGCTAATAGAGTGCTTTGGTTTGTAGTGGGGGAGATTTTTCCCTTAGTGTATAAATACACTTTTCTACCTTTGGGAAAAAACATTGTCCCATTCCCTTTGTTCCTCTTCCCTCACATCACTATCTATGCTCATTTTCAGGGAAAGAAAAAGGAAATTAAAAGTGTGGGGGTGTAAGGAACTTTTGCCACACTTTGCAACACAACAAGATATAAATTGAACTCAAATGACTTCGGCAATTTGTTGCAAATGTGTTCAACTAATCCTCCAAGGCCTTTCCCTTGACACCAGAAGAATTTTCCACCTTTCTTAGGTTCATTCTGTTGTCAGTGGCCTACACATGCGTGTGCTTTGCCTTGACAGGTCACAGAAAGTATAGACCAGCCATTCACCTCCAGCTGCCCCTCCATTCAACTTCCTCTAAGCAATATTGGCTTCTGCAACTGAAAACTGCTTTTTACATATAATGAAATTCACAAGTGCATTGGAGGAAATGTGGTTTTTTTTCTGCCCCCACAATTTCAATAGCAGTTTATTCCTTTAAAAGGCAAATTGAAGAAGGGAATAACTTTGAAAGCAAACTGGAAATATAAAGACAGGAAATGAGTCTGTGACTGTATAACAGAATTCATAAATGGGTCCTTTTTTGGTATGAAACTGGGCTTTTAAAGTAGAAAAATCACCTACTTAACAAAACCATTTGCTGTTTCAGCACTGCAGGAGCATGAAATAAATCCATGTTTCTTTCTAATATATCATTCAGTCTATCAAACTATTTCCAAATGACCTGAGTTCTAGCAGTGCAGCAGAAGGTTCTATACCTCTGCTGGGACAGTGAGATTTTTAATATAATCCTTTGAATTTCCATGTTCATTCAGGTTTACAGAGATGCCTATAAATTGTCCCTTAATCTGAAGGTGGGGCAAGCATATATTTCCCAAATTACGAGCTACAGACACTCTAACTTCCCTCAGAAACCCCTTTTACTTCTTCTGTAGGGAGAATTTCTGCATTTTAATGCATTTAAGCCTAGTCCCCTCTATAAGTCTCAAGTGCATCTGTACATGCTCATTCTCCCACAGTTATGCAGAATCAACAAGATTGTCCCTAGTCACTGAATTGTGGTGCTGTCAAGTCAAACAGCATTGATAGAACACCTAAATCACTTTATTAGCATGGCATTAAAAGCCCTCAACCCTTGCCAGCACAGTTTAGAGCAGCATGTAACCATCATGGACTTAAAATTTCCCTCTAGCTTGACTCCATTTCCCAGGTGAAAAGTACAAGTAATCAGCTAGTTTGTGTGTCTCCTGCCCCCCACATCAATAAATAAAAGGCATGGACACACAAGGCATGCATGCTGTCAAACAGTTCTGAGGATTTAGACTTAATTGACTAAAAAGAACATTTCCTTCAAGATTTCCTAGTTGTTCTGCTTCTTGGGAAATACTTCTGTTTTCCTTTTCTGAACTTTAAGACAAGATACTCCCAAGTATCTTTTCCTATGGTAACAACTTTTCTTCCAATTCAGAGATTTGAAGAGAAAGAAATATTGCAAATGCTGTCTATGCTAAATGTAAAAAAATCTTGGGAATTTTTGCAGATTTGGGTTATCTCAGGTTGTGTTGTGCATCAGAAGGTGACAAAGTGCTCCATAGCAAATGTACTTGGCAAGTAAATGGAGAATAAAGGACAAAATCATTGTGCACATTAGATGGATAGGTACAACTTGTGTATATATAAAGTGTTTAAAAAAATAGATGGTGGTGAATGAGGTGGAGATGATGTCAGTGTCCTGTTGTGTCCCTGTAGCTGGGGCTAGCAGATATGGATGGCTGGGTTTTCTGCAGGTTCAGATATACTGCTTTCAGTAGAACCAGGTTAACCAAGAAACTTTAGAAATCTTTTCCTTTTCTTTATTTCTTTCTTTCTCCTTAGAAGCACTGCTGTGCTCTAAAAGACTACTTATTGCTGTAGTCTAAATGTATCATGATATTGTGTTAGGGTATGTGAACCACGTGAACCATAGGAATAGACACTTAAGACGACTGACAAAACAGAAAGGACATCCTATATGTCAGAAATTCTTATCTTGGTCTTATTTAGCCTAATCAGTTTTGTGGTTTTTTGGGGGTGGGTTGTTGGGGTTTTTTTGGTTTTTTTTTTTTGTTGTTTGTTTGTTTGTTTTTTGTTGTGGTCGTTTGGTTGGTTTCTTTTTGGTTTGTTTTTTTTTTTTGTTTGATTTGGTTTTGTTTACTTGTTTTGTTTTGATTTTTTGGGGGGGAGGTTTTTTGGTATTTTTTTGTTTGGTTTTTGGGTTTTTTGTTTTGTTTTGCTCGCATGTGTGTTTTTGTAATTTTGCGTGGAGATGTGAAACAGGGAATTATAATGACATTTTCACTCTAAGCAGAGTAACAAAATACACTGCTATCTCAAATCTTGATTATCTACTAAGAAAGAAGCTATAGAAAAATAGTGTGTGGGCGAGAGTGGAGGAGGGTGGTGATGGCAGGTGTTCTTTGTATATTTTTAAAAAGTAAAGGTGTTACTCTGCTGAGTCATTCTGCCATGTATCTCAAAATGGCTGATTTTAAAAGTGTATTTTATTTGACATTTATTGATGGTCAGCAAAACCTGTGAAAGTATCATATTGCTTCCTCCTTTAAATTTTATTTTTAAAGGCAATTTTTTCTGTCTCTCATGTTAGAATGTGGGGGTTTGTTCCTTTCTTTTGATAGGTTATATAGGAATGGTATTTTTATTATGCTTGTGGAGGGGAACTTTGAGAAACAGTTTAATTGTCTTCATTGACAGATGAATTATGTTTTTTTAAGGAAAAAAGAATGGACTGGATAACATCTTAAACTTATTTAAATATAATTCTTTTTACACTGTTTTAGAGGAAAAATGTCATCTTGAGTAAAACAGAATAGACTGAAAACATCTTAAACTTATTCAAATATTATATTCTTTACTGTGTCTTATGGAAAGAGTTTTTCTTTTAAATTCTGAGCCAAATTCCACCATACTGTGGTCATACAGTTTATATTATTTTTAATATTAGTATATTGAATGCAAACTATACCATTCTACAACACATTATGCATTTAAAAATAAGATATACTACCTACCTCATAATTATCCAAGGGCAATTAATAGCATTTAAAATTAATAGTCACTCTACATCTAGACAGATTTGTTAAAAGATACAGCTTTTGGGTCATTTGCAAAATTCAACCAAATCAAAGTTGATTTCAGTATTTTCTTTCCGTTAAGTATTCATTATTTTCTTGAAATTTTTTTCAATATATTCTTTTGCTTAATTAATAATTTTGCTGAGTTTGTTTTCTGCACAGTGTTCACTTAAGTGTGTTTGAAATAAATCAATGTAACTTCTATCCAGAGGAGCATGAGTATATGGCAAATTTTGGATGTTGAAGTAATCTGTATAACCCATACTACTTTCTAAATGACCGTTTTTCACTTAAAAGAAGATAACTTAGTGTACTTTCATTACACATGATACTTTTATCAGATGCCTTAGGGTATTCAAATTCATTCATGTGCAAACTATCACTAGAAATAATTTAAAAGTTCAATAGGGATGGATCCATATCTAACTACCTTTCATGCAACTACATCAAATTTCTTCATCATACCAAAATTCTCCTCTTTTCCCTCTGCCCTTCACTATACTTGATGCTGCAGAAACATTTTTCCCTGAAGCTCTGAGGTAGCCAGCTGGGAGATGGCCTAAGCCACCAGCATTTCAGCATCTAAGTACATACCAGACAAGTTCAGATAGCGTTCTGCTAGTAAGACTGCACACAGAGCCTCAGGCAAGTTATTTCACAGTTATTCTGCTGGGATATACTAATTTGACGAGGTTCAGAGCACAGTTCCTAAATTGTGCATCCAGGATCATCATAAGTGAATTGGTTTACAGCTCTCTTAAACTGGTCAACATCAAGTCTGCCCTTTTCTTAGGTGTGTCAGTAAACTCAGCCTAGCTACTACTGGTGTCACTGGTTTAACCCATGAAACATAGCAAAGGGATAGCAGTTGTAATGCCCATCTGCAATCTCTCTGGGACTTGAAAGGAAGGTTCAAGTTCACCATGCTTTTGTGCTATTTGATTTTGCCCATGCTTTTGAAACTCGGGCCTCCAGTGATAAGGAGAGGGTCAGAGTATTTTTTGGGGATGCTTGCATTCTAGCACTTTTGGTTGAAGCTCTCAATTTTGTATCAACATTTTCAACATTCTATGAAGAAATTGAACTCAGTTCTGAGGGCTAAACTGAGAGATCAAGCCACAAAGCTGTCCTTCTTGTCTCTGTGGTTCAATGGTCATACTGAACATACAGAAGGTACAAGACTCTCCTCCAGTTTTTACTTTAAAATTGATAACATTTCCAGGCACTTGGATCCAAAGAGGTGAAAATATTGAAGGGTAGGAAGGAATTTCCTTCAATCCTACAACTTTGAGAGACAGGCCTAAGCCTCCTATTAAGTAGCTTAGGTGGATCACTCCTTTATTTGCTTGTATTTACAAGCTGAGTTTTTTGGTAATTTTAAAACTCTGTGTGCTCTTTATGGAGCCTGCACATCTCAGGCAGAGTATCTGATGGTGTGTTTGTCTGCAAAGGTTAGACCTCCACTACCTGGAGAGTTAAAAAACTTTACAGGTTTTTTTGTTGCTTGTTTATTCCTAGACCTTACAATTTTTTAATTTCTCTCAGACATCTGAAGTGTATAGTCCCATGGATTTATGTGTTCTTGAAGTTCACTTTCTATCACTGAAGCATCATATTCTTGGCAGTACTATTCTTCTAACTTGATTAACAAAAATTCCCCAAGCTAGCCTTAGTTCAAACCCAGATCTCTGGCATTAGTCTTCTTCAAGAATGCTTTTCCACACCTATTTGCCAACTGTTTCTTTCTGACCTTCCTGTTGAAGCCTTTATCCGCCCTTGAGAAAGCTTGCAGGTCCCTGAACATGCATTATCTCCCACATTCCAGACTTTGTTCCCTCCTGTAACCATTGCTGGGTCCCCCACCCAGCAATGTTATGAACTCCTGGGCTTTAGGACACATTCTCTTTCCATGTATCATTAAACTGGATTCTGAGTATAGAGTTTACGCTCATTATTCAGTGTTATTCTTGCTATGATAATTGTTGTTGTTATTATTTTCTTAGAAGTAAGAATCATGATTATGATTAAGCCTGGTAAGGAAAAAAAAATCATCCATATATTCTGTGCCTTGCTTGTGATAGTACATGCTGAATGAGTCCTGGAAGAAAATACCTATGTAGAGAGAAAAGGAAGGTGATGAAATTCAATATCCTATTCTATAATTAGGCTTCCATGATGGAATTAATGGAACAGATTACTGAACTTTAGCCTGATTTTTCAGAGGACTTTAAAACCTTTTGTGTTTCACCAACAAAAACAAACATAAGTGAACATTTCCTTGACTCCTAGGCTAATGATAAACGATTCAAGGCCATCTTCAAAACTTCCACACTGTTAATGAAGCCTTTCCCTTAAAGAAGGGAATACAGCCAGCATGTCTTGAATTATAGTGTTTTTTAGCTGGCTGCACATATAACTATGAGAGCAGTTTATAGCAGAATGATTTTGCTGTGGCCCTGGACATTTCAGGAATTGCTTTTCAGGGCTGGGTGGGAAGTCCAAAGGTTAATAGTGAGTTATGGTTATTTCTAAAATTCTTAAGTGGTGAAAAATACCTATATTTAGTCTGAGAACTTTGTTAGGGGCAAGAAAAATCACTCTAAGTAGCTCTTTGTCCTCAAAAAAAGAATTATTCACAAAAATTGATTTGTATCTCAAGAAATAGAAATGAGGGGATATGGCCTGGGAATATCCTGATAATCAGTTCAGTCAGGAATTGAATGTTTTAGATTAGGTAACTCTTCCTGCCTAAATCTCTTGCACAAGAGTGTCTGTTAAGCAGGTGAGGGAAAATTGCTGGAACTCATTTTTCTAGAAGAATTTCTTTACATTTTTTCCCTTTAGTTAGTTACCTCAGTGCACAGTAACAATATATTGAGAATAGTATTCAGAAGCTGCAGCTTCCCATGTTACCTCATGGAGCTGTCTCATTACGAAGAGGTTAGGGCTAAGGACATGAGTCAGTTTGGGATTTCACCCATTGGAACATACTATTTTTCACAAGAGAGAAATGGGATTTTCTCTAGTTTGCTGGTCCTTCTGGTTATGCTCCTAAACTCTAAATCTGTCATCTGCATGCAGTTTTGTGAGTGCTGATGTGCATCTAGCTGAATCTTAAAGAATTGCAGATGTACATGTATTTGTGGGAAAGGCATGCCTATCATTCCTCTTTGAGTTAAAGGTCTTTCAAATACCCTTCAAATACATATTTTTCTCCATGAAAGGCTTTATGTTGCATGACAGTATTTCTTCATTCAAGCTAGGTAATAGTTTTAATATGGATAATTCCTAGTTAAATAGTCTTAGAAATTGTAGGAAAAGTTCTGTATATATTATGTCTTGGATGCCCCCCTATGTGGAAAGAAAATAGATCATCTTGATATATTTTTTGTTTCATATACATTCAGCTACCTGAATGTGTTGCAATGTGGGGTTTTAGGATTCCATGTGCTCCCTTTGTCCCCCTGCTCTGTATACTATTGGTTAATTTTGAAATATGCACTCTGCTGTATTCAAAACCTATTAGTGTGTTCCCCCTTGCCAGTCTTCCCCTCCATCTCCTGGGACTGGCTCCAGGGGAGAAAAGTCCCTCCCCTTCCTTTCCCTTTATAAGCTGATGTCTGGATCAGCTCGAGGTCCTGCATCTCTGAGCTGCCAGCCACTGACTTACCCCCTTCTCCTTCCCCTGGAACCCCTTTTTCCTTACCCCAAATAAACCTCCCTGACAGAACAGAGATGGAGTTCCAGCTCGTTTCTTACTCTTACTTCATTTCCTGCTGAATTTCTGTGGCTGGGAGACTCGCACCACACCGCGGGACCCCGGTGGCCACCCGCTCCGGATCCAGTGGAATTACACGGACCAGGGACCAGGTCCAGGGGGGCAGCCAGCTCCTGCCGCCCTCCTGGACCCTGCCGCATCATGAATGCATGCTGTTGTCATCCAAACACAATTCTACTGACTTGACTTTCTAGTGTAAAGCATTCCTAGATAAAGTCACAATTCTGCTTTCATTGTTTATGTTTGTAACATTCTGAGTTTTGTGTTGTTTTCTGAGCTTCTGTCATGGCTGATTCTCAATAACAATATCATCAAAAAGATGCACAGGGGAGGACAAAATAAAATGAAGGAATGAAGCAGTTATGAGAAAGGAAAACTATAACCTAAGTAATCACCTGCTTAGAATTAACCCCATTTTAACATATTATAGAGACTGAGGTGAAATTTGATTATGGCATTATGTTTTCCTGTTTAGAGTTGAATGCAGTCTCTAATCCATTTATGCTTTTAACTTTGGCAGCAAAAATGCCATACCAATATCTGCAGGTACCAAGCTCTGAATTCAGAACGTACTGAAACATAGGGTCAGTATTATGTTACTCAGGTTCATAAAGTACAAGTCAGATGAAGTTCAAAGAGGGTAACCATTAAGCCCTTTAATCATTGCAGGCTTAAGGAAGCTGAGAATTTGGCAACAAATAAATTGTGGTTTAGTGTAGCTTCTCCAGTTTTCAGCAGGTAGCTGGTATTTTGTATATATTGTCTTCATATATTATCTTTTTCCTCTACATGTTTTCAAAGTTTCTCAAATCTAATTATGAGTAAGAAACAAAAACAAAAAAAGAAACAGGGAAGAAGTACTATTTCTGTGATCTCATTTTCTTCTCAACCAAAACCTCTTTGCCTCAGTTCAGCCACCTTCTTTCCATGGAATTTTATAGTATTTGCAGTTCTAAGCATTGGCAGCAAAGGAATTAGTATGTGTACCTTATCCAAGGATATTCTCACATGCTCTGGTAGCTGATTTTCTTTTTTGATGTTTCCACTACTAGTGGTATGATCACTCTGCTTCCTACTTATACCACTTTCAATCTCCAGATGAAGTGCACAGAAGTTTAGTCATTTAGTGCACAGAAGGAAACGTTCACTGAGCAGAATTCTTCTGTGCATTATAGCATTCCACATAAATAATTTCTGGTGTAGATATTGATGCATATTTTAATGTTTTATCAGTGCTACGGTTTGATAATGAACACTCGAATTAAGCTTTGCATTTTTTTTGGGTTTTTAAAATTTTTTCTACTGTGTTGCGTTTTAGTAAGAAGAGAAATACATCAAAATGAGTAAAAATTAATATCACATAGAGGAAAAGTGATTTAAATTAAATTTTGTCTCCAGTAGTGAATGACCTGTTAGAGAAAACATGAAATACCATTCATGCAGAACTGAAAGATTAAGGATTTCCATGAATTCTGCCATTTACAGCAGTCTATATAATGTGGAAAATTCTATTGCACTTCAACTTAGTTCTGAAAGGCATTCCTATCATTCCTGTTTAAGTTAAATGGGCTAATATGTATAATGGAATCATAGACAAGTTTAGGTTGGAAAAGACTTTAGAGATCCTCTAGTTCCAACTCCCCTGCCATGGCAGGGACACCTTCCACTAGATTAGATTACTCAGAGCCCCATCCAACCTGATCTTGAGCACTGCCAGGGATGGGGCATCCACCACATCTTGGTGAAATCCTTAACTGAAAACCTATTCCAGTGCCTCACCACTCTCATAGTAAAGAATTTCTTCCTTATATCTAATCTAAACCTACTCCTTTTTTGTTTAAAGCTATTACCCCTTGTCCTACCTCTATGAGGCCTGGTAAAAAATTCCTCTCCAGCTTTCTTGTAGGCCCGCTTCTAGGTACTGGAAGTCTTCCCAGAGTCTTCTCCAGGCAGAACAATCCCCAGCTCTGCCTGTCAATAACTTTTGATATCAGATTGCTGAGCTGCTGAGTATAAGCTGTTAAATTTGAGTTTGTTTGCCAACAAGTTAACAGAACATTTTTCAATTGACAGAAAAATCATTACTCAATTGGAGGAAAATTACTTAAGTAAATTAGAAGTAAAACCAACATGTTTCTAACTAGCCTTATGTCTGTCCTTTTATGTACCGTTTTCAATCATTCCAGACCATGCTATTGTGTCAGACAGATTTTATAGCAGAACTAATCACAATTTTAGCTGTTCAGCAATTCCGAAGTGTCAGTAAAACAAAAGCACCAGCAGATTTTTGCACAAAAGTACAGATGGAATTTCTGAAACAAAGGTGACCTTTGTTTTGTTTTTTTTTTTAGGTTTTTTTTTTCCTTTCAGTAAATCCTGGTAACACACTGCATGAGAATGCATGCTGTATGTGGTGTGAGCAAATCACAGAACTGGCAGCTGGGAGTAGGGCAGCTCTGAGCCTTTGATAGCACTGACTCTGGTCTGTTCTGCCACCAGCACTGACAGGCCTGGCATGATTTAGAAAGTCTCAAAAGCTAGATCCATTCTGCCCTAGAGTAGCCTATCTCTGTCTCCTTAGGGGCAGGATCATGACCCAGCCTATCTGTGGTGTGAGCAGGTTGGCTTGATACACGTAGTGGTGACCCAAAACTGCCCGGAGGTAGCTGCATGATTCTTGGAAAAACAGTTTAGGAGTGTGTTTGTATGCATCTGGTCCTGGGAGACTATTGCTGGTTTATGCTTTATCTTAATTTATACTTGCGATGTAGAGTGAACAAGAATCCCATCTTTATTTTTTTTTAGCATTTTAAATTTTATGTTTGCACGTAGCAAAGTATACGTGTGCTAAAACAAAAAAACTCTGTCATTCTGACAGGTTCTTAATATGGTATTCATTGGGTATCCTTATATTATTTTGTCTAATTTGAATTAATGGAGTCAAGCTTTAGTGTCAAATGATACTAGAGATACGTTTGCAAGCTACTGTCTTATTGTTTAATAATGGTTAACTGATTAGATTCTGTCCCTAATCCACCTTCTGTCATTCATTAAAATTGTGAGGCAGTCAAAAATAGAATTTTGAAAAACTGAGGCGATAGAAAGTGCTGTAGATCAGTTGTTAATTGTTTTAATATAAATGGGGTAGTGCGTAATACCAAAACAACTTAGGTTGATTTTAAAGTGTGTTGGAAGAGAAAATTTAGAGACATTCACGCAAAACCACCAATTGCTGTGGGCAACCAACTGTGCAAATCAGTGAATTGCTGCATAAATTCTGGCGTTGTCAGTCCTTCTTGTTCAAAAGCATGACCACAAAAACTGAAGTAATGGAACAGCAAAGGCCTACTGAATTGATATTTGGGGGGTCTCTGCTAGAGAAATAACTGGCTGGTATCTGCTAACTTCATCTTTCCTTAGCAGAACCCCAAGCAGACAGCCTGTGTCACTCACCACATGAGCTCCAGGGCAGATTATCCATTTCCTCTTTATTCCATTATACTTTTTAAACATGAAAAAATTTATTTGAAGCAGATCCTAATCTCTTACCAATAGAAGAAATAATTTGCTTTGATTTCAGCTTCTAGAAATAAGTATAATGTTATGATTTTCCTGTCAGCAAACACATTTTTAAAGGGGGAAATACTCTAAAACTAGGCGAGAGAGAAGATGAAATCAAGCGGAAATGCATTCCTCCCAGGAGATAGGCTCTTTTTTTCTTCTTTTCTTTTTTTCCTAAGCAGTCATTAAAATCTCTTTCTGAAATCTTAACTTTATCAACTGCAGATAGGAGGGTGGAAATATGTGTGGAGAAATTCTTGTTTGAATTAGTTCCATTTTCCCATAACTCCAGTTGGGATGCATGATAAAATTATCAATGAAATGTCCTAATTTGATCCTTAACCAAAGGGATGTTGTCCTATGAATCATCTGTGTTTGTGGGAGGCAACACTGAAGCTAACAGAGCAGGAATGGGACCCAGATGTTTTCTGAGAAGCTGGTTGCTCTGTAGGCTGTGTGTATTACCTAACGTAGGCGACCATATGGAAGAAAAGGTTGGAAACATCCCATTACAAGTCATATATCACTGAGCTGACAGCAGAGATTTCAGCTTATTTTTATTTAAATCATGAAAGCAGCTGCTCAGCTGTCCAGCTGTATTAAATTTAACCCTTTTTCTGTCAAATGAATTTTGCTTTATGAAATTGCAACCAAACAGCTTGGTGCTCTAGCAGAAATACCCAGGTTAGAGGGGTGCTGTGATAACCTTTGTCCTCTCCAGCAGAACAGCCCTAATGATGGCAGAGCCTGCCACTGGGTGACAGTGTAGTCACTCCATACTCCTGGGCTTCATGAAACACCAGAAAGCCTTTTCGCCTGCAAGGGTTGCAAAGGAAAGGCATATGCACTATATAAAGTGTATACCTTGAGATTTTTTTTCCTTTTGTTGCACACCTTAGAATGAGTAATTGCAAGTTGGTTTTTTTTTCATACTTGTTCTCTTTTTATATTTTTCCTCTTCTATTGTTACTGATTTTTTTCTTTCCTTAATTTTCCTTTAATTTTTCTGTTTGTTTAGGGTGTTCATCAGACTCTATCTCCTTAGCCTCTCTTAACTCTCTGCTTTTCCTGTTCCTGGTTCTACCCTTTTTCTTTTCTGGTCTCCCACATATGGTTTTCCTTTTGTCATTAGTGCATAAGTTGTTCTGAGGGATTGTCCCTTCACTACTTCTCTGTCCCGTTATGTACACTGTATACTCTTTAGTGTGGTTTTTTTTTTGTTTTTTTTTTTTTTTCTGCTTCCGTTTCCATAGATTTGGCATTTATTTAAAAAAAACACTTAATTTTCAGAAAAGCGGTTCCCATCAGTAGCAAGCAATCTTTGGCTTCCAAATCAATCCTTCACAATGTGTTTCGAGCAGCTTATTGATTTGTTAGTTTTTAGCACTCTTTTGCTAAGGAAAGAGACTTTAACTGAAGCCTAACAGCTACAGTTAAGTAACAGCCATACAGTAAGTACAGACTTTAATTTCCTGTGTAGAAATCTGTGGAAAAAATAAATATAAGGAGTATCCAGCATAATACTGAACCAGATTAGTAGTTTTGGCATGCTAAAGTGTGCTAAAGCAAGCTCTTACTGTTTTGGAGACTACATACTTTATTGTGTGCTGTGGCCAGCTCCATGTCAGAGTCTTCTGTTTTTCTGTCAGAGCAGGGAGGTTTTCTTATTTTTCATCCTTCATGTTTTATATTCTAGTCACAGGCCTTTAAGTCTACAGAATATTCTATATGGATTTCATTCACATCCATCAATGTGAGGCTTTGGGATAACGAAATGGTATGCTTACATTAGCATTTCCATTTGATACAAATATTTACATCCAGATTAATTCTCTCTTCCTTAAACACAGTGGAAACACAAGGAGCTTAGCAGCAATCTCTTCCCACCAGTGCTTTCCCTCAGTTACTGCAAGAGGACTCCTGAACACATAACATCCAATCCAGGCACTAAGAAACAACTCAAAAACAATATCCATCCCAGTTAGCTTTAGAAAAGAGATAAAATCAGGAACTGAGGACTTCCACTCTGAATAAGAGCAGCAGAAGGTGGTGTACCTGGCCACAGGAAGGTTCTTCATGCCCAGGTGCTGTGAAAGGCAGCCAAAACACTGCCCTCTTGGAGAAGAACTTCTGTAATAATGCTGTCAGTAATTCTGTGTGATTTTTCTAGTTCTTGAAAGTTCAGCTTTTTTAAATTAAAATGACATAATTTTTTCTTTTCTGTTTCCACTTCCATTTCTTTCTCCTTAGGCTATTCTTTTGAGACACACAGCTGTACCTAGGATATTATTTTCATACCCATAACAGGTGGTGTTTTCTGCCAAACTACTGTTCCAACTTTCAGAGATTTTCCTCCTTGTTTTATCTAGTTCACATTCACCCACTGTGTATAGGAAAAGGTTTGAATCTCTCTATTCCATAACATTTCCTTGCATTTGAACTAATAATCCAATCCCTCGCTGTAGTTATCTTCTGGACTCATGCTGATCCCACTTCTACAGAAGAATCCTTTCTGTCCTGGGGCAGGAGTGTCATCTCTGTGTGTCAGGTAGCATCTGCCCCTTTCATGAACACACCATGACCTGGATCTGTGGGAAGACACTGATCTGTTCTGAGTAGCATGTGTCTGCTTGGTCAGCAAGACTTGCAACCAAAATAAGCCTGGAATATTGTGTTCCTTCAGATGACTTGTGGAAAAGGTTTAAATTTTTTTTTCTGTAAAGTTTTGCTTCTTGCAAATATGTCAGTTCTGGTGAAAACAGGGTTTTTTTCATGCTATCACATATTATTCTCTCACTTTGTAGAAAGTTACTGTGTTTGCATTATTTTAATACCAGTTTTCTATCTCTGGTTGTTATAAAGGACTTGTCTTACTCAAACAGTAGTAGCATTATCTTATTTTCTGTCCCAAATATGCTGCCTTTTGGATACCTATTGCTCTATATTTAATCACCAGGGATTTTTTTGGTTTGTCTTTTTTAAAAACGGTCCAAGTTCTTGACTGACTTTTTTTTCTAGTTATTTGCCACAATATTATGTAGTGCAATGCGACTGGAGAATTCAAATTCTTCATTTTGCTTTTGGCTTTCAAGGAGCTGTATTCTCTTTTCCTCAGCTTCTCATATGTGGTTTCTAACTAAGCTAGTGTCAGACCTTCACAATAAAGACAGCTAATATAATCATTACTATGTATGCTCATGAAAAAGCCAGCATGGAGGGAATGGAATTTAAGGAAGTTTATCTCCTATTTGCATTAATTACTATATACATGGTGAGGCTTCTAGACATCTTCCAGGCTGTCTTGGCACTTTTCAGGGCTGCCTGTTGTGGGGGGCAATGGGAAGCCATGGTGGGATCTCCTCCTGCAGCGCGAGAGGCTGTTTTAAGTCCTGGAGACTCAACACAGAATGTTATCCAAGGAATTCAACCTGACTTTGCTGAGAGGCCCTCCAGGTGGCAATGCAGACAAACTAACAGGTCAGAGGGATAGCTTGGAAATACTGAACTGAGATCTGAAGTTTGACTACAAAAGTGGTCATTTTAATTGTGTTTAATGTAAAATGTTCATCGTTTGGGCAGGACTGATAAGTTCACTTAAATAAGAACTGGACACAAAACAAAAGGGATAATTTGGTCCATGTAATTCCATTAACACTGTTAGTCACTTAGATTAGATGATTTAGATAAAAATGTTAAAAAAACCCCACATTAACACACAAATAACATTTAAAGACACTGAAATCAATCACTTTGGTTTTTACTATTGGTGCTTCATTCTCTGCAGTAATGCAAATTGTAGCCACTTATTCCTTGAGGAAGGAATACAAAATATTACTTTTTTGATTTCTTGTTATTTATACCAGTTTTACAAAGTTAAAAATATGTGTATAATTATAACAGATGGAGATGGAACTTCTAGGTAATTAAAAAATATTAACCATCAGGAATTAAAAAACTGCTAATATGTTTAAAACTTGAAATTTTCAGACAATGAATTTCAGTGTGTATATATATTGTAAATTATTTATTTATCAAAAAGTTCTAACTGGTGATGTTTCATGTCCGAATTCATAATCTTTAACTTGCAAGAAAACCAAAACCAAAGTCTTAGCAGTAAGAGCACAAAAGCTGAACCGTAGTTACGTGAAAGCCTTAAATAAGATTTTTCTCTATACTTGTTACAGAGAAATTGCGCCAGCAAACAAAAATGAAAACAAGCTCCCACTGCCAACCTACAGGAATTGATGACTTTAAGTACTATTATTTTTTGTGCCTATGTGGAAAAGTGATTAATTTTTGCAACATCTCTATGTCCCTTCCTTAGCATACCAACTTGGCAAGATTGCTTTGTCAGGCAAAAGAGCTTTAAAGGGGCCTCAACTTCTCAATGAGACTTATTTCCCAGTTGCACTGATTTGAAGCTACTTGTAAAACTTTTCTTCAGAAAAAAAGCATCTCCAGGAGTTTTATGAACTGATATCTGATTTTTTAAAAGAATATTTTTCAATCTCATCCACCATCTCGTCAAACTGGACTACTGAGGTCTTGCATGAAAGGATCAAATGCCTCAGTTTGAATTGGCCACTCAGATGGCTAATATTGATAACCCCCCACACATCTTTTCTGATTTGGTAATTTGTTGTTTGTTTTTTTTTTTCTGCTAAGTTACAAAATTTAGGATTTATAGCTGAATTTTACTACATACGTTTTATTTTCTTGATAATGATTTTCTTGTTTTTGTTTATGTCAATTAATTTGTTTGTATTTCTCTTTTACTTGTAGTTCCATGCCACACTACTGTTCTATCTGTGCAGAAAACTTTTAAAGGAAAAGGAAATGTTATTGACAAATATGTTTTGTTTTCTTGTTTTTTCTGCATTCATTAATATGAGTGCTTCTTAAGCTAAACATTCCACAAACAAAGCTGCACAATAAATCTTTTGAGACAGATTACCTTGCCAGACAATTATTTACAGAAACCACACATATGCTCCAAGGGGTAATTAATTTATGCAAATAAATAAAGACAAAAGTCAATGATATGGATTACTATAATGTTATATTGTTGCTATTACTGTAATATATGCTATATATATATTATTTAGAATATATTCCTACTAGAAAATTCCAAGGTACACTCTAAGCTACATTAGTAATTTCAAAAAATCTGATATGGAAAATATATTTCTATTTAACAGTGTGTTATTAGATTTTAGCAAGAACATAAAGAGAAAATCTGGTTCATACACCTGTGAATTTGAGGAACTGTAATCCCATTCTATGTGTCCTTCTTTGAGTGTCGCCATGGCTTCTCTGATCTTTCTGTTCTATATAAGTGTGTGGTTTTATTACAGACTAAAGCTTAGCCCAGCACTTGAGGAAACATTTTTTAGGTTCTGTTGTGTTTTGTAGGCTTTTCCGGACAAAATATTTCTGTGTTTTCTTGTCACTGTAGGAACCAAACTTGTTTCAAAAAGTTCTTCCAGTCCTGTTGCTAATACCCTTATCCCATTAAACTCCTGTATATTTGTTTCTTATTGTGGGACTGATGCAGGTGATGGATTTCTAGAGTGTGTATGTGTATATAATGTTCTCACCATTACAATAACTGTGCAATTATAACAATCCAAGTTCCAAATTGATCTGTCATGTTCCCTTTGCATCTAGGTGACTTTTAATATTTGTATTTGTCCTTTAATGCCATAGGTTGAGAAAATTGCACCCTACCTCTAAGCTCCTCATTTGCAATTCATTCTCTGTCTGTCCAGGATTTTATTTTGGTGTAGTTTTAATTCTTTTTACACAACCTGAGTTTTCAGTCACAGTTTTTTGCCAGACCTTCAATGGCATACCAATATAAAGTTAAGGCATAATTTTTTTCCTATTTGAAGACAACATATCACTAATGAGGCAGTTTAATGATATAAGTATATGAATCCTTAATACTGTTTTCATTGGCTAAAATTTCTTCTGACCTTTTTGTTCCATATTTTATTCTTGAATATTATTTTTATCCACATATTCATAGATTTGGCCCAATATGAGCTGTCCGTAAAGGGAAATGGGTATTTGAGGGGTGAGGGTCTCATACAGGATACATAGATATATGTAGGTCCTATGACAGGTGGGATGCCAGGACAGATATTATTATACAAGTAGCAGCAGAAACTGAGCAACGCGATAAAGTGATTGAAGAGGGAAGAAGTAAAACCAGCAGGGGGTTATTATTTGTTTTTATGGCTCTTGGTGGTGTGATTTTTGGTGTAAGAGCAGGATGTCAAGTGTAACAATGAAAAGAAAAAAGAAAAAAATATAAGCAGAGAGAACTATTAAGGGAGTCATAACCATCAGTGTGTGAAGAGCATTTTCCGTAGGAGAGCAGCAAAAATGAAGTTATAAGAGTTCTACTGCTGTTCTGGGGCAGAGGCAAGTGGGCTTTATATGTTTATTTGTCAGGGGTCCCAAGAGCCTATCTTTTTAACTTTTGTAAGCTTAGCAGGGGTTTTATACCAACATGCAGATGTTGCTGACTTGTCAGCTTTTTGCTACCTATTTAAGAAGATATTACTGACTCAACATACAAGTAAATAAGCTTTCTTGTCCCGTTCTTCATCTATGAGGCAAGAGTTGATTCTTTCTGAATGGTGCTTCTTCCACCATATGTTGGACCTGATGACGGCAGATTGTGGGTCTTCTCTTTTCTCTGTACAGCAACCTAACATTGCCTGAACTCAGAGCTGTATTTGACTGAGCACTGGTAGAGTGGTTTCCCTACTTGCTATTGCTTGAGAAATAGGAATTTAGTCTCAGTCCATAAAATCATAGAGTGGTTTGGTTTGGAAAAGATGTACAAGGTCATGGAAGCTGTTAATGCTAGACTGCCAAGTCCATCAGTAAACCACATCCATAAACATGACATCCACATGTCATTTAAATACCTCCATGGATGGTTAATCCACCTCTTTCCTGGGCAGACTGTTTCAGTGCTTGACAACCCTTTTGGTGAAGACATTTTTCCTAATATCTGAGCTAAACCTCCTCTGGTGCAAATTGAGGCCATTTCCTCTTGTCTTACTGCTTGTTTCTTGGGAGAAGAGACTGATCCCATGCCTTGCTACAATCTCCTTTCATCTGTAGACAGTGATAAGTCCCCCCTGAACCTCTTCTTTCTCCAGACCAAAAAACCCCCAGCTCTCTTGGCTGGTCCTCATAGGACTTGTGCTCCAGACCCTTCCCCAGCCCTGTTGCCCTTCTCTGGACACTCTGCAGCACCTCAATGTCTTTTTGTAGAGAAGAGTCCAACACTGGACACAGGATTCTAGATGTGGCCTCACCAGTGCCGAGTAGAGGGGGACAATCACTGCCTTGGTCCTGCAGACCACACTATTGCTGATATAGTCCAGGCTGCCATTGGCCTTCTTGACTACCTGGGTACGCTGACAGCTCATGTTCCGCCACTGTTGAGCAACACTACCACGTCCTTTTCCACTGGGTGGCTTTTCAGCCACTCTGCCCCCAACCTCTAGCAATGCCTGGAGTTGTTGTGACCCACATGCAGGAACTGGCAATTTGCCTTCTTGAAGATTCATCTCATGTAATTGGTCACATCTCATCAATCCAGCATGTTCAGATCCTTCTGCAGAGCCTTGCTGCCCTCAAACAGATCAAACACTGCCATTGATCTTGGTGTCACCTGCAAAGAGGGTGCACTTGATCCCCTTATCCAGATTGTTGATAAAGATAAAATTCACCCTAATACTGAGCCCTGAGGAACAGTACTTGTGACTATCTACCAGCTGGATATAACTCCATACTCCACCGTTCTTTTTGGGACAGTCATCCAGACAGGTGTTTTTACCAAGCAAAGAGTGTGTCTATGTAAGCCATTAGCAGCCAGTTTTTCCAGGAGAATTTAATATTTATGCCAAAGAATGTTCCCAGTCTTTAAAGCTGTAAATTTCCATCTGGTTATATCAGCTGGAGAATCAGCATGGTTGGGTGCTGTTAAACCTATGTGTGGTTTTGCCTATTTACCAGTAGCTGTAAGAAGTATTGTATTAGACTTGATGGACCAGATGGGCTCAACTGGACTCAAGAGAGGAGAGGCTGTTCTTAGAGGCTTCCCTGGGACTGCCTTCCCAAAGGTTGTCACATTGTCAGGTTTTTATAGGGTAGATGTCTGGAATACAATAGGATGTCTTCATACAAGGTTAGATGTGTGTTTAACAAAGATAAAATTGATTTAATAGTATGATGCAGGCATATCAAGGATTTGTAATAAGACGTGATCCGCAGGAAAAGCAGAATCCATAGAGAAATAACCAATTAATTTTAATAAACCTATTGCCTAATATTTTTGTGTAGCAGAAGAGTTGAAATGTATTGAATGAAATGATTTTTGTAAATCCAAACATACCTTACATAAACATAGCAAAACTTTTCATGGAGATAAACAATTTTCAATTGCATTTTTTTTAATGCAATAAAACCCAAGAAAGCAAACTCAAATCCAGAGTTAGATCTTTTATGTTGATAAGTTCTTCCTTCCCTCATCTTGGTAATAGGCTTCAGTAATTGTATCAATCCCACATGAGTTTCAGTGCATTTTGACAGAATAATGATAGCTATATGTATCTTCACTATTATTTCCTAATTCCAGATATATATGTCATACTACAAATTTTATTGAATTTTTCATGAACAACACATTCTTCACAACCCCCTGGTTAAGGTTTTACACCATTGGAATGGACCTCTTATTTGATTTGTTTTTTAAATTAGTAGGTTTCAGTACAGTGCTTCATAAATTGAAAATGGGTTTGTGCACATAAAATCATTAATATAGGTCTAATTTGGTTTGCATATGTCTTTTTACTCTGAAATTGGTCAACTATATTAAAGATATATAAATAAATGCTACTTCTTTCTATCTCACATTTTTGTGAAATTATATTTCAGTACTGACTATAAATTCACATAGGAATCAATAGATTTGGAATTCATAAGACTGACAAACCACTGGGCAAAATTAAAAAACTACGAAGAATAAATTTTTCGCTTTTCAATTATTACATGTTTCTGTTATGAATGTGTGTGGGAGAACAACTTTATAAAAAGCCCATTCGAGGCCTGTTTTGGAAACCAAATACCATCAGAAAGTGGCCTTTACCACTGTTGTAGCCTTTTGGCATATACTAGGTCCAGCTCACCCTGAACCTCTAGGAGTAACTCTGCATGCTCCAGTTGCTCAGTATTTCAGTATGGCTAATACCCTGATGAGCACAGTAAAGCAAATTGATCCAGTTCCTCTTCTGTGGATTAGAATTAGCCCTTTAGGAAAGTCCCACAGAACAAACCTGTTCATCTGAATTAGATAAATTTGAGTTTACTTAATGGAGAGCTCATGGTTGTCTATTAAAAAATACAGTATCTGTGCTCAGACTTGCTTGGTTCTTCTTCACTTTTGTCTCTATTCCTAAATGCATTTACGTAAAACTATAGATTGCGATTAGCTTTTTTCAGTCTGTATGTAGATCATTCATTTATTTTTCTCTGGTTAGTGGCAGGTAGAAGTGCTTTTCGGTAACTTTTTTAATCAGTTAGCTTCTTTATTCAAAAAAATCTGTTCTCTGATGGTGTCATTATAGTATCAGAAGTAAATCCCCCTAGATACAGACTAATCTGGTGGTATCTGACTATTTTCTTTAACAATCATAAGACTCAATGCCTGTAATAGCGTCTCCTCAGGTTCTATTATCTGCCATCACTACAGATGTGGCTCTAAGTGTTCTATACAATTATCTTGTGGCTGAGCTCTTTTACTCATTTGGACATAATTTTTTTGTGATGCAATATCTGTTCTCATAGCTCAAAAAACCAGCAGATTTCTTTCAGGCTTTCAGGGTTAATGCTGTATTTTTTTATGTGTTTCCTCCTGTAGGATTCAATAAGATATTTTGTGAGTAAGGGTTGTAAGATTAGTTCTTATGTTGCACATATATATGCATATATGAATTTGTCAGAACAGTGTCTGCACTTCAGTAATCCTGTTTCCTTTCACTCTCTTGCTCTAATGATTGTAATGATAACACACTTATTTTCTGTATTTGTGTATGATGCAGTATTTAAGAATGCAGGTTTAAAAAAAAAAAGAAAAAGCAGTGTGTTTTTATAGGACTGCTGAAAGTACTTTTTTGGCTGATGTATATGTTCAACTGTAAAAAGCTTCCATTCTGAGAGAGCTCAAAGGACATAAAAACAGGAGATAATTTCAATAAATATGGAAAGGTTAACTATGAGTTAGTTTAAGAGTAGAAAAATAATTAAAAGTGCTAGCGCAGCAAAATATTTCAAATAATCAAAGTAAAACTAGAGATAAACATACTATTACCTAGATTAATTAGTCATCAGAAAAACCGCTTTTATTCTTAATGAACAATTGAAGATGGTTACATTTGTATTTAAATAGGTAGTTAGGGATTGATTATTATTGCCACAAAGGGATGCTTTATCTTGAGCAGACATCTGACATTTTTGATGACCTCTGTCAATTAGTGTGGAGAAAGAAGGGAGGATTGCTCACTCTTTTAGCTGCTACAGTATTAGTTTTTGTTTCACAAATAATGGGACAAGAAAGATGAAAGGTCAGACACTGTTTCTTTTGGAAGTGCAATCCATGAGTTGCAAAGGAGGAAGTGAGACATGGTAGTATCAAACTCTAGTGTATAATACAGGCAGCAAAACTCCCAAAATGCCTTTCCCCGTTAGAAGAGTTTTAGGCAAGGTGTGGGTTAAATACAGTAGTTCTTTTTCTGAATTTGTGATTTTCTTAAAGGCTCACATCTGCTGACTTCTCATGGTTTTGTCAAATAAAACCACTTTCTTACTCTTGTTTTTTCCTAAAAGGATTCATACATGATCCATCCTGCTGGTGGTTTCTATCTCTAAGAGAGGAGCAGAAGCCTACATGGCTGAGCCATGAGATCACTTAAAGCAGATCTAACTTCTTATCCTCATGCTTTAGAAATATTTTGTCTTCCATGTTAAACTTGTCTTCATCACTTTTAAAGCTTCTCTGGTTTGCAGGAGCACTCAGACATTCAACAATACCTTTGTGCAAACTGTTAAGCCAAAGCTATTGCACTGGCTAGGAAAGCAGTTTGGCTTTTAGTGCAAGAACATTGGTAACGTAGTTTGATCACTAAGCTGAGGTAGAAAAGGTGTCTGGTAGCTAGGTAGCAATCAAGACATAACAAAAAAATTGTGGGATTGAATGTAAATGAAAGGTCTTGATGAACAATTGGGTGGAGAGGGATTGCCCTGAGGAGGAGTGCTCAGTGGCTGTTCAAACAGCCTGATGTAAGTCTTGAAGTGAACATCACTCAGATGTCTTGTGGGGAGAATGCCCTTTTGATTGTCTGTTGGGAAAATTACCACTTTTATAAAGGTGCTCTTTCCCATAGCACTTTTCCAAAGCTTTTGCAGACATCAGTGTTCACCTGCTTACTTCCCTTGTTGATAGACAGATAGTTTTTTTCATTTCATAGGAAAAAAGGCTGTAACAAGAGGGGCAAGCACTGATTGCAGGTGGCAAACAAGTACAACTACGCAAAAGATGGACAGAGCTGTTCCTAAAATAGGCAAATAATCTAATTAGCTGTAAGCTTAACTGAGAGTGCTTCTGCTGATTAATTGAGCAACAAATTACCAATAAATCCAGGGGCTTTGCAGTCTCATATATATGTGTTGTTCTGGTGTTTACTTATCAGCGGTAACTGTTTACTTATCTGCTATTCATTTTCTGTTTACATTTGTTTACTGTGTTTTAATTGGACTAATTAATCCCACTTAAGAAATACTTGCATAATACTTCAAAAGTTAGAACTGGAGAAAATTGTTGAACAGTGCCAGTATAAAGGCTTTAAACCAGCTGTGTAACCAGTCCAGAACAGAAACAATGACTTTTGACCAAGTATATCTATAAAAGGATCTTTGGACATCAATACGTATAGGCAAAAAATGACAGGTATGACTAATTACTAAACAGTATCATAAGCCACATCCTACTATAATTTAGCTTCAATGAAATTTCTGAGGTAGCTGATGTAAATACAATTCTGAGTCAAATCAGTGTGTAATATAACTTTGCATAAGTGTTTTCTTTGACTTCACAGTTACACTGTGGATAACTATGGCCCCACAACGCAAAATGAAATCCACATTATGACAATCAGCCTACTGTCTGATGGAAAAAACAAATCTTTCTAGAAAATGCATGGGATATATATTTTTTAAATATCCTCTTGAATTTCTATTTGTGTATATTCATATTCATACTGATGCACACTTCTATGAGTGATATCTTTTCAATATTTAAAGCCTCTGCTTTCATAATTAGGGTGACTATCCTTATCACTAAATTTCTGCTCAAAATGGGAAAATGGAGATCACTAGTGCATGCTTTCACCTTTTTATAGTTTGAAATACAGAAAAAGAATTGGTTTTGAACATTTTTTGTGTTTAGGCATTCAATACCTGTGCTGCCAAGGCTTATTGAAAGCAGCTGGATGCCTGCCTCTGTCCTCCCCCTTTCTTGGAATTGTGGCCAGAACAGGTAGTCAGAAACGGAAAGTAGAGAAATATTTGAGCATCTGTGCTCTCTCTCTCTCTCAGGAAAACAGCTGTGGCTTCCATAGGAAGCACTCATTTTTTCCCATCAGCAAAGACTCTGGATACCCTTGGGTCCAGTTTTGGCACAGCAAGCCAAGTAGGATGCAGTTTATGGCTTAAAACTTATGAGAGAAATCATTCAGGCAGTCCCATCCCTGGCAGAACATTGAAATTCCCCAGGCTGCAAGCCACATGTGGGTCTCTGACCTTTTATTAGCTCACCATGGGAGAGGTTAACAATTGTTGAGACTGCAGTCCTCCCTTTGACATACAAATACAACAATACCAAGTAGCCTTTCCAAGACAAGCATAATTAGGGCACAACATGCTTTTTAATGCAGAGTTCAGTGTGTGTGGGGGAAAAACCCCAAAGCAAAAACCCAACCCAAAAGCTTAGAATTAGAAAAGGGTATTTTGCTATGAAACTGAAGCCTGGATTAGTATTTTTTCAAAATTCTGCCATTGTTCAATATTATTGTGATTTGCAACTTTTTAAAACTGCTGTAATCATGAGACGGAAACAAATTCTCTCACCATTTTTAGCTCTTCATGTGGTCAGTGCCATGAGTTATGGAACTGAGATTGCTCAACAGCTGGAGAGACATAAGAAATGCATGAAATTATCTGGTTTTAAGGATGTCTGTTGTGTCTATCCAAGGACATAAATGTTGAGATTAAAAAAGAAAAGGAAAATTATTAATAAATATTGATATGACAGTCAGAGAAATAAAACACAGAGGGCCAAATCAGTGTCTTTTTGAAGTATCTTTGTCTTTTCAGAAATTACTGTCGTAAATGAATCCATCTTGGATTTTAGTAAAACAGGGATTGGAAAGCAAGTCTTTTTTGGGGAAACAGAGTCATCACCTGTTTTTCAGCTAAGAAACTATAGAGACTAAATGTCTTGCTCTATGCTGCCTGATCTATGGCAAAGAATGCAGATTGGATAGCCCAGCATCCCAAGCTTTTACCGTAACTACTTGATTACTCTTTCAGTCTTAAAGGCAAATGATTTTCACTATGCAGTCCCATGGCTTTAGTGTAGGGTGTTCTGAGTGTAAAATAGGAGCGAATTAGCTCATGCTTCTGCCGTCAGCCTTTGCAGCTATTGTCTAAGAGGCAATGCAAGCTGATCTCTAAATGTAATAGTCCTATGACTTTTCTGATGGGAAGCAGGTTCAGCCCTGTTCAATGCCAGAAACTGGGGGAAAAAAAAAATAAAGCATCAGATTCTGCTTTTCATACTTCTACTAAGGTGACAGCCACATCTGAGACTGAAATCAGTGAAATCTTGTACAAGGTTGGTAATTGCAAGAAAATAGTTGCTAAGTCACGGCTGCCCCCTGTGCTGAGCAGTCATATCTTTATTAACCACTGTTGGCAAAGTAGGTCTGAGGAAACGTTATTTAGAGGTGGGGAATGCTTTTGTGATCATTGTGAATAAACAGAAATACCAGGTGGAGATCCTGCATTGGACAAAGATTAAATACAGCTACAGCATAGACACATGCCTGTCTACCTATTTACACAACAGCTTCCTTACGTAGGTGATTCCAAAGCTGTACCATTCTTACAGCTATCCATTATCTAATGAAAATTTTAGTTAGCAAAGATTTTCTTATTGTTTCCATTACCCTAAGCACGAGCTTATCATCTTCCTTTCTTTTTGTATTAGTCTTTTACATGTCAGAAGTTTGATCTTTTTCGCCTCCTGAGTATTTTTGTTTGTTTTTTCAAGAATACACAGAAGAATTGCTTCAAGCTTTTCTACATGTCCTCATTGCTAAACCTTTTTGTAATTCTTGTAGTCTACTTAAGGATTATATCCATCTTATCTATGTTTTCCTTAAAGACTTCACCATCTTTCAGTAGGCTGGATCAATATATTAAATGCTTTTATATAGCTCTTGTATACATATACATAATATGTTATATAATAGTTATCTATAAATGCTTCTGTTAATATCTTTCACGTTCATACTGACATCTTTTTGTATCAGCACTGTTTGTTTGAGACATGTTTTGTTTATTAACTGCTCTAACTCTGATTTTTTTCTGATGTACTTCTCCTTAATGATTATTCCTCACAGTGTATTTGTATGTTTGGTTTCTCTCTAGTATCTCCCATTTCTATTCATTTAAATGTTTTCTTCAGCATCTCCAGATTTTTAAAAAACTACTATGAATCTCCCATTTTCCAGGAAAAAAAGAGATTTTTTTTAAAATCTGTTTTTTTAAATATTTTGGAAATGTTATAATATAGGTGCCTGCTTTTTCATCAGAATTTTGTTTTCTCTTTCATTTTGTGGTATAACCTTTGATTCTTCCTTTCTAAATGTTTCTTCTCCCACTCAGTTCTGCACCCTCAATACAGAAGTTTCATTTGGACCACAATCCTCTAGTTTTTCTAATAAAAAGTCACATAGATTACTTCCATTAAGTTTTTTTCTCTAACCTGATTAAATATGGCTATATTGGCTTGACAAAATTAAAGGGAAAAGGAATGATTTATCCCATTTGAATTCATCTGTGGTTAATGTCAATGACAACTTCTTTTATATAATTGAAAGATGATGAGTTTTCATAATGAATGGGAGTTTCCCCAGACAGGAATAGAAGCAGCAAACCACAACACAGGAAGGGTGTTTTGAGGCCAGGGAAGAGAGACACTAATAACCAGGAGATCTACTTGTCCATGTAAAGTGATGGACAGAGGGCTGGATTGGCCTCAGCAAATTTTTTTTCTCCTTGAACTTAAAAACTGTTACAGTTTACTGCCTTTGGCCTCAGAAGAGGGTTGGCCAGCAGGATGGCTGTATTCTGTCTTTAACTCGGACATACATCTTCTATGTCAAGATTTTTCCTTTATGGTATCAATGGATATTAACCCAGTTCCTTAATTCAGAAATTGGAGTTTTTTTGGTTGGTTGATTTGGTTTTAATTTTTTTATGCTGAGAACAGCCTTCTGTGTTCTCCATTTTTCAATTAAAGGATTAATTTCTCCTTACAACATGTTGGCCCTAAGAGCAATCTTCATCTAGAGTGACTTTTAGCCTTGATCTTCCCCTGTCTGTCTTGAATATTTTCCTGGTGTTTCTTCACTGTACTGGAAATCCCTTCTGCTTGTCACTCAATTGTTTTATCCCTCTCTGCACATTCTTAATCCTTTCTTTCACGTTTGCCATTAGTCACAGTAGCCAGCTTTTCCCCATCACGTCTTTTCAACATCTGCAGCAAAGTTTTTCCCGTCAGTGATCTAATGTCTGTGGGTTATAATTAAAGGCTGGGATTACTTTTTTTAATATTTTTTCCCCACACACAATGGAAAAATTTCCATTTTGGAGCTCATAGCAAGTCAATTTTCTCTCAAGAGGATATTTAGTATACCAGTGAGTGGAGATCACTTTGCAGCACCTTTGTCAGGGTTCTTCAGGCTGACAGAACACTCTTGGTCCTCTTCACCACCTGCCAGGGTGGTTATGCACTACAGCCACACACTGAAATCAAGGCATCCATATAGAAACAAAAAATATTTTTTGTCTGCTGATGATAGAGAGATTAGACACTGAATTACTTCAGTGTAGTATTGTATTAAACTGAAATAAAAATGAAAGGGTTGAAGAGATTGACTTTTTTCTGGAGATGCTTCTTTGGCAAATATTACACGACCAGGTACTATCCTGTCCAAATTATGAAATGTTATGTTTATAAATTTTTCTTCCATATTCAAACTCCTTTTTTTTTAACCTTTTTATGTAGCTGTAATTTTTCTGTATTTTCAAGCAAGGGTGAAGGCATAAAGGAGAGCTCCCTCCTGCATCGCTCCTCTAAATGAATTTGTTCCATCTTTTAAGGGAAACTTTCTTCAACGCAGGATTAAGCAGTATGGTACCTAATCTTTTCTTAAAGCCATGACCATACATTAAAGTCATACCCTTACTCTTATATGTATGTACAGCCCATCTCACCTAGAATACTGAATTTAAAAGCATTCAGTTCTTTAATCCTAAAAGAACAATATAAATTTGATAAAATATAAGATCTGTGCAGTAATCTATTAAAGTAAAATGAGCTTCATAGTTTTTTTGAACGTGGAAGAATAAACTGCTCTTTACATATAAATTAAATAATATCTTGTAAAGTGAAATACTTCTTTGCAAATGTGTGTTTTACCCTACAAGTTGTGTTTGAGCTAGGAGTGATGCAGTGGGGTGTGTCCAGTTATGCTACAGCTGCTGACAGGCATAAAAGTAAATGAGATGTTTTATCTCAATGGATACAGTTCCTGTTTAAATGTTTAAGGTAATAAACTCAACAACTTTAGCCAAACCGAGACAGGACTATGTCAAATATTTCATTTCTGCAATGGATGACTATTAATAACTGTCTCAATTTTGTTTGCCCTGTTAGCCTGCAACAGGTTGAACTGGTATGCTTACTGGTTGAGTAAGTTTGTCATCTTGTTTTGCCATCAGTTTTGTTAACTTTCCTGAAAGCTTTATTTTTAATTGTTCATTTATCATATAATAATTGAGAAAAATTCCATGGCTCTTGTTTCTCAAATTTAGGGGTAAATTGAGGCTGAAAAAATTCAGAACATTTAAAATACAAAAGGTGACATTCAGAACTAAGGTCTTCTAAAACTGTTGATCTTTGAACTTGTTTTTCAGAACTGTTTTGTCAGAAATAAAACTACAGCAATATGAAAGAAACTCTAAAATATTGTTTTGCTTTGGAATGTGTAACAAATTGTAAATTTTGTTTACAGGTTTTACAAAATTTTTAAGCTCAGATGATTAATAATTTCTAAACACTAAATTTCTTTTTTTTTAATTAATTGCAAAACAGTGAAACAGGCTTGGTTCAAAAGGTATTTTTAAATATTTTCAAATGATAAAAAGGATTTTTCTGTTTAACATGGTTTTACTTTGAGATCAGCTTGAAATAGAAAAACATTTTAGGATGATCTAGAAATTTATAGATGGAATTGGGTAACACTGTGGAAATTATTCTCGGATGTTTCAATAAAATATTATAAGAAATTTTATATGGAAGAGATGCAGGGTTTATACACTTGTTGATGAGTATAATGTTGATACTGTCTCCAGCTTGCATTAGCTCATCGCAAAGTGAAGATTTAATAATTATTAACATATTTTGGAATGCCTATTCATATGACTGACAGAAAAGCTACCTACTTCAGTAACTTTTTTTGTCTTTTGGGGAATGAGGTAAAATCTTCCTAATCCTAGTGCTTAGGTAGAGAATTATTCTGTGACTCAATAAAGAAGGTATTTCATAGGTAATAGTTCAATAGGATACATTTATCTACACAAGTGATTTGAAAGGCAGTAGGCTGGATTCTCCTGAGTGAAGGACATGATGCCAGATAACATGCTGCTTTCACATAAGCCATTTTAGGTCTAAATATAACTGTAATAGCACTGCCTGTGTAAAAATCCCCACGTATTTAGCTGAGGAATGTGACTTACTAGCTTGTGTGCAATGCCAGGAAAGACAGAGTCAAGCTGGTGCTGTGCTGAGATTTAGCAGCTTATGTACTTGCTAACTCAGGCATCTCTGCAGTGCACTTGATTTCTTACTGGGGATGTGTCCAGCTGTGAAAGCAACTGAGGAATAGATATTCTTTCTCCAGATCTTTCTTTGTCTTTCCTGGATGGGTAATATAACCCTTTTAAGGTATGTGGGCTTTTGCAGCCTATGTTTTCATGCATTATCTAGCTTTAGCGTCTCAGACCATATTTTAATAAAAGAAGGAATGTTTAAAACATTTAACAAAATAAAAAGGAATGTTTAAAACATTTAACAAAATAAAAATAAAATAAAATATATAATAAATATATATATATATCTTCCCTATTGTTTTCTCATTATTTGTTAATAGTGAAGTATAAAACCAAAGAGATATGTCATGAAAGCAGAAACCATTGTGAGTGAACTATCAATAGGCTTTGAGGGTGTTGAATATACTTGGCTTAATCATGTATGTGTGTGCCAACAGTTTCTTAATCATAGAGTTATAGATCATTTAGGTTTGGAAGGGACCTTTAAAGATAGTCTGGTTCCACTTTCACTGCAATGAGCAGGGGACATCAAATACACATCTTTTTTTAGGTTAGGGGCATCTGTGAGTCATGCTGCACCAATAGTCTGAATGTGTGTCATGAACCCTTAGGGAGAATTTCCAGGCATCTGCTACTTTTACAGAAATCTTGGACAAAAGCTGTGAAGCCACTATTATTGTAGTTGTTCCTGTTCCTTTGTATCTACAGTTCATTCACCAAAAAAGGAAAAATCAGCTTTCCACGTTTTCCCCATATGTTTCCAAGTAAACAGGAGCCATCACACTGAGGAGGAAACTTCCTGTTTCCTAGTTTCCCTTTCCAGCTAATATTATTGCATCTTTTTTGATAGTGCAATCTTCTTGATCTGTGCACTGTACAAGATTAGTGATTTCTGGATTTGCTGTTAATGTCATGACATTTCTCTACTAAGCTTCAGACTGCTTGTCTCCAAATATTGTACTGAGAATGAAGATCCATGCCTTTGTTCTCCATATCCTGACTTGTGGAAACAGTAAACCTCTTTTCCCACTTCTGAGACATATATTTTCTATCTCCTCTGTATATTTCAGCACCTTTAACAGGCATCTGTAGAGAAATGGGGGGAAAATGATGTTATTAGTGAAAAATGCATCATTTGGATACTTCTGAAATCTAGAGTCGTTTGTTCGACCATTTTGTTATTAATATTATATTTTTTCCAATTTTATATCAGTTCATAATCTCTATTTACTAGGACAGGATAGTGACATTACCCAGACACAGCCTTCTCAGATAATGTCTAAAAATTACTCTATCGTTAATATTGATAGTATAAAATTATGTCTTGTGCCTGTGAAATTTCTATCCAAAGAGTATAAAAAGAGCCTTAATCACGTTTGTTTTGTTGCCTCAGTTAAATAACTCTCACATCACATTGACAATTTTCAGCATCGCACTGAGAGGACTAATTGTTTATCATATTTGCCAGTTCTGGGTCCACTTTATGATACAAACTGCAGATTTTATGAAGCGTATGGATGTGCTGCTCATCCTCAGCCCTTTCCAGAGCTAAGAATACATTATCCAGCACAGAGGTGTTCATTCAATATAATAAATATGCCCATTCATATGGTGTTCTCCAGAAGCTGTGAAGTTGTTGAAGAGTTGCATTTTGTCTCTGCAGCAAAATTTGGAGTGAACATGTCTGGACAGAATATGAGAAATGTCAGAGAATCATTGAATGATTTAGGTTGGAAAGGATCTGGGGTGGTGTGGTTCTGGGGCTCTTCCCCCTCTTTAAAGTAGGACTATCTTTGGAAATTTGTCTACGTTTTTAGACCAATGTATAAAGCCTTCTAATTCTATCCAGATGAAATCTGCAGGGGGAAAGATAACATGTCTAGGCATCTCAGATATAAAAAGACATTACAAAAGAGAAAATGGCAGAAAACAACATTAGCGTTCAGCAACAAAGCTAATCATGCCAAAGTGGGTGCCTGAATTTAGCTAATGATTTTAAAGTACTTTACAGCCTAATAAACTTCGATTGCTCCAGTGGGAATTTCCTGTGAAGTGCAGACTCAGTCCTGCAGTCAATCCATTAGTTAAGCCACTTTTGTTCTTGTGAATAATGTCATTTGCATTTCTGTAGACTAATTCAGGGAGACAATAAGGACTGTATGGAAATAGATTGTATGAAAGGAGGTAATGTAAATATTTTTACTCTTCCAGCGGTCTAAAGGACAGTCTATAATTAATCTGTAGTTACTTGAACAGGTAAATGTAACAAGCGTTTATATTAAGGTGACAAAAAGTTTGCGTTTAACTTGGCTAAATATATGGTTGTGAGAAATTCTGCTTTTCGGCTTGTTCCACATATGACTACTGTCCACAGTAATTTTTCATTTTAAGACAGAAGTGAAACTATTGTTCTTATATCATATTGTCTGTGGGGGAACTTTTTTCAGTATAAAAAAGAAAAATATATACTACTTAATTCTCTCTTTTTACTTCAAAATTGGCTTAATTATGAAACCGATATGTGAATATTTTTATCAAATTACAAATATTAGTGGGTTTGGGCAATATAAGAAGGAATGAGAATTTCTGTGAAAATAATTTAGGAAGTGAAATAACTCAAAACCAAACAACTAAGAAAAAAACCCAACCTGTTAGCGTGTGAGAGTGTTGAGTTCAAAATACAAAATATCTGCACATAGGATTCAGGAAATATGTTTTCCCAAGGGCATTAGAAAAATACTGGTCAAGTATAGTTCAGCTTGCCTGGTGGAATGCTCTTTTGCTGCTTCCTGCTGCCCACACTATTGTCTGTAGAGTTCTGGCACATATTGTCTCAGCTTTCCATTCCTGACATCACCTGATTGCACAATTCATTCAAGTGGGTCAAGCCTTGTAACTCCAAAATTTGTAGCAGCAATCAAAAGAAACTGAACACCAACCTACACAGCAAGTTTCTGCTTGGTAGCCCCATACAACTGGCTCTCTTCAGGGAGGGTCAGCATTACAGCGGTAGAGACAGCCAGAATTGCTGTCATGCAAGGGAGGATGTGGCCCCTTAATTTTTTGTCCTGATTTTGGGTTTTTCTTAGCCCTGCCACCCCCCAGAACCTTGCAGCATTATTGTTTCCTGAATGCGTTATTTCCATCAAGTACTGGCAGTCCTGACATTGATAGGCAGCGAATCAATAACTTTATAGAATTAAGAAGCCAGCTAGTTTTGCAGATCCACCATGTGCAGTATGTGGTTTTCCATTCTGGATACAATAACTGCTATTTAAAAAACTCCCCCACAAGCGCTGATGGCATGCTTTAGGAAATTCACAATAAAGAATTTAATTAAGAACGAAGAAACTGCATCACTTCATTTAAAAAAGAGAAATTCGCCTGAGATTTTTTTCCTTTTTTGGGCTATAATAGCAATAACCATCTTTAGCTGAGGACATTTCCTGGGGCTTAATGGCCCATGGCTGGGCTTCTTCAGGTGATCATCATCATCATCTCACAACAGTCATTAATCCCCTACAAATACCTTGCACCTCAGTCATTAAATGTTCTTCAATGTGCTTCTTCTGAAAATGAAATAGTTCTATATTTAATGCATCTTCCAGGAATAGGAGTGATCTTTCTGAGGTGAGGAATGAAAGAAGTTTATTAATGTGTCAAAGAAGTACTAATTATGAAAAGTGGATAAGTTCTGTTTCTGGAGATAGCATGACAAAAATTTTTTCCACAGTAAGAGCGTGTTATGTGTAAGTCATCATTTTATGTACATCACAGTTTACGCTCATCTCAATTGCATAACAGCCAAATCAGAAATACAGATAGTTATTTGTAGTTAGATTTCTTCTGCAGAGCATCTCAGCACAGAAATAAAATATCTCACGAAACATGCAGAGTGTATGACTGCAGTACTGCTTAAAAAGACTTTCCTTAGCTGTAAAAATAGAGCTATACAGTTTTACAAGGTGTTTGTGATAATGCAAGAAAATTTTAAAAAGTTAAATCTTTCATACTCAAAGTCTGAAACTTACAAATAAATCTTTTGGTGAGCATTTTATGAGTCTTTCTTACAAATAGGACCACAAGTACAGCCCCAACAGAATCATCAGAGGTTTTAAACACAGTAGACAGCGCACCCCTGCTCAAGTAGAATTAAAGCCTTCAGTGAAAATAATTGAAAGGAGTTTGTCTTCATAAAAATGAAATGAGAATTGGGG
>VZRM01001320.1:1740226-1810298 GCA_013397955.1 Grantiella picta
GGGTTGATTTTGTTTTATTTGAATTCTACTTATTCCTATGTTGTGCTATTTTCATCTTGTGCTACTAAGCATACATAGAGTGCACCTAACGTACACAGGGCCTGAAGCCTGTGCCTGTCCCAAAAAGATTGTGAGAAGGATCAGAGCAGACACTGCCTTCACTGAGTGAAAAATTAGTACCCTTTGGGCATTATGGTAATTTATTATTTATGTTGGACATTCCAATCCCATGTACTTTGGTGAGTGACTGTGTGGATGAAGACAGAAGTAGAAATTTGAGCCATGCATTATTAAATGTTGAATGGTAAATTATGTTAGTGTTAAAATTAGAGTTCTCCTAGCCAGCACCTTTAGATTGCAGGTTGACCTGAAAAAAGAATTATTACAACCTGACTCAAAAATTCCTTGTGAAAATTTTCTGTTCCTTCAAATAAAAAATGACAAGATTAAAATATCTGTCAGTATAAACAAAATATTTTGTTTTACACACAGAAAATAATTCCCTTCAGTAACCAATGACAACTGCCTTAATTTTTCCTTTAATATTCCAAGTTAGAGAAATTTTTCTTTGTGAAAGACAAAGGCTTCTTTCAGAAAATTTTAAATGCAAAATATCACATGCACACACATGCATACACATTCTATCTTGCGTCATCATGGGTTCTAGACAGAGCTATTAACCGACTTAGACTTTACTCTGAAATTTTTCTACTCATCCTAAAGCAGTTTTCAGCAAATATTTTTTTAAAAAAATGTATTAGATCTCTTATTAAACTATCAAGTAAAAAAAAATACAGAGCCAAAGACAAGATAAACAGTATAATTTATCAAGTAAAAAAAAAAATTGCATAGAGCCCAGGACAAGATAGAGTATTGCACTTTTAAGTTGTTTTCAATTTCCCTTATATCCCATCATAAAGAGCAGGTTGGGGAATAAGTACTGATCTGTTGTACTGCAGTTTGAATGCTTCTGTTGCTGTAGATCCTGTTTAAGGTCACTTTGGTTGTTTGTACCCTACCATGCAACTTACAGTGTCAGCATTCTTCAGACCATTTGTCAAAATTCAACAGGAATGTCCCCGAGAAAGAGTAGTAGAAAAAAGAAAGCATATTTTTTCTAAAGTGAATTTATCAGTATACCTAGAATTCTTGTATAATTTTTTTTTTTACTGAAGTTCTCTTTTTTCACCCATTCATTATATTTATAGATTAATAGAACTAAAAAAAACCCAGCCAAACAAAACTCATGTAATGCTTCTCATTCTCATTGTAAATTCTGTGTTTTAGGTCTTGTTTTCCCTCTGTGCTGCATTCTGGGGAATCCAATTTATGAAGCGGATCACATTCAAAGATAAACATCACTGAAAGAGCAGATCTAACATCACCTTAAATGCGGAAACAGCACTCTATAATAACCTTCTAAGTTCCTTGAAATTAATCAACCATGAATCTTGCTGAATTGCAATCAGTTCACTTGTGATATGAGAAATTTGTGATTTTTGTATGATGGTTTGAAAGATTCTTAAGGGGGTGTATTAGGTTTTATGTGATTTTTTAAAAAGAATATCTAATTTCTCCCCAGTTTAAATAAAATATTCATTTACAACATAGATTTTTACATTCATAGGATTGCAAATTTTTAGGAACCATGTAAAACTAATTTCATTTTTGCAGTGATTTTGTTAGTAATAATATGTGAAAAGTATTTTTCACATGAGGAATAATTAAAATCATATTTGTTGTAACCTGGTATAAAGTGATTGACTGTCTTCCTATTCTGGCTAAACATAAACATATGTGAATGTCATTTTTCCTGTAATGATTGAATTACACCAGAATCTCCATGTCATGCCCAATTCAGTGTTCATAACATACAGCTACATGAGGATGAGTTGTTGAAGCAAGAAAATGATTAAAAACAGCATGATAAAACAACTCGAACTAGTATGAGTTGAAACATCTTCAATAAAATTGGCTGATATATGTGTTGTGTAATGCAGACATGCAGTTTAGGCTGAATTATTTACGGAATACACCTGTGTTGCCAACTTTAGATAGTGATTGAACCAGGATTTACACGTGGATATCCCACTGACACTTGTGTGACAAAATATTTGCAAGGCTGAGCCCTTAATTTCTGGTAATTTCCTGCCGGGTGATGTCAGGGGAGATGCACGTCTTGTCTTTCAGGAGCTGTTGGAAAGACGGTTTTGTACTAAGATAGGAAAATTAAATACAAATGGAAGAGGGAGTCTCCAAACAGCAGGACTGGCAAAAATACTGGATCTAGGTTGTTTTTCTTTCCTCACACTCATCCAACTTTTTTTTGGCTCCAAGCCTTCTAGAAGTGCTTAAAGTCAAGTAGCTAAAAAGTAGAGCCTGCCTTAGATGCGTCAAAATAGTAATAATATCTGGATTTAAAAACGAGCTTATATTTGGTTTTTTTATCCATTTAATTTTCCTTTCAGATGTTAATGGAAGTCTAACAGGCATCTCAGATTTAGACAGATAACTGAATTTTAATTAACCCATATTTTCAGTCTCTATCTGTAACAGATGTCACTGTCTATATAATTGGATATTTCCAATATACTGTCCGAAACATAGTAATGTTATATAAATAAAATTGTTGCAATGTCTAGTGGTAGTATAATCTTAATTGTAAAATAGAATCATCAAAATGCTTGGGTTGCAAGGAACCTTAATGATAGGTTATCTAATAGATTATTTTAAAATAACAGCATCTGATTCCAGAAGTAAAAAAAAGATCTACAAACTTATGTGGCCCTGTGAGTTAAGTGCAGTTATATTTTCCAAATTTGTAATGGTGACATGATCAGTTTAATATAGCAACGAATCATATTGAAAGTCAGTTTGTGGACCAGAATAAATTCTTCAAAGAGACAGAAACAGGACAAAAATTTAACGTTTTCTGCATTTGAAAACTGGCAATTTTGGAGGGACAACAGTGAAGAACTAAGTAGAATAAAATTAATTTTAAAGCTCTCCTAATGAATGTCCTGTATTTACATGAGATAATGGAAGGAATGGGATTTCAAGGGCAAATATAAAACGTGTCTGATGAGGACAACCTAGTCATTAAAGCAGAGGCCAAACAAATTTCCACTTTTCCAAGAGTTTTTAGACCCCAGTTTCCCACTTCCAGGGACTTGCCATTGTGTTTACATTGTTTGAAAGCAAGGTGCAGGAGAGGAACAACATTCTTCTGTTGCATACTGCTCAGTAGGGTCTGAGAACAGCTCCTCTGACTGAAGGTTGAACAGACTCATGGTGGCTGCCCAAGAGTCATGTGCTTTACAATAACATCACCTGGGTATGTATAAGCTATCCTTTGGCTACAGACTGAAAGCTAGGATTTTCCCTTCTTGGAGCAGAGTCTAAGGGACAAGCTCTTGGAAACAACTGTGCACCATTCTTTCAGTAGCTATGTGGTAGGTAACTAGATCCCTGTCAATTTGTTTGTCATAGATTTTTTAAAATATAATTTTTTTCATATTTTAGGCACCTAACACCACTACTGGATCTAGTTTGTGCTGGTTTTTTCACTGCAAAAAGTGAAATAATCATCCCAAAGGTTTCTGGGTTGGAGTAATAAGGAGACTTTGGAGACTAGCTGGCCACCCAATTGAATTATGTGGAGTTTACATATATCATGCAGTTAATGGAATTAATGTAATGCAAACCGCAAACAATGTTCATTGCTAGTATGTATTAGTGATATTTTGATAAGCCACCCTTCTCCCCTCAGCTTTTTAATATTCCATTACTTATTTCTTTAGAATTTGACCATGTTGTGTGGTTTGAACAATTGTATTGGGATCAAGTGACATAAGTTGAATTATGTGAGGATAGTAGTGAACAAAATACTGATGCAGAACTAATAGACATTGTGTGAGCAACTATCTTTCTTTTGGCAAACCATTCTTTCAGGTCTCTAGAAACAAAAATATTCTAGAGACTAACAGCCTAGCCTCACATGTCCAAGTGTGAAACTTCATAAACAATATTTGTAATCTGCACTATTGCGTAAGACTTCCTTTTGGTCTTGTTTGTCATTAAACTCCCCAGTGATACACCTTAGGAGAAAAATGTGGAGAAACAGAACTTTTTTCATCAAGATGGTTAAAAAGTGTTTCCCCTGCTCCTACCAGCTGTTACGATGTCACATCCCTACACATGGCCTTTCCTGGACCATGTACACAGCAATATCAAGTTACTGAAAACCCAGAAGTAAGCAGCTGAATCCTCTCTCACTTGGGATCTGACCCTGCACCATTCAAGTCACCAAAAAACTTGCTGCTGACCTCAGGATCAGGGCAGAGCATTCCCTGTATGAAAACAAGAATGATGCAATATTTACTGCAACTCAAGCTTTGGTGCAGTGCATTGATTAAAAGTAAGAGTTGCACAATTCCAACATCATATTTTTTCTGCTATAATAAAATCAGAGCAATTTGGTCTATAACTGCTGACAGCTAAAGCTGGAACCTATACTTACTGTATACAAAGTTCTCAGGGCCCTTTCTCTTGTCTTTGTTGTCTTCAGTTTTCTCTCACATCTTGGGATTAAGGACATTGTTATTTATACGATTACCTAAAGGAGGTAGTTGATCAGCTATTTTAAAGCTAACTCTTTACAGATAAATGTCTGTGAACATATGAGAATTTATGTCGTGTGATTAGAAACTACTAAACTGTGTGACACCAAAGGTAAGAGTTGCTTGGATTCTATTTATTTGCTCTTTGACTTGTGACAAAAAAAAGCGAAGTCTCAGCAATGGAGTTCAAGAGCAATAGTAACTGTCAGAGAATACTCTGAGTTAAACTATGTTGCCCTTAGTTGAAGTTTTTCTTAAAATGTTGGCTTCTGAAATTTTGTGAATAAAAAAATACTTTTACCTGCTGAAAAATCAGACCTATAGAAAGTTCAAAATCTAAAAGGCAAACACAAAGATTTTAATAGGCAATATTTTAAAACATTTTCCCTTTTAAAATACCCTAGTGATTACATGAGGCTTGACTCATGGCTTTTAAACTCTTGGGATTGCTGATGCTGAATGGGAAAAACTATTCTTGGTCTACCCTTTTTCCATAAAACCTCTGCTTTCAGCACAGGCATATACAGTGGCTATGAGGCAGAGTTTTGCTGGATTTCCTGGTTCCCTGCTGGTGTTTGACCAGCAATTCAGTTTGGAATTCAAACAAAGCAGGCCACAAGCTGGCTCTCTGAGGATCCCTAACCCTCAGTAACTGCACACGCAGACCTCACCACAGCATGCCCTGCTGCCTTCCACCCCCAGCAGTCTGGGCAAGCGAACAAGAGATATACTGTGGACTTCAGGATTTTCTCTTTCTACGGAGAAAAGAGTTAAAATACCACATTTGAAACTCAGGTACAAACCACAACATAAAGCAAAAATAAGATATCTCACATGCTGGAGAAGCACTTCCATATTAATATCAAGGCCAATGGAAAGCTTGGCTCGGTTCTTTGTCTTTTTTGCCCCACCTATGGAAAACAGCAGAAAAATGTGGAAACATTGAGTAAAAATGAACTGCTGAGTGTCGTTGTGTTTATGGTTTGGCACAGAAAAGTGATACAAAATGAATTCTCTCCACCCCACCCCGAGCTATATTTTTACTGCTTCCTCCTTTATTCTTTCTCCCCATTTTTCTCTTTCTCTCTCTATTCATCTTTGAAATATCCTCTCCTGTCTTGCCTTAGGTTTTTTATGTGTGGAGGTACATTGTGGTATTTTTTTATATTCACAAGTTGGTTTTTTTTGTTTGCTTGTTTTTCTGTTTGGGGTTTTTTTTGTTTGGTTTTATTGTTTGTTGGGGTTTTTTTATTTATTTTATTTTGTTTTATTTTATTTATTTGATAAGAGCCAATACTTACATAAAGGTGCCTACTTTCTTTATTGTTCCTATCAGTCAACAGGCTCTTCTAATATTCAAAAACCATGATACACTGCTCATACATTGTTAATGTTATATTTATTTATTTCCCTTGTATTTGCGTAGTTTCCTCTAATGATTCATTTTCTATTTATATTTCAGTAACATGGCACTGTCCTTTTTGCAGTCTCTACTCCCTCTCATGTTTCCTTGTTATTAATTCCTTGTAGTTACTTTTTGTCCCTTCAGCACCATGCTTTAGCTTTCACTGTCTCTCTGCTTCAGGATGTACCACTACAGTGATTGTGGATCATTTTCTAACCTGCTGATTTTAATGTGGCAAAAACAACTAGCCCAGTAATAGCAATGTTTGATTAAAAAGAGATTACATTAACAAAGAAAATCATGGAACATTTTAAGCACCGTGGAATTAGTGGTATTCTCTGCTATTTACATTTTTTCCACGAACCTTGAATGTAAGTACTTATCAGCACTTAAATTATAATTATAGATGTTTGCCAGGAAAGAAAAATACCGTAAGACAATTGAACTACAATTTTTAGATCAAAGAATAGCTTATTAACTTACTGAGTGTGATCATGTCTTTTGCTGCTGTCTGTCTGCACTGAGGTCATGAGCCTGTTATTTGAAGATAATGACATTACTCTTTTGCTTCACATAGCAGCGTTTGTGATTTCAGATCTAACAGCCCTCTACCTTCTCTCTGCTCATGACTCATGGCTGACTCATTACCTTTAATCATTCTGAAAGCAAAGATTTTATTTTTGGTCTTCTTCTAACCACAGTGCAAAAAAATACCTTGAGGGAAAGTAAGGTGTTACAAACTGCAGCAGTGTAGGTATGTATCAATGTATTATTTTTGTAAAACCTCAAGTATTCCCAGCTTTCTATCCATGACCATAAACTGGATTTCATAGTCATGTCTAACAGAGAAAAACCTGATGATCAGGGATTGGTGGAAGAAATTTAAAGCAATGGAAGGCAAGTTTCTGAGATTCTGAGAACAAAGTCTGTCATTGAAGGTCAGATCACCTTTGGTTTTATTTTATGTTTTATTTATTTTATCTGAAATACAGATGTGCAGGAAAAGTAATGTCTTCATGCCTTCACAGCCAATAGGAAGATATGTATTTGAATACATTTTTTTCTTTGCTAACAATATTCCTATTATACATGGGAAAATCTATGAGTGCCTCATGTCTGCAGTTTATTATGGTTAAATATGCCTGGTAATTGGACTGTAGTATGTGTGTAAATGGCCTTGTTAATGAAGAACAATTATCAGTGATTTTGCTACAGAAGAATTATTGTTCAGTATTATTTTGCCCAGGTTTTCTCCTTGCAAGAAAGCCCAGTGATAGAGCTGAAATTTAGCTAACATAGTCCTGGGTATTATATGACCATGGAAACTTGCTGTATTCTACTAATGGCTTCCTCCTTGCGCCTCTTTATGGAAACCTGTGGTGTTTTTCCCAAGGAATTAACCAGCTCTTAAGATGTTACATGAAAATAACTCATCTCTGAGTATGGCTGAGGACATCTGAGCATTGGCAGAGATGGGCATTGTACCACGTCAAGCAGCCTAATCAAGGTGAGGTGAGCAGTCTCTCCTTTCCTCAGCATTTCCAGGCAGGGAAGCATAAATTGACTTGAGCAGCAAAATTTGCAGAGCAAGACAGGAGCTCAGGTTATAGCAGACTCTGCTGGGGCAGCCAGAGGGGTGTGCCCAGGCACAGGGACAGTTACAAGCCTAGCACATTTACAAGCCTGTCAGACACAGAATTGAACAGCTCAAAGTCACTGTCGTTCAAAATAGAAATTTAATAAGGACAGGTATTGAGAGAGGAGATGGTCCACGAAGAGTTTCTTTGGCATATTTGTGGTGATGGTTGTTGTTACTATGCTTTCTTTGGCCTCTTCCTGTTTGGGAATTTCTCTCTTACATTGAGCCTTGCATAATTGCAAAGCACATGTGTCTTCCACAGATCAGGGATTTTTCCAACAATATTTGAATAAAGATTAAATGGTATGCTGGTGCATTTGAGGACTTGACATATATTCACAGTACATGTCTTTATGGTCCTGTCAGATTTTATTACACTATATTCAAGATAATGAAATTAAGCAAGCTAGACCACTAGACATTGTAGCTGTGATAAATACATCCACTAAAGTGGATAATTTACTACATTTCCTGCTGTAATTTTCTCATTTAGCAGGATGAATATACAGGTCTGTATACAATGACTGTGAATCACCGTCAGAAACCACTTTTGCTTTGTGGATGCTGAGGTCCAGTATTTTTAAAAATTTATTTCTTTTGAATTTTCAGAAGGAACTAAAGTTCAGGTAATATTTCCTCTAGATTATGTTTCACAAACAATAAAGCTGTAGGCAGTGTAACATAGAGTAGTAGCTATGAAGTCAATTTTTATAAGTATGTTGAAGAAATTATCAGAGATGTCTCCTAGTCAGATTTTAAGGAGAAACAGTAGTCATGACTGATAAGGGTTAATAAGGGTTATAAAATATTAGTCAATATACTATTAATATAAGTAAAAGCAATTCAGCTTTTTAGATTCAGATGCACAGTCTGAGCTCAGTCAAATTTGCCAAAAATGTGCACTGGGATGTTTTTGTTTTTTCTGGAAGATTTTCTGGAACTTATGGAAAATGTAGTTATGTAGTCTAAATATACTCTGTGGAAAATATTCAACTATAAGGTCCATTTTCCTGTTGAGGAGATCTTAGGGAAACAGAATTAATAGTGCCTGAGTCCTTGAGCTTGTCTGGTTAGCAGATAAGCATTTGGTTTCTAAGATGTAGAGATTTATGACTGAATTCTGACAGAGTGGGGTATGTATATGAAGATTTGTGTTTTCCAGAAGGCAACTGATCTCTAGTACCTGCAATAATTTCTGGGTACCTGTAGTCATAACCTCCATGTTTTTACCGACTACATATCCAGCAGACTCTAAGGTTAAAAAGATGCAAAATATTAACATGACTTGGCTTTGTTCTTACATTTGTTTCAACTATGAAACAGTTTCTGATTAGAAGAGAGCTAAAATTGTGTTGCAAAATATTTTTATTCCATGGTTTCTGTTTTTCATTTGTTTGTCTGGAGAAGGTATGTTAATTTAACTATGCATTAAAAGTCCTCCTAAAATTTTCAGCCCTTCATACCTGTGATTGTATTAAACTTGACGTTTGATTTTCATTATCTCTGTAGATAGTATGGAATCACGGACTCGCAGAATATGCTCAACTGGAAGGAATCCACAAGGATCAAAGAACCAACTCCTGGCCCTGCAGAATCACACCATTTGCCCAAGGGTATTTGTCCAAACACTTCTTGAACTCTGTCAGGCTTGGTGCTGTGACCACTTCTCTGGGGAGGCTGCTCTAGTGCCCAGCCACCCTCTCAGAGAAGAAACTTTTTCTTATATCCAACCTAAACCTCCCCTGGCACAATTTCAGGCCATTCCCTCAGGTCCTGTCAATGGGCACCACAGATCAGAGATCAGTGCCTGCCCCTCCTCTTCCCCCCACAAGGAAGTTGTAGACTGCACTGAGGTCTCCCCTCAGTCTCCTCCAGGTTGAACAGATAAGTGACCTCAGCCACTCCTCATATGGCTTCCCCTCAAGGCCCTTCACCATTACAGGCTAAGTAAAAACCTGTACTCCAGATCCTGAGAAAATCTGATTTTTATATCTGATTATTATACTCCCATTAATAATATTCTATGCTGTGAAAATTGCTATTGGAGAATGCTGCTTTCAGCTTTTTTTCACCTGGATTTTTTGAAAGGTCCCAGTGCCTTTCTTACACCTTCTACAGGGAAAGCACAGAAATGGGGAAAGCCAGCTTGGCTGAGTACCCTAGTGTAATCTATGAATGGATTATCTATGGAAGATTTTTTAAAGAGTCGAGAAGGATGCTGTACAGTTTGAGCCTGATTTCTGTTTTCCCATTTTACCGAATCTCTGGAGGTGGTCACTAAAGTAAATGGCTTAGACACCATGTGTGAGTACCTGGAGTCTACTTTTCTATAATGAGCTGAGTCTAAGATGGAGAGAGTCTCACAGATAAATTTCCTGCTGTCAGGAGCACATCAGAGAAGATTAGTAAGAGATGAAAGAATAAATCCTCCTCACAAGAAACAGCAGGTAAAAAGCAGATGGAAAAGGCACTTGCTGTGTTCCCTAAGAGCTAACTGTAATATGTACTAAGGTTGTGTCATTTCTGGTGGGAAGAAACCTTGCAACCTGTAGTGTGTGCTCATACTTGGTGGTCTCCAGCATGCCCTAATTCTTATACCTTTTGGAGGTTCCCATCACCCCAAATCAAAGCTCGTCCTGAAATAAAAAAAAATATGAACATAGGTGGATGAGAGAGAAGCAGCAGCTTAGTCCTATGCCTACAGTGTTTCACTAAAAAGAGCCTGATCTTTGGCTGACATAAATTGGGTAGCTCTGCTGACCTTTGTGTTTGGTTGTTTTTTCTTTTTGTCTCACTGAATTCCCTCACATCCTAAGCTCATTAAACTGTGGCTCAGCCAAATCGTTTTAAAATATGGTTTAAAAGGTAAGTGCAGTAGCATATTGTAAATTCTGTAGCTTCAGGCATGAATTTTTTACAAAGACATTTGTATTCTAACACAAAAATTCTCTAGACTGTAAACCATAGACTTCTCTTTAGAAGAACTTTTCAGGTGGCTGTGTCTTCAAATTAGTTCAGGGGTCTGCATTAAAGCAAAAACACTTCCTACATGAGAAGTGGGGATCTAGGCTGGACAGGTTATCTTGCAACAAATTATTCAGTTCTTCTCTTTCATACTTCAGCTATTTTGTTGTAAATAGAGTAGAAACCTTTTGGGTACGTTTGTTGCTCAAAATAACTTCAGATGGGAACAAGGTTCCCAAGCAAATCATAGGGAGCTACCAATATGGGAGTTGTTTGCGCTGACATCTTGTGGTACAATTGAGTTTGGGGATGGGTCCTGATGCAGTTTTTGACAAACTTGCACCAGTGAAAATACTCTACTACTTGTTCAAAATTACATTCACCATATGAGCTTGCAGAGATTTATAGCGAAAGCCACAAGGCTTTTTAAAGATGGAAAGCCTCCCATTACCAGGTGTGCTCCCAGGAATTAGGGGCTACACATTTTTTATTTATTTTAAAATAGATAAATAACTTAATAACAAGTTTTCCAAGACAGGAGAGCTAGTAGATCCATCTCAATGTCATATAGTAGAGGTAACACATAGAGTTTACCTCCTCTTTCAAGCAGTATAAAAGAGAGATTATTCTGAATAATGAAAGATGCTATACAGATTCATACAGAAAGTATATGTTTTTTTCTCAAAGACCTAAGGGTTAGACAAAAGAACAAAGTATCTTCTTGGTCAGTACAAAAGCTTAAAGATTTCTGCAGCACGGGCTATGAAATCATTTTACTTATAAGATTATCAATTTCCAGCAGTGCTGTCCTGTTTTGACATGTCATTCCAAAAGCAGTAGTACAGCTTCACAGCAGACTTACTCCAGATGTGATCCAAAACAACAGGAAAAATGAGAATTTGTAAAAGACAGCACACTAATGTGCAAAGTGGGCTGAAGGAAAGATAGGACATTTTTTTGAAGCTGAATGGGCAGAGAGAAAAAACCTAACAGGAAACTTCTTATTAGCCCAAACACCCAGTAGGTTCAGCCTTACTTTCATGTTCAGTGAAACTATTAGATATTTTTGATCTAACAGTAAGGGTTTAAAGAATGAAAAGACAGGCACTCTATGGCTGGCAGCTGCTCACTTCGATGTCTAGCTTAATGAGTTGTGCTCTCATGCTGGGATTTGAAGCCGTCCAGCAAGTGAGGCTTCCCTGCTGTGTTTCTGTTTGACTGCATTACACAACCAGCTCTCTTTTACATTTTGATAGTGACATCTATTGGAGCTTTGAAGAATAATATTTTGAAAAAATATCCCAATGTATATTGGTAAAAGCAAAATTGTTGGACAATAAAAATTTCAGTTCAAATAAAAGCAGATATATATCTGTCATCAAAACATACAGAAGAATGAAAATACTGATGCAAAAAAAGAAAAGTGCAGGAGCAGTTAAAATCAGATTCAAGAAGAAAAATGTGCCTTTCTCTTTCCTGATGATGGGTGAACGTAGAAACTTCCCCAGTTGTCTGAAATTTGTTTAGAAGGAACCCGTCAACTAAAGCTGTAACCTTGAAATGAAACAAATACAATATTTGATTGAATTCTTTATAGATATGTTACACAAGACTTTGACTATTAACTGAACCAAATCTAGCAGAGTGGGTACAGTAGCAGTTAGGAAAGACCTGGCAAGCCTTCCTCATGAGCAATGATGTCTGATGTCTGTGTTATCAAAGGGGCGCAGCCGTCCAGAGTATTTGCTTTTAATAAACAAGCCATCTTCATGGGTTATACTGAGAATATGGCTTGTGTCTGCTTAGAACTTACAGCAAGAGTCCTAGTCTTTTCAATAGATGTAAGACATAAACAATTAGTAAGTGTGGCAAATGGATTTACATTGCACTAAATTACCCAGTCTATTTATATTTTTTTTAATGTGTATGCACTATCAAACAGCTCTAGCAGTCAGTCCGTGCTGTCATCAGTAGACAGTACTGAGTAATGCTACCTCACAAAATCTCTGGGAGAAATTAGGAGATCTGAAATGTGCAAGGAGAGTGTGCTGTGGTAAGTTCTCATGACTCTTTCAGGACCTTTCCTTTCTGTTTGTTCCTTATTCTCCTGAGAACTTTTAGAATCCCTTTCTGCAAACTGCAGTATTAATATCTTCAGATGCAAGTTTTATGTTCATTTGCTACAAGTCGTGACTTTGGGGCTTTTTCCTGGCTTCTTCAATTCTACAAAAACATGATAAAGAATACCCTGTAAAAGGAATAGGAGGTTTCTTCATTGTGTCAGACTACAGATTTTGCTAGAGTTTTATTTTGGCTTGGGTTTTTTGCATATGATTTTATTTCAGTTAATTCTGGTTTTTAGAGAAAATTTATTTTCTCAAGCAAAAGTTTAAATGGGAATTTACTTCTTCATATTATTTTCCGTATCCTAAGATTTGGTTTTGTTTTTATTTATTCTGGTGTGTCTTCACCAGTAGCAATATGGCTATATCCTATTAACTCCATTATGATAATAAACCCACACATCAGTCAGAGAACTAGTCAGACAGGGAACTTACTGTGAAATGGAAAGGTGAAGTATGGTCATCAAGTATGCAATTGACTCAAACGATCTTGGTGCAAAAGTACTTGACAAAGCTTCAAATAACTGTTTTCTAAACTGCTTGTTTTGCAAATTTCTATGCATAAACGCCGAATGTAACACATAAAAGAATTTATAAAGCTTTCAGTTATTGTTTTCATATAAATCACATATCCATTTGTCCTGCTGCTGAGGGAGAAATGTTAAATTTTTACAGCTGGTGATATGTTCTCCATTCTTATTCAGCCTTTACAGAGCCTGCAGGAGAAATAAAATGTTGCAGATGTTTTAAAGACACTTTTTATTATATACACATATCCAAATTAATCTCCCCTTTAATTTATTTAAGAGGAATTATATCACACTCTTTGGTGGTTTCAGATTGTCTGTGAAAGAATAAAATAGGAAGCAATTAAGTAGTTTAGTTAGCCTATTGTAACTTTTCTGGTCAAATATCACTACATAGAAATAATCCTGGATTGGTACTGTGTACATATCACTTTTATGGGCAGTTTTCTTGACATCACTTCAGGTGAGCAAACACTGGAGTCACTTTTCTCCACTGAACAGTGCTTTCAAGATGATTGCTTGCACAAATGAGTATAAGGAGTGAATACTAGAAGCATAAAATTACTTTCTCTAGGCTTGAAGATAGATATTCAGGCAGAATTTTATTTAAATGAAATGAATAAAACTCATTAATATCTCTGCTGGGTACTTAGCAGGTAGGATCACAAGAAACAGAGGGATAGGGACGCCACAAGGTAATTTTGTATATGTATCTGTATCTGTTTTCAGGTATGGCCAGGAGCTTCTAATATACCTTGCTATTCTCAACCAGACTCTGAAAAGGTATTTCGACCTCTGCTCTTCTGTTATACAATTGGGTGCATTAAGTTCAGAAAGGCTCCAGCCCGATTTGCACAGTGCTCTGCTGATAAGCTGCTTGGAACATTGTGTACTGAGAGCACAGGACAGAGACATCCTGCCTAGACCTGTCCTGTCTTATTAAAATCCACCTTCATCTCAGCTGTGACAGAGCACAGTTCTGTGCAGAGCCACCTGGATGCCTGCTGCATCATTTTCCCCACTGTTTAGGCTACAGGGGTAGCATGGCTAGGTCAGGTACATCACTAGATCCATAGTGATGCAAGGCAGAAGAAAGGCACTGCTTTGAAGAAATGGTCCCTCCCAATGGCACCTAAACAGCTTGTACAAAGAAAAAACAAATTATTATTATTATTATTATTAATAATAGTAATATAAACAGAATAAAGGACATAAATGCTCAGGGAAATATCTAAGCCTAACTAAATGAATAGTTGTGTTAAAAATATACTAGGAGTGAATCTGAAAGAACAGGAAAAAAGAACTCATCAGCAAAGAAAACTTTGCCTAGGAAGCTAGACACCAGTAAAGATCAATTGAGAGCTGCAAAACATTGAGCTCAGAAGCTGAAAACGAATGGAAAAATAAATTCAAAAGGTATGTCTGCATATCCTAATGAATGCCTTGTTTCAGGTTTAAATTAAGAGGAAGACAGAACATGAAAACAAAATGAGGACAAATCACGAGTTTGAATATAAAAAAAAAAGGAAATAACTCTTGCAAACAAAACTAGGTAAGCTTAATGAGTTCAACTTTGGGCATTATTTAGTGTTCCAAAATAATGAAATAATAAGGATACTTTCATCCCTGGGGAACAACAGATACTGCACTTCTATTAGATAAAAGGAGAAAATAATTGAAGTAATTTGATGCTCATTCATCTGACCTTCGTAGAATTCAAAAGTGTTTAAGAAATGAAGAAAAATTAAAAATGTTCAGGTAAATAGGAAGCACAACAAAATGCACCATGTTTAACAAAAGCAAGGTCATTTCCGATTAAATTGCTGCCATTTTTCCATGGAATAAATGATTTTTTTTTAGACAAGACCAGTATATTTTGCAATCTATCAATACTTTAACAATTATTGCAAAGTTGAGAGAGATTGTGATAAAGGCAGTAATTTTAAAGTATGTAAGGAAACAGACAAAATGGATGACTAAATACAATAATTCTTTTCATCCTCAAGAAAAGCCTGCTGAAAAAGTATATGATTGTGGTTTATAAAACACGAGTAGAAAGGGATGCTCATTAACTTTCTTTAATGAAAAGCTAAAATCAAATGAAGTTGTAGGCTGTTAGGTTCAAATGAAAATGCAGTTCACCTACCCTTAATTAAGCTGTGAACTTTACAGTTATAGAATATTATTAATATAACAAATGTTTGTGGAGTTCAAAAATACTTGAATTTATGAAATAAAAAAAAAAAAATCTGTGATGGGCTATTCAAGACAAAAATTATATACTTTCCCTAAGCAATTAGGTAAGAGGGAAATTCCAGTCTCATGCAGTTCACCTGTTCTAATTTTCTTGGAAGAACTTAATAAAAAACACCCTGGGAGTTAATGTTAGAACTCTTAGAGACTCAGTCTTGGGGTTATTATTATTTAACTTTTCTCTAATTACCTTGGCACAGAACGTTTGAGTACAGAAATGAAAATTAGCTGATAAAGCTGAATGGCATCAGGACAGACAGATCTGGTTATAGTATAATCTTAAATAAATAGAATAACAGAAATTTAATGAACTCTATTAATGTGAACAGCAATGTCATTCACTGAAAGGCTAATGACAAAAACCTGCTGTTAACTCAAAGCACAAGTGAAAAAGTGTATTTGAGAAGGAATAGCTGGGTTTGCTAGTCAGTTCCAGGGGTCTCTAAAGGATTGAGATGGGAGTGGTGTGCAATGGGAAATTCCTTGTTAACAGGGAAAATGCCTAATGCTATTTTTGCAAGATACTGATGAGATACAATACAAGATACAGTTACATTCACCTATTTGTAAAAGCAGGCAAAAAGGCTATTTGAAGACTGCAAAAGGACTCATCTTTTGAAGAAATAAAACAAAAGCTAGGAGGCATTAATGAATGCTTTTCCCAAGCTGTCTGTAAATTGCATGGTACTTGGAAATAACAGGGAATTCCTCTTGTTCAGATGAGGACACAGCAAATGCTGCTTTCAGACTGATGTAATCATCTGTCATAGGGAGGAAAGAAGAGTGGAAAATTCTTGCCATATGCCAGCAGGTAGTCAAAACACAACTGAGATGCACACTAAGATAAAAGGTCAGCTTACGTATAACCTTTGAGTTCTCAGGGATTAAACATTAGAAAACAGAAGCTGGTAAACTAATTGGCATGGAAGACTTACAATACAATGGGAAAAGTAATCATCAGTAAATTTAGAATAAAAATTTGAAAGTAGATGTTTTGGAATTGCTTCCAAACACGACTTGTAGTAGTATCAGTAGTAGACTTAGCATTAGAGTTCCTTGCTCTTCCTGTCCTAAACAGAGTAATACATGTATTCTTACAGTATAAAGGGAAAGAAGTGAAATTGACACTTCCTTTCTTATCAACTCTTGCAAACAGAAAAGCAGAATTATTGAGCTAGCTAAAAATTCACTGAGACTGGGTATCGTTACATGCAAACATCTCAAAGGCCCAACTGTGTGGGTGAGTGAGTTGGTGGGGTGAGAGAGAGTGCTAGTGGAGACACAAAAACCAAAAGTAGAGGGAAATTAAGATTTCAGATTTTGTGTCTCATCCAACTTCTGCGGTAACTGAATCACAGATGAATCACAGAATATTCTGAATTATATGGGACCCACAAGGATCATCGAGTCCAGTGCTTGAGTGTGAATGGCCCATACAGGGATTGAACCCACAATCTTGGCATTTGCTATTAAGAAGTATATATTTCCATATATTTGTTATTTTATCTGAGGCATTACAGAAATTTACATAGGAAATATTATTGCTAAATTGGACTTTTTAATGTTATCACTTGTCACTTGTGTACATTCATATACAAGCTTAGAGCTTGATATTTAACAGCAGATGTGATCAAGATAAAATATTTTGCAGATGTAACTTGGTGCTTGCAGCAAGGAGATGCTACTGATGGATGATACACTCATATTTACTGAGTGTGATTCCATCATCCTGAGACCTAGCATGCTCCTCATTCACAATGGTTTTGTTCTCTGGTAAGTTTATATTGAAATGAGGTTTTATCTTTACTGCTTGGAATTTATGATATTTTAACAGATTCTATTCCGTTTACATCCCAGACTGTGCCCTTTGTTTGTGTACAATGTTTCCTGATACAGTGTATTTTTTATATATCCTCTGTCTTGGTTGATATTGATACAGTTACTGTAATTCTTTCACCAACATATCAAACTAGGTTTTCTAAACTTAAATCAGAGAATCACAGTGCTTCCTTGCCAGTATGAGTCACTGTTTGTTTCATTTTGTTTACACTGCAGTGTATCCTAGTTTAATTATTTTGTTTTCTGGGAATCTTAAATAGTACTTCATTATGTTCTGTACCTGTTCTACTTTTTGTTTAAATATTTTAGGATAACATTATTTGTAAAAATCAGAGTTCTTGTCCTTTATTTAGGAAAGACACCAAGAAAATGTTTCATTAAAGAAGGAGTAGAAATTTATTACAGTTCTTTTTAACCAAGGCAAAGCTAGCATCTTTGCCCATCCTCTTGTTTATGTTGCTGTAATATGGGTGCGTCCTTTGCAATTCATTCACTCTTTTATGCTGCTGAGAACTGAGCACCCTATTCTCATTCTTGTCACTGCATTTCATTTTGTTCACTACTTTGATCTCCTTCAAGATGTTGCTTGATGCTGTGCTAATCCAGCATCAGTTGGTTTATTGCTGTTTCAGTATTTCACAGCTCTCCTTTGTTGCTAAGCTCCTACATAAATGAATCATATGACCTTGGCAGTTTTCCTCTGTTAACACTGCTGTTATTTTTCCTTGAAACCTTGCTCTTCAAATTGTAACAAACAATAGGTCTAACTAAGTCTCTACAGCTGGATGCTTGTAGTTAATTGGAACTATTAATAGACTAGGTGGGGAAAACTGACAAACTAAGTACAGCAGGGGACCCTAATGCCCGTAATATAAATGGTTCAGTGGGGAAATTGTGAGGAGGAGTTTTTTCAGTCTTCTTCAGACTTTTCACTGGTATTCCGCTCTGGAGATATGTTTTCTGACAAGTTGTTATAGTAGTATTAATAAAGAACAACTTTGGCTTTTACAGTCTTTTTACTATATACTTAAAAAATAGTTTTGTGCTTCTTGTGGTGTTTTTGGGGTTGCTTTTTTTCCTGGTGTGAACTAGGGCAAAGGACCTTGTCTTTAGCTTACCTGCAGATTTGTTTTATTCTGTTCTTGATTTCATTTTTTTCAAATTTTTGTCCCTTCCTCCCCATCTTGCTGGCTTTCTGCTTGATTTATTCTGAGACCGTTTTCCTTCAGCAACATTAAGAGAGAGTTAAAGGCCTACTTTTAGAGGTTGGGAGTTTGGGATTTTTTTTCATTTGCCAACTGGGGTGTTTTTGCCTCCTCTTAGAAATAGACATTTAATTTCCTTGAGTATTATTCAGATAGCTGATAATACAACATTTCTATTTTCATACCTGAGGACTCTTTTCTTAAAATGTTCTGTGTAGTTTTGAAGTAGCTTCTAGTCAGACATAAATTTGTAGAGAAGAAAATAGCCAAAGTCAAATGTGGAGATGGCCCTCACAGTCACTATTCTGAGTCATGTTAGTGACTAGCCGGTCCAGAGTGCTCTCTTTCTCTTTCCTGGGCTGTGCTGGCAGACACTCTTTCTTACTGTGTTAAATGACAGTGTGTTATTTTGTCTGTGCCAATCTGTTATCTCTTTAGGATGGGGGTCATGTCTTCTAAGAATTTAAAACTATGAATGGGAATGCAAGAATAGCTCATAACTTTCTCTCTCTTTACATATTAATTACCTTAGTGTAATTTAAGTGTGTCTCAGTATGTGTCCTGAACATTATTTTTACTGAAGTGTGTCAATTTTCATTACATTAAATGAATACTCATTTAATTTCCTATCTCACCTCTGAGCCCATTTTATTAATATCAGGATTATTCTTGCATCCCTCTGAGTCTTAAATACTCTGCTTATTTTAGTATCATCTGCAAATTTAATGATCTGACTTATTAGAGCTTTATGTAGACCATTGAATAAAATATGAAAATCTGCTGGTGTTAATCTACAACCCTGTGAGACTTCACTTCTCAGCAGCTGCCTTTCCACTTTCCATCCAATCCCCGTTTTTTCCTGGTTATTAATTGATACCTTGGTACTGCTCACCCCTGAAGGCAGGCAACTGCATCAGATCTTGAGTCAACTGAACTTATCATGGTCTTACAGGAAAACCAGATGCCCTAAAAACCCAAACTCATCAAGAATGGGAAAGAGTCAGACTTCAGGATATGGACTTGCAGATGGGAATGCTGGGTCACAAATGCTTAATATTGGAGAAAAGTTTTAGTAAAGATTTACTCTATCCACAACAAAGCTTTCTTAGTGATAACAATGATCCATCATTTTGACTTTCTTCTGAACCTTTTTAAAGCCCCAGCTATGTCAAGACTCTTGGTTTATCTAGTCTAATAACATTCTTCATTTTTAAAAATAACCAGATTTCTTTAACATGATTTACTCTTTCCATATCCACAATGAGTCATAATGATTAAATTGTGCTTATATAATTATATCCTCTAAAATGATCTATAAATGTAACATCTCTTTCCTAAAGATCAGACTCTGGGAATAAAACTTCCTTAATTTATTTCTAGAGATAAAATGCTACAGGTGTTCATGGCAGAATTAGGCGAGAGACTGACAGCTCTGGAAAAGAGATTTGAGACTTGGTACTGGAAGGGACTTCTGTTATTACTGGAGTAGTGGGGAATATGACACTTGTAGATTTAAAAGCAGAAGAGCTGAGAGTCAGCTTGGCTTGTGAGTGTATGAACAAACTGTGAGAAGGAACTGTGTGAAGTATTTTTCTGTGAAGATTAGAGACGTGTAACCATGGGCAAATAAAAGAAAGGCACCAGGCCTTGGAGGCTGGGGGGCCTGTACTGGCTGACAGTTTCGTGAGCAAGAAGAGTATGAAGCTAGGGAACCCTGGGTGTTCATGTAAATAAACTGAATTATCATGTCAAGAGAGAAGGAAGCTGAAAGATTGAATGCTTTTTGTGAGTAAATTAATATAAAGATGTGGGGTTTTCCATTTTATGCTGAAATGTTCAGTACCTAAAGTCAGGGCTTATAGCTTGCCTTCATTTTTGGAGTCAATAATGAAATATTTTTAGATATAGCCACTGTAGATCTGATTGTAAATATGGCTATGTGGTGTAATAAATCATAGTTTTCCTAAGAAATAGAATAGTAGTGCTCAAAAGCATGCATAATTTCTAAAAATGTCATACATTCTGCTCTGGATGAGGTGGGGCTTTTGAGGATGGTTTATTATCTGTTTTGGTATTTTTTAATGCTATACTTTCACCTTTGAATTACAAGTGTTTGAGTTATCTTCTATTACAAATAGTAAAAAATCTAGAGAGTTGAGGTGTTCAATCAAGCGACTGAGGGAAAGAAGACAACTTGGAGAGGAGACTTGACTGTGATGTATTAGTAGCACATAGGCTGTGAGCAGAAAATTGCTGCCATATTACTTCATTGTGGGAGAGGAGGAGCTAAAAATCAACAGCAAAAATTAACCAGTAGCCATTAAGCAGTCAGAGCCAGGTTCAAAACAAAACAGCAGGAATGGTCCTTCACATATGCAGCTGATCTGTAGAACCTCTAGTCAAAGGATATGGTACGTGCTAAAGACTCATGTTAGGCACTAACAATGAACGTCTCCTCCACGAGCTTGTTGGTGTCTATTATAAAGGAACAAAGTGTGTCTTGGAGGGGATGAAGCACTGAAGGGGTTGGAGGCTGGTAGAAAGCTAAGTTCCCTGTTCTTATATTTCCTCCTTTGATGTTGACTTTTTTTTCCTCTTAGCCACAGTAGCTGCTTTTGTGTTGAATTCAGCTGCAAAAAGCCACAGCATGCCTGTTTTCCTGGCTGTGGGATGAACAGTGATCTGGTGACTTCACAACTTGATGTGTTCCACTTTCTTCTTTGACATGACCTGTAAGATGTGCATTAAGGGCCTGCAAGTGAATATTTTATAGTGCTGCTGTTGGTTGCCGATATTAGATGACATTCATTAGTTGTATTCTTCTATATTCTTCTGCAGTGAGGTTGGTAAGTGAAAACCCTTTAAAGGGAGAAGGAAGTAGAACTGCACATATTTTAAAAAGTTACAGCTGCTGTCCTCGGCTTCCCTGTTGGCTTTTCCTAGTCTTTTGCTGTATTAGTCTTTTACCTCAAGTGCTGTGTGCTGTTCTAGGCACCACAATGTAAGAAGATTATAAAGCTACTATGAAGCATCCAAAGGAGGAAAATGCAGATGGTGAGCGGTCTGGAGGGGAAGTTGTGTGAGGAACAGCTGAGGTCACTTTGTCTGTTCAGCCTGGAGGAGAGGAGACTGAGGGTAGACCTCACTGCAGTCTCCAACTTCCTTGTGAGGGGAAGAGGAAGGGCAGACACTGACGTCTTTGGTGACAAGCGATAGGATGGCTTGAGTGAATGGCATAAAATTTTATCAGGTGAGGTTTAGGTTGGATATTAGGAAAATTTTCTTCACCCAGAGGGTGGTTGAGCACTGGCACAGGCTTCTCAGGGAAGCGGTCACAGCACAAGCCTGACAGAATTCAAAAAGCATTGGGACAACAGTCATGGACACACGATATAATTTGTGGGGCTGTCCTGTGCCAGGCCAGGAGCTGGATTTTATGATCCTTGTGGGTCCCTTACCACTCAGGATATTCTATGATTCTTTCACAAATGCAGCTTGATAGAGTAGATGCGTAAAAGCAAAAACACAGGTAATGTTGAGAATGATGATAACAATGTGATACAGGTACTGCCAAGCCTTTTTAGGGAGTCAGTAGCTGCAGTATTTGCTTTTCAGGTGCCTATGGAACCACCACCACACCACCCACCCCTTCTTTTGTATCCTCCATATTGGAGGATGGTGGCATGGGGAGTAAGTGGGCATTAAATCCCTGTTTTAACATCTTACACCTTGCATTTTGGGAACTTACAGTTTTGTCCGGATTTATGCCTGTGTGTAGGTGAACTCTAAGGAGGAGGTGTGGGAGAACAAATTTACAAGGCTGGAAAACTACTGTTCAATAGCCTTTAGTCATCTGCAAGACCTATTTCCAGCTGATATAGCTTATTAACAGTGCAGGCTAGGTATTTATAGAGCCAGAGTCTCTTTCACAGACAAGCTGTTCATACTCTGCAGGACCACATCACTTGGCGTAGGAGGTTGAGCAATCTTTATTGAGGCAGCAGTGTGACCTCAAACCCTGCTGCTAACAGAGGCATAACAGCAATGGAAGATTAACTTTCTTCCCCCCAAGGGTGTGACAGTTCAGGTTCTTTTAGGTTCAGTCTCAAATCAAAGAATGAGATGGAAAAATTCAGCTCTGCTTTCACTGTTCCCCAATTATTAGCTAGAGAAACAATTCTATTAAGTCAGATGATACACAGATGATTAACCTTATATTTTTAATCAACAAAACAACATTTTTAAGCCATTATGGAGGAAAAAAATGTGTGTAAATCCTAAAGAAGAGGAGAAAAATAAGTTCTAAGATTTCATTTCTTATACATTCGCACTTGATATTAACACCTCATGGTTAGAAAATGCTCTTTATTGTTTTCATAATGCCTTTTTCCCGTCTTGGAATGGACCATCAAGATAAAATCATGAGATCTGGGCAAAAGGACTGTGTGCACTTCTTGCACTTAATTTAGCCTAGACTTAGTTAGTAGACTGGTAGACTAGATGTAGCTAGTGAAAACAGCAGGAATAGCCTAGCATATCGAAATGCAGTATTTTAAACATGCATTGGCACAATTCAAGATGCTGGGTTCATAACAGCAGAGAGTAGGAGCTGATATTTGAGAGTCATAGCAGTGACATAGACCAATGAACCATTTACTGTAGCACTCAATGATCAGTCCTTATGTGATGCTGTGGAAGCTGAAAGCTTAAATTTATACTTTTAAAAACAGTAATGCAATACTACTAATTTCTCTCATTTCACTCATGTTGGTTAGTTAATGTGCAGTTGGGTTTGTGCTGGAAAAGGTGTAGAAGTACAGAAATTTCTAGAAAGAGCTTCTTAATGAAGAGAAGAAAAATTTTAAACTTGATACTGTTTGTTTTTCACAGAGGAGATCCAGAGATTCTTTACATTGCTTGTAAACCTCTGAGGCACTAGATTCATCATCCATGGCATTGTAAGAACTGCCATGCTCCTAAGCCTTTGAGCCATTCAGAAAAGTTCTGGAAAACACTGGGAGATATTTCCAAACCTCTTCAAGCAACAAGAAAACAAAATACTTAGTAAACAGATTAATTTTGGGCTTCTGTTCTACTCTGCTCTTGGGAATTCTGAGGCAGAAGCTGATTGTAATTCTCTGCTTCTGAAATCCGAATTCAGAATTTTTGGTGAAAGATATTACAAAACTTTAGAGACTATTTTGCTTATCTGATTTGCTTCTTGGAAACTTGGTTCAGATTTGCAAAATAAGCCACCACTGCTATGAAGCACCTTGTTTATATTTTTTCGGTGCTAACATAAACCAAGAGTTAGTTCTCTTGTGATGGTTCTGTGAGGGAATAGGTCATTATTCAAGATGATGTACTTGAAGATTTCCATTAAAAACACTTTTCACCAACAAAGAATAATTCTGCACTTTCTTTTCTACTTTCTCTGGTAAAATTGCAAAGCAATGTTTTTGCTGACTGCTTTGAGAAATTTGTGATTGCAGTGATTGAGGTATTGGTGATATTATTATTAGTAATAGTAAACAATTTTTTTAGGTACTTAAATATTCAAAAAGTGAATCTTTTTATCTAATTGTGCATAGTAGCTGAAAGTGGCAGCCATCCGGGACTCCCAATTTTCTCCGTGCCTCTCACAATCAGAATTTTGTCAGGAAAAAATATTCTGCTATGAGCTAACTTGGAAGTAGCTATTGTTTTACAATGAGTGGTCATTAAATGGGGCTATCTTTAGCTCTTACTCTTCACATCCTCTTTACATATGGAAATTACACCCCTTGGTGTAATTCCATCAGCAAAATAGATGTCATTAAGGTGATGCAGTGTTCTGATGAGAATGATGAGGTGGATTGTTTTAGTGGATGGGAGGGAGTAGCATATTTGCAAATGTTTCTTTCCAAAGTGGAGATACTTCTCAATCAGCAGTTCACATCAACCAAATGTGTCTGGCCTGAAGGTGCATGTAATGTAATGTAATAATGGTGATTCTTATGATCAGCTCCCTCTATAGCTGGTGGTAAACCTTGGCATTTTGGAACAACAGGATATTAAAAAAAAAAGAAGCACAACATAGTTAGCTTAGTTTATCTCTTTAACATTAAATGTAATTCTGGAGCTACATATGCTATATCTGCTTTCTCCCATCATGCAGCATGGAGAGCACAATGTCTGCAAACAGAACATTTGCTTCAATCTGAGCAAGCATGCCTCTTCAGGAAACAAAATTAAAATTATAACCTGTCTTTTGCTTGAACATGCACATTTACAAGGAGATTTTTTCTAGTCTGAAGTTATTGGTCAGATACCTCTTGAAACCTTGGTGACAAGTAGAAAATAAAATCCAGTGTCTCAGAAATGTCTAAAAGGAGAACTTAATTTTTTGGAGGTTTTTGCTTTCAGTGTGATCATTTGTGCGGGCATTAAACTTATGCAAGAGATATTTCTGTTTCATATGATAAAAGTAATGTTATTGTTATATTTTAGTCTATTTGCATTTTCTTGCGGGGTTGTCTTAAAATGTGCTTTATTTTCTTCTGTTAAAAAAAAGTTTTTCAAGTACTTGGAACAAGTAATTTTAGAACAGGCAGATTAAAACACTGTCATTTGGGAAAGTTGCACAAATACAACAGATACTCTCTGAAATAAAGTTTTAGAGTGGAACTGATAAGAAGCCGGATAATAGGCCAGCAAACAGGATGTCTGTAGTCCATCAAGGATTAAATGAGGTCTATATAAAGCAACAGTGTAATTGTAAAATCAAGACACATAGACTGGAAAAGATCCAAAAATAACATTTGAAGATATGTCATAAACAGAACATGTGGTTCTCATAAAAAACTAGAATGACACTGTATTTAGCATATAGGTAAAACAGAGAAGTCAACTCTAAAGTCTTAGACATTGCCTGATTACATCCAGTAAAAAACAGTCGGCTTGTAAGGTACTGATTCCCTGTTTATGAAATAGGGCTGTGGCTTTGGTATTTTATGTTCAAACTTCAGTAGAGGTAGTTCCTTGTGGTGTTTCGACCCAGTGCATAGGGCTATGCTTATTACTTGACACGTTGTCTGAAGAAGGAACCCACAAGATAAAAGCAAAACCTTAAGGACAGCTGAATGAATATGGTCTGTGGTTGGTGCAGGAACAGCTTTTCTTCTAATTAAATCACTGCAGTGGATTGGTAGTGGTTGAATTGTTGATGTTTGCTGTGGACATTGGAAAAAGCAGATCCAAGAGACAAGAAGTAACCAAAATGGAACATCCTTTCTGAGAACCGCTGCATGTTCCAGGGAACTGTGGCTTCATCAACAGCTTTGACAGATTAATTACTCCATATTTAGGTGCCAAACTCTGCCTCAGGAAGCATTTGGAAGCAACCAGACAAAATGGCAGATGACAACTTTTAGGGCTCTGGTGTCTCTGATCCCCGGAATTATCTGTCTCACTGTGGTGAGGGTTATATCTCCAAACATAACAGTTCCTCGAGAGGCAGTCATCTTCAAATGTCTTGGATCTGTCATCTTAGGCTTACAGCTATGAAAGGGCAGCTAGAAGACAACAATATGTCAGAAATCCAGAAAGTATGGGTTTAAGATAAAAACAAACCACAAACCCAGTAAATCAAACCAAACCAAACCATCTAATCATCTCAGCTCCTGTCTGAAGATGCAGAGAGAGAAGTAGATTATGTATTGTGTAAGCAGCACATACAGACAAAACAGAAAGAATGCAATAGTTTAGATCTATTTTAATATTGTTTGTTCATCAGACTTTTGAGTAAAGGGGTCTGTTCTTTTACTTAACCTTATTAATAACTACTGTTCTGAGTCATTTGTTCTTTGAGTAAGACAAAAATTTGGCAAATGATGCATGAAATTTATAATTTCAGAGTTTTTTGCAATTTTAGGGACCATATTTGGTCCATATTACAATTTGTTAATGATGTCTTTGAAGGTGGTCTCTGTCTTACGCCAAGCATTCATGCCCCTACCAAAGAAGTGACAAGATATTTTGATGGGTAGAATTGAGGGTTTATACAAGTCCTAATTAAAGCCTCAGTTCTGACTTAAAGCATGACAAAAGCTATATCCAGTTAATTAGATACAGCAAATTTCAGGATTATCATTCTATCCAGGTATAAGCTTTTTTAGAAGGGTAGCTTCACACTACTCCAAGGAATGGAGAGGCCTCTTGCCTGCTGACTGCCTTGAGAAGGAATCAAAAAGGGATTAAAATTCATAAGTATCCTTTGAATTACTATTTTTAGGATGTGTAATCTGTATTGTAACTTCTTTAGCAAAGAGCACTTGAGAAGGTCAAGATCTATTCAGGAAGCGTCAGAGCTACAGTTCTCATGAGGAAAAACACAGAAGTTCTTCCAAAAATAAACCCAGCTACAAGAAAGAATTATTTAAGACTTTTTGAGCCCATCTATTAAATAAAAATCTGTTATGTTCTCTGTCTTCCAAAAGCTCAAAAAATTGTCATGGAATGCATATTCTCTCTAACTGGTTATTTAAATTTTGTTCTGTTTTTGAGATCTGTGAAGACCTATGACTTCCCACTAACTTCCAAATGTGGATATATTGCTTAAATCAAGAGCCAAGTATTCTGTGATCTGGTCAACCCAAATCCCAGTTGGGCACTAAGAATAACTGCAAGTATAGAACATAAATACCAGGCAACAATCCAGATAGTCAATCTGTTGTATATAAAGTCATTAGGCACTATAGATTATGCAAATTTCCCAGGTATTCAACTTTAGCGCTTGTGGGATTTGTTTTGTTTCGGTTTTGGGGTGGGCTTTTTAATGCCTGTTTAGAGAGAGAGAGATGTACAGCCTGTTCTAATCTAAATTTGAGCAGAAAGATATCATTCATATATTTCACTTTCTTAGAAAACATAATTTTTAGGGCTTCAGTTGGTCTTTGGAAAGAAGATTGTGATCTTCCCCCGATAATCTCTTTTATTCTGATGGGATTGCAATAACTAGATTACAGGGCATTGTTGGAAACTGGAAATACTTGTCTTTCATCTAGCTAACGTCAATGTTTGAGGCAAACAGTTCCATCTGTTTTACCCTCATCTTAGACCAACCAAGATGTCACTGCCAGTTGGAGGAGCCTGAGGGAGTACTTATGTTACATTCAGTGAGCCACAGAGATGTACATGAGCCCCAGAGTGATTTACAGCAAACTGCCTGGCAAGGTTCAATCCTGTGCCCATCCATGGAGGAAGGACACACCTAATTTAGTCATAGAGGACTTTGCTTCAAAGGTTTTCAATGGCATTTAACTCACAGTGACTGCATATAAAACATTAGGTGTACCAGACAGGCCTGTTATCTTGATCCCAGAAGGCACTTTTGCATTTCTTCTCCCTTAATATTCAGCTTCCAGGATTTCCAGTGTTGCTGAGCACTGGGAAAGTGTAATCCATTTGCTTTTGGTAATGCAGCATATGTGGAATATTTTTGTGTATAATAGTTTAAAAGCCAATGGAGAACTGTTGTTTGTTTGGTTTTGGTGGGTTTTTTTTTGTTTTTTGGGGTTTTTTTGTGGGGTTTTTTGTGTTTGGTTTTTTTTGTGGCAAAGGTTGCTTTATAAAGGAGTGCTATACAATAAGAAGCTTGTGTAATGGTGTCTAAAATATATAAAAATATTTTTTATAAGTGGAGTATAAAAAATACTTGACACGTCACCAGTTAAACCTTAGGATCTGGCCTAAGATTTGTCAAAGAATATGAGGGGAAAAAGATAGTTTAGTACTAACGCAGGATGCAAAAATGAGCGGAATCTAATGTGATGGAAGAAAAAATATTTCAAATAATCTTATTTAAAAATAGCAGTCAATATACCTTTGATGCAAAAAGTTATTAAAATCTACACACAGAGAGTAGTTCTAAAACCCATTTTATTTATACTTAACACCTCTATGGAAAAAAACTTACACTAAAATAATCCATAGAAAGCATGATTTTTTTTCCCCTAGTAGTTCACAGATGGATAATTAATCAGCCAGTTCTCAAAATAAGGAGAAAGATTTTCTTCCTTTTAATTATAATGTATTTGTATCTCTCACAGTAGTTCCCATTTAGGACCAGCTTAAAACTTGAAAAACTGCAAGAATGAAATTACCTTTCCTCTGCCCTTTTCCCAATTTAATGACAAAGAAGTTTTCTGAAGGAGCTTCTAAAAACTCTTCCAAGATAACAAAACCCCAAGAGAATATTAAATGTTTGGAGAAATTTTAAAAAGAGAGATGGCTGAACGTTAGACTTTGTGTTAGGGACAAATCTGACTGTATCAGAGTCTCTTTATGTAACTTAACAGCATGAGCTTGTCATAAAAAACAGTTACTCATCAATCAAAAAAAAAAAAAAGAGAAAGGAAGGTAGTGACTTGTGTCTTAGAAATCTGTGCTGTGTTGTCTACATTTCATCTAGTATTTTCCAGGCAAAAATTGTAGCAGTGGATCGCTATTTTGTTATTTAAAGCAGAAACATTTCACAATCCCACAATCCCAGTGGGTCATAATGTTGAAATATTAATGTCTTCTTCCTTTCTGCCTTCTCAGTGTTTTTTGAATTGTATGATGAGACACAAAAGTCTTTCACATTGAGGAAAAGCAAAGGATCCGACAAAACACCTGACTAAACACAGACAATATGAATTTATTTTTTGTGGTTCACTCCCACCCATGTGAGTTAATGCATCTGTGTTTTGTCTTTGTTGATCTGTCCTCATTTAACTCTTGACCCAGTCATGTACTGACAACCAACTTTGTATTCAAAGACAGGCATGGAGCTGACTTCATAACCTACTGGAAATGCAAAAGCTGAATGTGCCTGCGACATCAAGCGACACAGCGATGGAGTCTTGTAATAACTCAAGCACAAAACCAACTATGCCAGGTGAGAAACCGTCTAATACTTTTCCCTAGACTTTAGGAGGGAAGAGGGAGGAAGGAAAGACCAGAGCCATGTGAAACAGGCTCAGCAACCAGGGCCTGCAGCTGTGTCAACACCACATTGTAGCTGCCAAATGTCTCTGTGACTGCAGAGAGCAGCTTTTATTCCATCTGGGAATAAGGAGCTATTTTTCACCAGCATTGCCTCCCTTTTAATAAATGAGATATAATAGGATCTGTTCTAATAGTCTAATGGACTTATAATTTGGCTGCAAAGAGTAATTTTGATCCTGCCTTGAAGTCTGCTGGGGCCAATGCAGACACATTGCACATGTAAGTGAAATGACACTTCATAGCAATGAAGCTTCTGGAGAAGACACCACTGTCACTGTACTTTTTTTATACCCTATCCACATATCTCATGGCTGTATATATCGTTAATTGAAGTCAAATAACATGCAGCAAGGAAACATCTATCAAATTTTGTACCAGATCGCTTGCTAACATAAACATGGAATCATTGAACAGCCCAGATTGGAAGGGACCTTGAAAGATCATTTGGTCCAATGTGTCATAAGAAAGAGATTATAAATGAGCTAATGTAGCACCCTGGAAATTGCACCTCCAGTGAAAGGAACTCAATCACATCCCTGACAAGCTTCTTCTAGTTGTGGATTATTCTCACCGTAAAAAAAATTCTTACTCATGTCAAGATGAGTTATGTGGACTTCATCCAAATTCATATAGCTGCTGTAACAGATGAATCAGAAAGAAGCTAGGCTCAAGGCTTACTACTATTCTTGAATCAGTGGAATCAAGAATAACATAATCATCTAGACCTCTGTCCCTGTAATGTCCACTTTCACAATATTTAGCAATGGATATCAGATAATTAGGGATACGTGGCACATAATGCATCCAAGCATAATTTTAGCCAAGTCTTTATTGAAACCACTTTACTTTCTAAGACAAGTAAAACACTTCCTTTAAATAATCTTTTCTATCAGAAAGAGCCCTAGTAATGTGTATTCATTTCTTGAGCTGTCAGGGAAACTTGTATTTGCAAGATTTGTATTCCCTGAGTAAGACTCAACCCATTTTGATATTAAGCCAATATTTAGTTAACTGTCTTTAGACAATTGCTAATAGAAAACGTCAACCTACTTATTTTTATTAATTGCTTCATTAGAAGAATACCTCCCATTCCTAGTAGCTTATTGATTGCTAACAATCTTTAATGGTAGCAGAACATATGATAGGGAATCTTGAATTCAACATTTTTTGAATTATGAGTTTTCTGACTATAAATAGAAAAGAACATAAATAAGGCTGCTATTTGTGTTAAAGGCAGTGGGAGTTTTGTGTCTTAAAGTTAGTGGAGATCTGTAATGTAGTCTGTGCTTCTCTACAGTCTTCTGTGGCATTTTGTGGACTCTGCATAACCTTAATAATTGGTCAGAATAAGCTAGCGTTTATTTTTATGCATTTTCCCACAAAAGTTAATAGACAACATTTGAAATTACTTTTGTTTGCCTTAGTGAGAACCTACTTTGTTTTATTTATATGGTTTTGTTGAGTTTTCTGTTTCTCAAAGAAAGCTATTTGTACAATGGTGCAATGGGATCAATACAAGGAATTTCTATCTTTTCATCTACCACATCCGTGCAAGGAAGGAGTCACAATCCAGCATGATGTCCTTTTCACCTGAGGTGTCAATTCTTTGACTACTAAGCAAGCAGTCCACTCACTGTCTCCTTCCCTTAGAGAGAAGATGGCAGCACAAATAGAACCACTTTGGCATAGCTTTCATCTCACCATTGGTGTCCAGTGTTGGAGAGCCCATGTTTCCAGGCTTTTTAGTGAGCCACCCTGGGAGAAATGAAAGGAATTGCACTACAAGCTGCATGTGGAGCACACACCCTCAGGGGAAAAGGACAAGGTTTGAGCAGTGGTTTGTTCTACAAGAGCAGTTCACTTCTTATTGCTTTAGAAATCTTCCAGTTCAAAGAATTATACTTTGAGAACCACTGATGTTGTCTGTGGAACTGGTTTTATATCTATGGAACTGGTTGTATGCATTTATATGTAAAAGCTTTTTAAAATAATCTTTTAAGAAAATAACTTATTTGAAGTTTCATTTGCCTTTTATTTCATGGGCATTTGATATCAGTTTAGAGGAACAGAGTATCTAGGTATATAGAATAGAGGGTTTTCATTTACTGTAGAATTTGATCTGTGAATTGCAAGGGAATGGTTTTGGAGGAAATGCTAAAATGATTCCATCCTGACGACCACAATGGAAATATTTTTTTAAAACTGATATAAACGTTTTAAAGGGTAAAAAATAGATATGTTCAACTGAAGTTCAGATTTTTCTGTCTGAAAAACAAAAAAAGATATCAAAAAGTAAACACAAAAAAACCTCAACCAACAAGAACCTCTTTCATGAGGTTCTTATTGCCAGTAAACATATATTGATACAACTATTTTTAAGAAGCACATATTTTAATTTTTAAAAAAATGCTCTCTTCAATTTAGAAAGCATGCAACTATATTGACTCAAAATACCTAATAACAGTGAATCGGCTTTGCACGATAATAACTTTCAAAAGCTCTCAGAATTAGTGTTCTTTATTTTATCTTTCACTTGTAATATTCTGAAGTCTATTTATATATTACTAAATATTAAAGCACCTAAATCAGCAAGTCAATTTGACTTTCACAATGGGCTCAATTTCCTGTGTTATATCCAGCAAAGAATTGATAATGAAGCACAGAATGTTTCACAAATACATACATGCTTCGTAGGGTTGTCTGTCAGTGCATGTGGAAAAGATAAAAGTACTCTTGAGGAAGTTCAAAGGAAATATCCTAGTAACTATGGAAACAAAAGCCCTTCTGCCCTATGTTGAGAAGAAAAAAAGATTAAGTTAGACTAGATGAACATCTTCTTTTTAGTGCCAGTTTGGCCAAGACGGATTTGTCCTGCAGAGTTGATGAGGCTTTGAAAGAGATAATGATGAGATATCTCCATAAAACTCCAAATGCTTTTCTTATGACCTGGGGACAGCCTTGAAACAAGCACCTTACCACATCATTCACTCACATATGATTGAAATCAAGCTCCATTTTAGAAAAGCTCTTCCTTACATTTGGCTGGAATTCCAGATTTTGTGCCAAATATGGGAATTGGTCATTTCAGTTTTAGTATGACTCAGGCTCTGGGCTTTTTATTAATAATTAAATAAATGAATTTCATACGGTCAGTATTGTAGAAATTACAACGCTGAATCAACAAATGAGAAACATGAGCATCTATATTCCAGTCCTTACATAAACCTTTGGATAACATTTTATTTTATTAAACATAACCTAATAATAGTTACATAAAGAGGATAATGTAAGAAAGACTTAACCAAAGGACTGGAGTCATTCAGTGCGAGATTTATACAAGAACCCTGGTCCATCATGTTCTTCAGCCATTTCACCACTCTAATAGCAATGGGCAGCAAAAGTAGTACAACATTATGTATCACAAGTTACTCTGAAATATCTTTTTTAATCAGTATTTGGTAAATACAAGAATGCAAATTTTCCTTATAAATATTACTTGCTTACCTCTTCTAGGTTCATTTGTTTATCTGTTTCTCTTCTACTCTGAAAAAATGTGTGTGCAGGGAACGTTGCTCACTTTTGTTTGAGTTACACCAGTGTCAGAGTTGGGCAACTGGGAAATATTACTCGTCAAAGATCTCCTGGAAAATTGTAGGTATAGTTTTAGTTTTGTTGTTAATTCCCTGAAGACAGCTTTTGAAATGCATCTGTCCTTTCTTCTGGCTTCTGGCTTTCTTCTGAAAGTCTCATTTGCCCATGTGTGAATTCCTATCATTTAGCTTTATCTTTCTTAACTTTGTGTTTTCAATAAGTTACCAACTGAGGTTATATGTCATGAAGTGGATTAATTCCTTTTGCATCTACTTCATGTAAATAATTTGAAGTACTGGGTAGTAATTTTGCTCTGTATTAATAGTTGTGTAAAAAGTATACTGTACTTAATGCAAATTGCAAGATATAGTGTAGACTCATCTATACTTTATTTGAAAATTACACTAACATTTTTTTAAACTTCAAGGATTCACTCCAAATTTTGAGTATTTTCTTTCTATGCTAATGAGCCAGCAAGTATCATTAAAAAGTTCATTGCAGGTAACATTTTATATGTAAGTTTTATAGAGATTTTTCTTTTCTGCTATCTCTTTAGGACTTGTACAAAACCCATACTGTTTCAAAGCTCTATGAGGATTGAAATGACTGCAGAGAAGTAATGTTACTCATTCCAAAAACCTCATCTGAGGCACTTCAGGACACAGTTATTCAAGAGATGTCTATGTAAGTCCCACTTGCATTTTTTGATTCTGCATTATGAGCTTACAACATGCCAGCTGTAGTCTCACTCATAATGAATGGAGTTTACTGAAGGAAATATGTAGCAGTAGGATTTACTTAAATTTATCAGAAAGGCTTTTAATTTAACTAGCAACAATGCCTTGCCAGGGAAAATTCCTCAAAGCACTTTACTAAGATTTCAGCAAATAACTAATGAGGCTTGGTAACCATCTTTTCTGTATGTCAGGAATAGAACTTCAGATAACAATCAAATTGTTAGACTACTGTGTTCAAAAATGCAGTCAAAGGAATTATTGTATTCTGATTTTGTCTCACGTAGTTAATTATAACTACATGCCCCAATTATAACCAATTATAACTCTTTCCCACAAAAAGCTAAGCAAAGCCAAAAACCCTCCATAACATACCTTTCTGGTCTTATTCTCTGTCCTTATGTCTCTCTACATAAAATGAGACTTCTTGTGATTACCAAACTTCTGCAGAAGACTTGGTAATTGATAGCTTATCAGACATAATTAATAGCTTTTTCTAGTTTGGGTCCATGGCCCTGGGCAGAGATAAATCTCTAAGATCATCCCATTCTCCATTTCTACTACATGATTATTTCTGTTACAGCAGCACCTTGGAGCCATAATCAAGCCTGAGATTTCTTGATGCTACAGAGCAGAATAACAAGGGGTCTCTGTCTGACTGCACTGATGCACAGAGTTGTTAAAAGAGAGACATGAGATGGGTAGAGAGTGATGCAGGAGAATGAAAAGACAAGTGATGTGAGAGAGCCCATGACAGTCAGAGGTCTCTCTGTGTACATTTTTGGGTTTTTTCACATCAGAGGTTAAGTTTTTCAGGCTGGCAGGCAGAAGAAGCGTGAAGGGACTTTTCAAAGCCTTGTGGGGAGTTCCTCTCCAGTGGCTGTGTGTGCCAAGGCCGTGATTGCACTTGCAGCTCTCCAGCAGAGCAAAGTACTTCTAGCTGTTCCAAAATCCTCAGCCATGCTGCTTTGATGGTTGGTTTCCTTAGCAAAGGGTGCTTAAAAAGCAGAGCTATTTGCAATGGATTTCCTGCATTGCAGGACTTGAAGAAAGAAATCTCTCAATTTACTATTTACTTTATATTTAAAAAGCCAATTTACTACAATTTTGAACTGTCCTTAAATAGCTTAGTATCATAACACAAGGTGCTGGCTCTGTTACACACAGGATGGTATCTAAAGACACAAGCAGTGCATTTCAAATTCATTCAAAATTAATTGCAAAGATGAAAGTATGTTTTCTTGTTAGTATGTCTCTGCATACTTTGAGATCTTTTGAATATTATTCTGTACATAATTATTCTTCTGTGCAATTTCTTAATTACAGGAGATAAACCTCTTAAAAGATAATTAAATTTATAAATTGCCAAAAATGCCCCTCTGATAAAATTAAAGTTTTTTCAATATACAACAGGGTCACAATACTTCTTGTGAGGTTTTAAAGGCAAATGGACTGAGGAGGATGAGAAAGATTGTTTTGATATTGCTACAGTGCTTTCAGAGAACCCAGGGGTGTCTCCATCCATACTGTGTCATGAATCTTTGCTTTAGTTTGAGTAATCTCAATTATCCAACAGTGATGCACTGGGGAAGGCAGTGAACTTGTCTTCAGTATCAAAACAGAGGATAAAAATAAACTGTGCTCTTTCCAGGGCTATTCCTTGACCTTTATTTCAGTTGACTGCTTCTATCTTCACTTAAAACCTTATTGTCAGCTGCGCTATTTCTATGTGAAGGAATAACCATTGAAAACTGGACTTGATCTTTACCCTTTTTAGAAAAATATCTAATAGTCCTACTTTGCTATTTCTTTCAAGTTATATTCTAAGCTGTAGTACAGAAAAAATCTATTATACAACCTAGTGACATAGCTCTAACGTGGAATACTTTCTGCACCATGTTCTCTCACTAGTGCATTTTCTTTATGCTATGCTGGAATCTATTATAATGATGACAATATCTGGGTGCTAGGTAGCATATGCATCTATCTCTTTCAAATAAGTATCAATTTAGAAAAAGGTCTTATGACTTTTCAACTTATTTGCCAGCTAGTCAGATGCACTACAGTGTTTCAAATTAAACTTAATTTTTTGTTCCAGTGAGGGAGTTAGAGCTAATAGTGAATTGAAACAAGATGACATCATAATGGATAAGTTATTTCAGACAGCTTCTTCCTTAATGTCTCTTTTTGTCTAAGGGGCTTCCAAGTTAGGGAAACAGGTACTTTACAGTGGATGCAAAGCTGATGGATAGCTGTATCAAGAGAGTAGGAATCAATTGCTATCTGTCCCATTGGAAGGATATGTGCACTGGAGGCTTTTACTGATCTTTGATTCTGATACAGTTCTGTATTTCAACAAGGACAATTAGAATCAATTATATGTTCACTGAACTGTCCAGCAGTTGCAAGTGAATAGTAGCTACATCTCTTTCAGAAGATAGATTTGTAATTAAAAATATCTTAGTAAAAATATATTACTAAATTAAAAATATCTTAGTAAATAGAGAAATAATAATAGTTAGTAGTAGTTGTAGTAGTAGTAGTAGCAGCAGCAGTATTATTAGTATTATCATTGAAATTTCTGTAGTTTTTTTGTCTTCTAAATATGTGCAAAGTTCTGTTCTTGGTAGAAATCATCAAATCTGGAAAGACAGATTGGGGAATTACTCCTAAGTAGTACTAGTTCCTGAGAAAATGATCCTGCTTCCTGTGAGTTCTAACTGAATGTGAACCAAAAATTTGAGACTGTTGTTGAACCAAACATGTTAGGAAATGGATAAAGTAAGACATTCAGTGTAACATGTCTATTCTACCTAATACTATGGCATTTGTAGCACCTGCAGTATTTTGTCCCTTTCGAGTATTACATTGAAGAAATGCCACTGGAAATTTTATGGAAGAGAGCAGCAGAATGTGTTGGAAATTTTGAAAATGTGACCTTAGAGGAAAGGTTGAAAGAAATGTTTATTTGGTTTGGACAATAAAAAACTACAGAGTGACAGAAGTCTTCCAACATCACAGTGTTATCTCCAAACAGGAAAGGACCACAACATTTTCTCTCCATTCTGGTTCTGAGGGGGAATAAATAGCAGGCAGCATAATACTAAAATAAGGCAGATCAAAGGAGTTTAGACAAGCATCAAATATAACAGTAAGGACCGTAAAGAGCAGGAACAACCTAAAAGTTTGATTGAAAGTTTAAACCAATTGGTCAAACATACTGTGAAGGATTTACAAATAATTAATTCTGTCATGGAAGAGGAGGTGGACGGACTGGATAAACTTATAGGGAGCTTTACACTGTTTTGTCTGTTTCTTTAACATTTTTTGTAAAAAATTAACGTGACCCTTTAGCATAAGAAGAGAGTAAAAGATAAAGTTAGGAGAAAGTAACTTTTTTCCTTTTAAACAGCAAGTATGGTTTGAGGAAAATCTTAATTGAATGATAATTATGAAATGTGATACAACTGAGAAATTTCAGTGCCATGGAAGAAGAAATATATACGAACAACTGTTGTAGTATAGATAACAGTTGTTTGCTCTGTGTGTAAAGGCTAATTGTAATTTTTGCCTTTGACAAAGACAAGAAGTGATTTTTTGCGGTTTGATATTTCTAAGGACATTATAATTGCAACTAAATCCAACATATAGCACCACCTGCCAAAGTCTTCTGTTTGCTGTAAAACTTTTCAAAAGTTTGGTTCCAGTCGTTATCAGCTCAAACATGTAACCCCTAAAGTGAGATCATATAATGTATCATATAGGGCATGATATATGGTATGTGGTAAAGCTTCAATTTTTAAGAAGTGGAATAAAATGGAATGGATTCCCTACAAAAATTTAAGGATGGGGAATTTACAGTAGCAATGAAGGAAGACAGTACAGAATAGCTGTTGCATGCTATAAAAATAGGTTAAGTGGCTTTCTACACTTGTAAATTATGTTCAGAGTGTCATTGTACTGTCGAGGTATATTGTAAAGTTTGGTCCACAGTGCTGCACAATTCTTTAAGGATAAAGTTAAGGAAAAAAGTGCCTAAAATTTGGAACTAACTAGCAGAAGAGAAGAAAAAAACCCATAGAATTAAGTCAAATATTTCAGTGAAAAATCACAGAAAATTCAGTGAACAGAATTACATTGCAAAGTCTTTGTCCTAAAAACATATGATACTAAGGCACTGAAAAACTCAGCCTGTACATGCTTACCAACCAGAAGTAAAATCTCTTTTCTAACCCATGGCTTGCTCATGCAATGCCATATTTCATCCTTTCTTCCTTAGCTGGTGATATATGGGTGTGTCAGTGAGCTAATGATGTTTTCCTAGAAGCAGCAGAAGGTTTTCTCTTTTAATGGGATATATAAATAAAACAAATTCGACTGCAAAAACTACACCAACCTGAAAATTATTACAGAATATAAAGTTATTTTCAGTTATTATTTTGACTGCACTTTAAAACATTTGTAAAAATGAGCAATTATCCTCCGAAGCCCAAATGGACATAGGCAAGCCTGTGCACACATGGCAGAATCCATCCTTGTCAATCCCCAGCTGAGGTTTGTGAATGTTTGGGAGGAAACCATATATCACTTCAGCAATAGTGAGGAAAAAGGGGAAAACACACTAGCTTTGAACCAATTTGTACAAATGATCCTTTGGTTTGTCAGGAAGGCCAAAGAAAGAGAATGCTTTTTCCAGTTTGTTCCTTGACTGTAATACTCCCCAATGGCTTTCCATCAACACATTTCCAGTTTGCGTCTTCTACAGAAGTTTCACACAAGTGTCTACCCCAGATGGTGGTAAGAAGTGGAAAAAAAAATAAACTCCTGAGGGCTGCTGTCCAATTTTCTTTCTAAATAGGGTCTTAATGTGTGTTCTTTACGCCTTTTCAGTTCCTTGCTACAGAAACAAATAAAATCACTTGATGGTGATTTGCTGATGCTTAACTCTATCAAATTAGAAATCTTAGGGTTTTTTTGTAATGGTGGGGATTTTATTAGCATTTATTGCATGCTACTTTATTTCCTAGAGTTTCAGATAGAAGCTTGCAGTTCCATTGGTTACCCTGAAGGGGGAAAATCTCTGTGGTAAGATCAATGAGTCAGAAAATTTTACTCTAATGGAAATAGTTGCATTCAGAGAAGACATACCTGTGCTCTTAGAGAATGGGATGTGTTTTGAGTCTTGAAGCATTGAGTAGAATTTATGAAGGCAATATACAAGTGATGGAAAATTTTAAAAGGGAAAGAGATATTTACTTTTTTTTTTCCTTTGGAACCTGCCTAGCTTTAGATTTTCTTGGGTGGTGGATTTGCTCTCAGGATAACATAGACAATCCTAGAAAGTGAAAAAATTCTACTCAAGTATTTCTTCTCCATAAAGTGACCTGGTACCAACTCCTTCTCTTGTTCAGGAAATCAGGTCCATGGGGTTTTAGCTCCCTTTCAATAGCAAGGTCACCAAAGCAACATCTCTCCTGAATACTACATTTTCTCATGCATCATCAGAGGAATTGCAAGGGATGATAATTTGCTATGGTGATGTTACAGGAAAGGCAACGATAGTTTATTAGGGACAGTAGAATAGAATGAAAGAACAAGGGGATTATAGCATGCTAGATATTAATTTCTTTTTTTGTTCTTGTTAATACAAAAGAAGAAACAGCCTATCTTGCAGTTTAAATTGTAAAATTTGATTGTGTTTAGAAATGCTCTTATTAAAATTTTTGTTAAAAGTTAGTAAGAAAGGAAATGAAAGTAAATCCAGAAATAAAGAGTCTATTATTTTTACTTGAACTGTAAGTAGAAAGATAATGTTTTAAAAGCTCAATCTATAATTAAATTTTTTTAATTATCATCTTGGTTACACTGTTGAAAACTTCAAGTTTCAGCCTTTGGGCTTTGTAAATTTTTCTGGTCCTTCAAGCCCTTTTTGCTGTCAATAATTCAGTTTCTTTCTCAGTCCAGGAGAAATTAAACATTTCTCTTGAACCGTTTTTACCTGCTTAATTTCAACATATTGTCAATATTCAGTAGTAGATATATTGGGGGGGTTTCCCTTTCACGCGCTTGAGAACAAATTTACATGACTGTTCTCAGGCTTATGGAATATTATTCTAATATCTAAAACTAGTGCAAATGACTTTTTGATAGCTGGACTCTGGAACATGAAGATTTTCAGAGACCATATTGGTGGAACTTGTACACTCAATCTCAAATTATCTGACTGACAAACAACTATTTAGTTGTAAAATTAAAAATTATGCCATGTTTTTATTTTGTATAAAAAGTTATTTTTATACAACATAAAAAGTAATATTTTCAAATATAGGACAGTTGAATGAATGTTGTCTGGCAAAATATCTCTTTTTTTTTTTCTTGCTCAGCTGATTCCTGTTTCAATTTTCAACTAATTACAGCATGACCAGTGATTATTAAACTGTATGGCAATAAGGCACTAAGGGAATGACTCCTAAAAAATTAAGGGATATTAAACAATGAAAGCTACTATGACAATTTTCTGGTGTTTTGCTCAGAAAGAAAGAATCAGAATATGTGAAATAATTACATAGCAAGTAATGTCACCAAGGTAGTGACATATGTATTATAAGTCTCTTACTTGCTGGAAACAAGGGACCCTTTCTTTTCTCCTGTGCATGCATTTGTACTTAAATTGAGCTAGAGTGGTGGAACAAAAGTAGGGACAGCATTTCCAGAGCTGTCTAAAATGGTACCAAGAAATGCAGTACCAAAGTTCTGATGGCTGTGCTCTCTGGGTCAGAGCTGGGCACAGAGGAGCTGGGAGGGGCAGCAGGCTTAGGGTGGGTGCTGCTCAGGGCTCTACAGCAATAGGTCACAGTGGAGTTGGTGGCATAGTGTGGCAACTCTGCCACCCTCTGTAATTTCCTACTTTACACTGGGAACCCATCTGGACTTTTAGAGGAAAATGGAGGAAGGAAGCAACAGAGAAAAGAGTTCCTATTTTGCCCCCCTGTCTTGGGAACCACACCTTGCCCAGCTCTCTGGGCCATAGGCAATATTACCAGTGTATACATCTTCCTGATTATTGTCCTAACCCAGAAAGCCGCCAAATTATTCCCGTACTGCATTGGGATGTAATGTATAAAAATGGTCAAGATGTAGTTCTAAGGAAATACTCTAATTAGCATAAAATAAAATTACATTATGGACAACGAAAGAAATCTTGATAATAATCTGCAGTTTCCTCAAGTACTGTTTGCTAGTACATAAATGGTCAAGGAGAAAAATTGTGCAGGAAAAGGATGTATGATATATTGGCATTGGCATACTTGGTAGTGGAATTTCTTTCTTCCTGTTTAGTAAACATGCTCTGCAGGATCAAAAAAACCTACTTTTTTCACTGAGAAATATAGGACTGGGTTATAAATAATTAGAAGTGATAGATAACAGTATTTCTTCAAAAAGTGTCTCAAGAAATCTAGATAAAGCCAAAGATATATGAAGATGGCTGGGAAGGGTAGTTAAGAAGTGAATATAATGCTATACAAGGATTAAAGTCAGTTTTTCTCAATTTTTTTTCTAAGAGTTCCATGTTTTAAAAAATGTAGTTGATAAATTACTATAAGGAGTAGTAACTTTTAGAAAAATAATTACTTGGGCCCCGTATTTATTATAATAGAGATCTGTACCTATATTTGTTGGACAAATAGTCAATTTTCCTGGCTCGGTAAGAAGTTTAACTGTTTCAAGCTTTGCATGCTCTAGAAATACAAATCAATGATGGAGAACATGATAATTCAGTACCCTATTTCATTTAAAGGTATGCAAGAACTATGAAGCCGTAAGGTACTAAGCAATATTTACTCTTTTAAAAGCAATTCAAAGATAAACTGTATCTATATTTACCAAATGAAATAGACTAAATTTAATGGGGTTTTTGTAAGTAAAGGACTGAATGCCTAAGGGTGCCATGTGTTTGCTTTCTTGAACAGCAGAAAACATCTGGACTTCACTTGTCTGGAATATTAGAAGAAAATATCCTGGATGAAAGAGAAAATCAGAGACCAGAAGTTCCAGGCATGTAGCCAATTTTGTATTATAGTCAAAGACTGTGTAGCTGATTCAAAGATTAGTGTGCCTCCAGGATATTTTTCCAAACAGAGACACTGGGGAAATTAGGAGGAATTAGCCAAAGGTGTGAAGTTAGACTGCAGTGTATTACATCTGCATGGACATTCCTTTTCAGGAGCATGGCCTTAAGTTATTTTAGTCAAGTGAACCTTGGTATGAAATAAACAGCAGTGCAAGAATTGGATGATGCAGCTCAGCTCACACCTTCAATTAGTTCATTTTAACTTTACTAAATATCCTTTTGCAGATGGGTCCAAATTTTTGGTCAATGATATCATAAAGTCATGCAGGAGACCAAAGAAAAAAAGACAACAAACCCAATTGAAGTGTTCAAGGTATAGTAGGGAACAAAGTGAAGTCTCTAAAGGTGTTGAAGATTTGAGAATATAAGTGGATTTCTCTGCTTTATGCATGAAAACTAAATATAATTTTTAAAAAATCTGCAAAATCCTACATAATTACTAAGCGTATAAGAATTTATTGCCTCTCAGGGTGTTAGTGCCCTTCCTAAAGAAACTAAAGCACAACATCACAAAACACATCATGTCATTGACTGAGGTGTGGTGTACTCCTATTGTTTCTTATCCTGGAGCGCTGGACTCATATCCTTATGTCTCTTAATCACTACTCCCATTTCTTATATTTGTGAAAATCAGATTCTTACATCTCCAGCAGTCAGTTGACGGAGCTCAGTTAATTTAATTCTGAAGAAGTGACTACAATCACTGTTTCACTAAGCATGAAAATATCATATACAATAAAATAATTTTTTTTTTCAAGGAAATAGATATGTTTTCTGCCACCTAATCTCCTTAAGCTCTGTCCTATACTTTGTAAGTTCTATGGAGCCAGTTATTTAAATTATAATTTTTTTGCACCATTTGCAACAGTAAACTTATAACTGTGTTTGTGTTTTGCATTTTCAAGAAGACACTATCACATGTCATGGAAACCTGAGCCAATTAGGCAAAATCTATGTCTTCTTCATTTGTTTTCCATTGATTTCCTCTATTGTCAGCTGATCTTAACAACTGGGTTAAGATCAGTTTAAACATCCAGGATCTATAATGATTTCACCTGTTAAGAATGGTAGCAGAATGCAAGGACGCTGACAGATGTACAGGAAACGTCTAGAAATGAGAGTGGATGGGATAAAAATAGCTTTATTAAAATCTTTTCTGTAACCCTTTTTTAAGGGAATTTAAAGCTGCTAAACAGCAGTTTCACTCTGAGAATTAGTAAAATCAGAAAATAAATGCCAAAGTCAGTTGTCTGCAGCAAAAAAAAGACTCAATACATGTAAAAGTAATCAGCTAGCAAAATGCCATTTCTATATGTTAAAATACCTATAAATAACCTGGTATTTTGGTCTTGAGACGTTTAGGAGTACCCATTTTATTTTTTTATTTCTTTTTAATGGTTGAAGTTAATATTCTATTTGAAGAAAACAAAAAAAACAAAAAACAAGACAGATATTCTAAATAAATTGACATGACCCGTCTTTGTAAAGTCTTGTTAATTACTCTACTTTTACTGAATTTTCATTCTGGGTATGGAACATATAATATTTCTCAGATATCTAATTATTGCATTCTTATGAACAGGGGCTGAGTCAATGGCCAGGAGCCCAAAACAAAACATTTGACTGAACATGTTTCTCTTCATCAGATTTGTTCTTCAGGTGGGAGGACTCCCTGCTTTGGGAGGTGGTTCATCTTTTTTCAGTTTTCCTAACTCTTGTATGTGTGAGGAGTTCCCTTATCTTTCCTGGGTGATGCAGTAATATTACTCAGAGAGCTGTTTGTATTCCCATTCTCCAGCTGCAGCAGTTTTTTCTCTTTTTCGCCCTTCTCTTAAGGAGCTTAAGATCACATTGTTTATGTATTATTGCATTTCCTTTAATATAATCTTCACTCTAATGTATTCTCCCCTGGAAGTGGTGAACCACTCATTTTCTTTAGTGAGTCATTTAGTCATTTGTTATACAGGTAAATAATATTTCATAGGATGAATTCAACATTACAAAAAAAAAAAAAGAAACAGAAAAAAACCCCTTCTTTCAAAATAATTAAATAACTAGTAATTTTCTAAATTGCGCTAAAGTATCAGTGCAGTCATCATCATGGAAAATTTTTTTTTGGGTCCCTTACAAACAAACATTTAAAACTGCTTTGTTCTTCTCTACATATATTCCAGCTTTTCTATTTCTGAGTTTCCCTAAATGTATCATATATTCAAGGTCTTATAAACTCACATATAGAGGTATTTCAGCTGCTTTTGGTTTTTCAGCTGGATATCAGATGGTAATAGATCACCGTTCTTAATAACCGTACTTCTAGAAATTCTGAGGGCGGGGTTGTTGTTGTTTTGGTTTTGTTTTAATTCTTCCATCATATTTGAAAGTCACTGTGCCTTTCACATTGCAAAATCACATTCCAGCACTGTAAGACAAAACTGAGAGACAATGAGAAGGATGAATACAACAAAGTGAACACACTCTCTGTGTCTTGTGCTATTATAAACATTTCAGAGAAACATGCAGATATTTTTCTTAACAAGTAGGAAGTTGGTTGTTTCATATATATATGACCATATCCCACTAGTCTCCACCTTGGTATTTCAGCATAGTTTAGAGAGTGTGGGCATGATCATACCAGTGCCAGGGAATAGTCCCTAGAGAAACCAAAGATCTATTCAAGTAATAGATGTTTTAGTTCAGTGGCTGGTCCAGAAATGTTGCACAGTGAAAAAGAAAAAGGTTAGAGTTATAGCTGGGGTTCTTTTTCACGTGGAGTGGGAATATTTGTGTTTATTTGGGTAACTTCTAATATACTTCAGAAGTCAAAACCAGTTTTGGAACAAAAACATGCTTCAGTTGAAGTACTTCCTTTTGAAAATGTCAAGTGGAAAAAAAAATTATTTTAAACTCACCTACTTGGCTTATTTTTTTTCCTTTTGTCCCCCCTTTGTATTAACTTTGAATTTCCTGAAACTGTGCCCAAATTCAGAAAACCACATTTTTTAGAATATTTATTAATTCCAACTGGTTTTGCTTGTAGTTGGAAGCTGGTTGGCTGAATCATTCACAGACTAAATGATCAAAGTGACTCTATTTCCTCCATTATGTTGTCAGAGACGTAGATGAATTTAGTGACACGTGTAATATAGTGTATTACCTAAATGGGTATATAGTGGTCTACTCCTAAATAATTCTAACATTATCCCATTTCGCAGCATACGCTTTTTTCCCTACATTTGCACTGTAATTTTCTGTAGTCAAGAACAATAAGTCAAACTATTTTTGCCAAGTTCAGACTGTGATTTTTATCATCCACTCTCTCTTACAGCTATGAAACACCTATGAGTAAGTGCTAAATGTTCAGCATTTCAGAAGGGAAATATTTTCATTGAAGCAGATGCTTTTCAGATTCTTCAGGAGCCTAAAACGTTTCCTGAAAGTGTTGCAACTCCCCCCAGGGTAAGTAAAGACTTTACAAAACCAACTATTTATTTGAAATGAGTATTACTACCAGTATTATTTTTCTGTGCAACACAGTAAAATACCATTGTGTTTTATATTAAATGAGTAATTAGTGTACAGAAGACATTTATTGCCTTAAACTAAATGTTTTGTTACAATCATAAAAATGGCTCTGATGGTCGCTTCTTTATATGAACATCCGATTAATTGCTTTCATCACATCAACCTTCCTACTACAGCTTTGATATTTACTAATGAGTTGGGTTTTTAAAATTCTATAAGTTTCTGAGGAAGTACTAGAATATGAGACCCTATCAGTAATATTTGGCAAATTTCATTGAAATAAAACTTATGAACTAATCATTCACTGTGATGGCATTAATCATATGTCACATTCTTGTGACATTTAACTGGTATTCATCTCCCCTATGGATACTACATCCTTATGAGTTGCAACCCATTGAAACAATGTGTCTTTCCCACAAAGATATAACATTTAATTAACTGAAAAGTAAGTGCATTTTTTTTCAGAATTAACCATAACATGTAAAACATTACAAAAATAAATAAATGGAAGCTCAAATTATGAAGTAGAAATCCAAAACACATTATTATGTAAAAAGAAAAAGGTTTAGAATACAAAGGCAATAAGGAAATAGTGTAAGTTTTTTCACTGTTCATTTTGGTAGTTTTACTAAAACTATTGGCTGCAATATTAGTTAGTGATCCTCTATCAAACACACTGCATTAGTTAAAAAATATAATTTTTAACTCAAAAATACTTTTAGTAAACACATTAAAATATCAGAAACAACTCTCTTGCAAGCTGAAATGTTTAGTTTACTGTCATCACTGTAATTCAGTCACTAGATTCAGACTCCTCCTTTCTTTGTAGGCACCTTAGTTTGACTAAGAAAGGTTTCAAACCTGTGAAGCCAGCAGCCTTGAACTGTGAATGAAAATTACTTTTGTATCTACTGGCATTGCACTGCTGAATAGTATGATTATATTAGAGATCAATAATTAACAGCTTATACAGAGGCTTGTGTATGAGCTTCTGGTTTACCCTGAAAAACCTGTAGAAGTTTTCTTCCCTTCTCTTCTTCCCCCCCCCTCCCCCCGCCTTTTTCTTTTTCTTCCCTTTGTAATTTGTATTTTCTCAAAGTTACACTATCCAGACGCTAAATTCTAGCAGCAAAAGAGGAGTTCTATGCCTGGACTGCTCTAGAGCCAGTGTAGATGCATTAATTACATTAATTGTAAGTTGACAATCCTAGTCCTTAGCCGTCTGGGGCCTTATCCAAGGCTCACTGACGTCAATGGGAACATTTCCACTGCCTCCATTTTGGCTCAGGTCCTAAATTTCTGTGGCAAAATATAATGCTGTGAACTAAGCTGTCACAAAAAAAAATGTACTGCAACTCTTCGAATCTCAAAATAGCAGAGTGTGTACTGAATTCACAGTAAGAATTGTATTGCTGTTGTTCTGAGATGCTTAAGCAGAGAGAATACTGCTGCTTTCACCTCCAAACTGCTGGTTTTCTTCTATAGAATAAAATAACCTCAGTCACGTATGTTCTGTATTGGGAGGACAAATTCACTTTAAAACTGTTCCATGATGCTGCTTCTTAGGCAATTCTAATGAGATTTAGAACACTGAAAGTGTGATGAAATAACTCTTGTGCTTCTCAATAGTAAATTCAGTAGAAGAATTAACACAAATACTTCTCTGCTCAGTTGCCATAGAGCCATTTCACAAAAGTGGAGTGAAATTTTTCCCTCGCTGTTTCTGAGTAAAATGATTCATGCAGTCAGAGAATTTAAGGATAACATGGATTATTGGGAGTGTAGCTTCCTGAGTACTATACCGTTCTACACAGAAATTTCTGCTTATTTTCTTTTTATTCATTAGAAATTTTTAATGATTCATCTGAATCTGTGCTCAAAGTAACAAGGCTCCTTGTGTTGATACTTGCAGTGTAACATAGCTTGCCTGTTGCATCAGCCACCATTATTAACAGTAATTGTTCTGTATTAAAAGATAAAACAGGAATACACTGAAAAGGTCATAAAAGATAATTACACCTCAGATAATATATATAATGATAGCTTGTTAATATTTTAACATGAAGCTTACAAAAATGTAGCCTGTTCAGCTCACTCTGTAACTACATTTGTATACTGTACATATCTGGCTTTCAGGAAAGACAGAACAGATCTGCATTTGGAAATTAGATATTTCGAGGTGAAAAATTTTAGGTGAGACATTTTCATTTGACATTATGGTGGCTTTGAAAGACATGTACTGAAATGGGATCTGCCAATAAGTACGGGGTTTGTCACATTTCTTTCCACTTCGGAATTGCAGCCTTTTGGAGTCAGTGAGTAGAACATGATACTTACCATAGTTAAGAAACTTGCTACCCTCTGGGCTGGTAGAGAATGATTTAAAGAATTTTAAGGTTTTTTTATGCACAGGAATTCTATTTAATATTATTTAGCAAACTGGGGAGGAGAGCGCCAAAAATGGGCAATGTTACACAATGGATTTGGGGGAAAAAACCAAGGTTAGGCTTTCAAATTTCTTCATGGTTTGCGAATCTGGCAAAAGGCTCTCTTTTTTCACAAATGGAGACAAATGGAGTTCAAGAGCTAAACACTACACATGATGATTTGGCGTCATGTTAGGCACAAGCTGTGACTCACAAGGTACTATATGAACCCTTTTTAATTAAAGTTAATTATTCTCTACTCACAGTGTAAGAAACTTTATGGTTTCAGAGCATGATTCACTTTCTCCACGAAGGTAAACCAAAAATGCAAGGTTTCACAAAAAGATCGATAATAGCAAAATAAAGAGACAGATTTCCCCTGAGAAAAGATAAAAGAACTCCTCAGATATTTCCTGTGAATATTTCTTTTCTCCCCCCCCTCCCCCCCCCATTTTAGGGAGTGGATTTTTTGCAAGACTGCTCATTCACAGGCTGTGTGAGCTATATATAGCAATTTTACTGCTGATAACACCTCAGCAAGCACTTTTTTCTTTGCACATCTAAGCCCGTCTGGCCGATTTTAGACTGCAAATAGCTCTGCTGCAGCTGTTGAACGTGACCAGTTTGTCTCCCACGCACTCTCAGCTCAAAAGTGCAAACTCTTCTCTTTCTGCAGAATTTCCCTGAGATGGCAGGCATCAGTACATTTGAAACAGGGATACAGTGTCTCAGAGAGGGATGCCATGGATAAAGGAAAAGAGGGGTTGTGGATATGAAACTTTGTTTCCATGGAACACCTCAAAATAGTAACTCATGTATCTAGTTGCTAATGGGAACAGTGCAAAGGCAGGTTTCTGGCTTTCAGACAAGGTCCAGGAACAGCATCTGTGGGTCTAGAGTAGATCCACAGAAGTCTGCTTTCAGAAATAATTTCTTTCAGTGTGTTTTCTTTCTGTCAGTAAGAATTTGTAAGGGTCCAGTCTGGTGCAATAAAAAAAGCAAAAAGCCAAATCTGATACAGAAGTGCTTCTTCACATAAGAATGTTGATCCTTTTGTAAAACAAACAAATACTCTTCAGAAAACAACTTAAAAAAGGAGTAATAGTTTACACGGCAGGAATTTTTTTGGGTCAATTAAATCAGACGACTATATGATTATCTGTTTATCACTTGTTCCCAGTCTATGTGAAAAACCAGGCTCTAAAGCTAAGCTTTAAAACTAAGTCTTTTCAAATTGAAATGGAAAAGTGCTTTTTTAAATGATGGCTTAATGTTACTGAGAACTCATAGGCATTAAGGATGCCCTTTTCTCCTGGGAGAAGATAAATTTATGCTGAAATCATGCTGTTTCTAACCAGCCCAAGTGTATTGGCTTCTGTTTGTTTAATCCTGATTTAGGCAGTTGTATCCAAGATTATGGTCATATCCTTAACAAATAGAACTGCAGGTAAATCTAAAGCTTTAATTTGAAAAGTAAACACTAAAAATTCAAAGCACAGATAGAACAATTATAGATGCTATAGATGTGGAGTAATGGTCTACAAGTCTATAGACAATCAAATATGACAAGCCTCAAATTTTAGAGTGAAATATGCAGCATTGAAGACAGAGTATGTTGATTTGCATTCCCAGGCTCTGTAAGTCAAACTACAGGAAAATCACTGCTGATTGTTTAAGGGCTTTTTGTTTTCAAGCTAGCTGCTAGCATACAAAATCAACTCTTGATTGCTCCTCTTGATGTTCCACTTGTGCTTAATCTTTCAATGAACAGCAGTATATATGCAAAGTAGTGTGGGGAAAGCACTTCAGTGATTTATCCTGTGTTCTGAAATGCGAGATTAAAAAAGAATTACAGAAAACATTTGCCTATTTTGTGGGATGACACAGTGATTTTAAAATCACAAGTCTTTTGGAGAAGATAGCAACATTGTATATGTCAGTGTTGCTTTTATTCCCAAAGAGCTAAATATAAGAATATTATTTTCATCGTAATGAGTTTTTGTCTTTATATGAACTCAATTTAAAAACAGTAATATAAGTCTCTGCTGAACATTCTCGATGGGTAAGAATAGAAGAACCTTGAACTTTTTTTTGTATGATGTAGGCTGACGTGATGGAAACTCAGGTGGCTTCATTTTATAATGTGAGATTCTGAACTGGAAGCTTTGCAGCTTTCTAATAGTCTGACTGAATATCAGTCAATGCGTTGGAGAGGGTCGTTTACATTTGTATCCAAAACCAATAGCACAGAGAGAATGACAGTTTGGATATGTGATTGGAATGTCATTTTGAGCCTTCTACACAAAATCCCTCTGTGGTTTGTAAACAGATTTCATTTTAAACAAATTTCCTCCATCTCCTGAGATTTCTTTTAAAATATATTCTGAAGTGTTCTTTCACAATTGAGTTACTGGTCAAGATCTGAAAGGAAGATATTGTGAGAAATCTCTTTTACCTAATTGAAAACTGTTAGGATAGCTCAGGTTTCTGTAAAACAAAGTAATTCTCATATAGAAACATTTTCCTAGTGAAATCTGAGATTCACCAGGGAATAGGAGATTAATGTGAACTGAATATAACTAGATAGATTTTAGAGAGGACTTCAAGAGTTAATGTGTGAAGGAAAAAAGTACTGCATTTTTACAAGCAGAAGGTAAACCTGATCCAAGAATAAGTTTAAAATACTCTTGTGGTGCAAATCAAATATTACACCCAACATATTAAATGCTAGAGGATAGACCATGAGAGAAGTGAAAGGCTCAGTATGTTCTAAGTCACCCAGGCTCCTGTCAAGCACTTGAAGTGATGAAATGTGGCAGTAGCTGAACTTTGGTGCAGGAGCTTGTTTGTCACTGTCCATGGTGCTGTTGGACAGAGCCTGAACATGTTGTCAACTTGGAGGATGGTAATCATCTCTGTTAAGAACAATAATCCTTATTTTCATTAATATATTATGACTACAATCTTCAAATAAATAATATGTTTCAATCAAAATATGTCATTCCCTTCCTTTTAATTCTTTTCGTGTCAAACATACTGCCAGACACATCGTTTAATTCTGTATATTCAAAACGATGATCCTTTATGAAAATGTCTAAATTTTCAACTTGAACGCTTTTAAGGGTAACTATTAAAACCAAATTTTTGAATCTAATTAAATGTCTTTATTGACATCAATGTCTTTAGTTTTCTTTAGAAAACATATCTCTCCTGAATGAGGAGAAGGCAAGAAATGGAACATGGATGGTTGAGAGTTAAGTAAATGGAGACTGAAAAGAGGGACATGCACACAGGAGAAAGCATAGAATGAGGGAAAAAGAAAATAGAAAATAAAATCAAGAGATGGGAACAGAGTAATGAAATTCTAGGAAAACAGAACTAAGAAAACAAGAAGAGTACACTCCTCTGCTTAAGTACCAGATTTCTGCTAGCTCTATTATTTTTTTCAGTAGCACTGATCTCAATATCTCTTTGCCCATATCACTTGTCAATTCTACCTCTCTGCACCATGTTCTACCTGATACTTCTGTCCCTTTCCATTTTCTTGCTAGTCCTTTCTACTATCTATTTGCCTAAGGCAGGTTATCTCTTCAGCAGAACTTCTTGCCATGTGACAAATATGGAGACATACATAAACAATAGACTTGCACTGAGTTTGGGCATGTTGGTTATATACAGCAGTCATCACGTTCACATTGATTAAACAATCATGTTTAGAAAACCCCAGAGTGAAGTGGGCATGTTGTCCAAAGAGCCTGGTATGTAGTGCTCTTGGGAATGATTTCTTGCTGCCCATCTGTTTTGTTGCCAAGACAGCAATTGCAGTAGGTTTCTTCTGAATTCCTTCTAACCCTGTGAGAAAGATACCAAACTTTTCAGCTCAGGCACTTTCCCAAACACAGTCAAATAATGAGATTCCAGTATGAGCTTGTGCTGATTTGCCCAGCCAACAGACAAGTTCAGGATTTTGTGACTGTTGGAGATTACTCATGTGTACATTTTTCTTTCTAAATCTATCATTATTTCACTTCAGATTCTTGAAATATATCTTATTGATCTGATGGCTGAAAGCCAATTTTATACCCTTTGTGATCCTCACTGTCTTATATCAACGAACACTATCAGTAACAGCTTATTTCTTTTTCCCACTAGCCTAATTTTATGGTTTATGTCTTTTAAATGCAAATCTTGCTGTCATTATGTTCTCTTTTAGGTTCTTAGAAGCAAGCAATTCAGAATGTGAAACATTTAGAGGTTTAAGGTTAGGTACATGACACATTTGTGAGATCTACTTTTCCTTTGAAACAGCTCAATTTTTATTAGATTTCGTGAAGCACTTGAAGCCATTTGAGCCCTACAGAGCTGGATAGTACCTATAAAATCAGAAGATAAATGCAACTGGTTCCAAATATTTCAAAATACATTCTGATGTAAAATTAATCTCTCTAAAATTAAATTATTAAAATCTTGCAACCTTTCAAATGTCTACAAGGACATGTAGAACAATAGCCTGTTTGAAAATAGTGTATTATTGAAAAATGTATTTCCACCATTCTTTACTGCAAACCAGAGTTAAAGTCATCCCTGAAAATCATACCAGTAACAAATTTGGGGTTCTTTTTAAATGTCTTTTTATGTCACTGGTTTAAAAACTTGTAAAATGCAAGGAAATTTCTGTTTTGTGTCTTGTTAGAGCAGAGTATTTCAAATTTGTGATACCTTATGTTTCACTGGACTGTATTGCATTATACACTGTATAATTATGACATGAATCAAGCCATGCAGTGTGGTGGTAGTAAAAATTTGTTACTTTATTGTCCATTTTCTATTGCAGTGTGGAGTCTCAGAAGTTCTCATTATAGAAACAAAGGCTCTCTTTTGCTTGCCATTTAGTCTTCCAAAACTCTTAATTTTAAAAAAAAAGCTGCTAAACAATAGACAATAGGTTTTTTTGAGGTTAGGTAGCCCAGATGGTAGCCAATTCTGAGTTATGGCAATTTTCCTAAGTATCAAGGTCAAAGCTTGAAGCACAAAAAGAAAGCTGTTTGTTAAGTATTTTGCAGTCTTGTGAGACATTCAAAAGACAGACACACCTGACACATTTGACAGCATCCGGGGAAGTAGAAAATATGACGAAAAAATGTGTCCGAGAAAGCAAAGAGACACTGTGGAATTTACCTCCATTTCTTCAAAAGAAAACATAATTTGAGAGCGTTTTGTATAAATCCTAAATATATGCCAAATTTTGCCTTACCACTTTCCTCTCAAAGCAGTTAATTATGTATGAGGACACAAAGTTTGCTGCAACTCAGAAAGATGACTATATTATTAAGGACCAAATACTTACACCTTTTTCTTTCCCAAAATTACTTGTCGATTTAGTGGAAATACTACATTTTTTTCACTATCCAGAACACAACCCACACAGAGGTTATCTGTAACTCACCGAGTGTTTCCAGAGGACATAAATGCAGTGCTATGTGTTGATTCTCTCTCTGACAATGAGAAGGCTTGGTTAAGAGGTGACAAGCAAAACTGTGAAGAACATCACAAATGATCAAAGAAAAAATATAAGTGCTGTTTGAATCTGGACAAAATAGCCTGCAGTGAGGTTGAAATCATCAGATTCCTAGTTATCTTACCTGATGAAGCTGTCCTTGTCAACACATATAAAGGTGCTTGGAGATTAGCCACACCTTAACAGTGTAGTGAGGAGTATCACAGGAAAAGTGAATTTAATCTAGCCCAGATCTGAGGACCATCAGATAAGATAAGAAGAAAAATATGGACACAAAGGGAGAGGGGAAATTTCTGGAAAAAATAAATAGGCTAGAAATTTGGCTGAGCTATAATTTATGGCTATTCTAAAGGAGCATTAGTTTTAACAATAACTGTCAGAAGCCTTTTGTGTACCTATGTAGTTCAAATCTGAAATTACAACTGAAGCTGAAGAAAAACTGAGTGTGGCTTGAGTGCATGTTTCAAGAGGAATGTTTTCTCCAGTTGTTGTTGCAGTTAAGGTGCTACCTGATTTGCCCCACGTTCAGTCTAGCTCCTTCACATGAAATACCTGGATTATTCTCTAAAGAGCAGCCACTTGACAGCTCTTTAGTGAGGCAGAAAAAAAAAGAAGAAAATACATTTCCAGGTAAAACCTCTTCACACTGAAGGCAACAGTAGTTTTACATTTAATTCAGTGGAGCCAGATGTGAATTGATCCTTAGGTGGTGCAAAGAAAAGCAAAACTAGGGTTTTGTGTATGAAAAGAAAAATTCATTGGTGCATGTAACTTACATTAAGAATTCCAGGTGCTTCTGTGACGACTAGGAGATTGAACATAAAACGAGTTTGATGTAAAGATTGATAGTGTCACTATCCCATTCCTGTATTCCTTTCCATGGGAATTGGTAGTTGCTGACGATCAAAAATTCTTGTGACTTTACATTATCTGATTGTATAACTGAAGACTTCTGTTTTCTTTCCAGTGTACTATCCTGTTTTATCCAGAGTGAAGTTGTGCTCTGCAGTGATTTAATTTTGTCTCCCATTACAGCACATGGGCAGATACATAATTTCCATCAGTCCTACCTTGCTTTTCAATCATAATTTAACATAATTAAGAAAGTTCTCCTTTAAATGTGAATTGCTCCATGTTCAGAATTAAAGGAACAGAAAATTTTATTATTCCTCAAATATCAAGTGTTAGAACAGGATTACAAAGATGCTTACTGCTAAGTGCCTCTTTAATTAAATAACCTTTATGATTTACTGATTTATTTGTGTGTGTGTGTTGGTTTCAGCATTTCTTGGAAACAATGGGAATTTCATATACATTTTAAGGTGAAATAGACATCTGAATTCTAGAGAGAAAGTATGCTTAACCTTTTATTTTATTTACCATATTTATTCTACAGACCCAAATATCTGTGTTTGAAAAGAAAAATGTATTCCTACTTTACAATAAAACACCATATATTGGTTTGAATACTTTATGGCATTTTTTTCAACCTTAAAAAATGAAATCTTTTTTCTAGCTGAGCAGGTGTCCTGTGCATGTAGTATGAAACAAACAAGACAAATACATTTTGTCTTGTTTAATTTAATCATTGTTTCTTCTGTGGAGTTTAAGTTTGATTCACACGCAAAACCAAAGGTGACATAATCATCGTCCATGTATTTTCTTCTTTATACAACAAAATTGTTAGATCTCTAGTTTCTAGTAAAGCAAAATTATACAAACATAAGTAGATTTAAGTGAACATCTAAAGCCCTGTAAATGTATTTCAGTCAGGAGCTAATTTGAGCCTTCTGCTACCAAAGTAACAATGTGGGGGGGAGAAAACTACTTATGAAATAATAATAATATATTTATATGTAAATAATATGCTTTTATTATCTCTCATCCCTGTGTTAGGAAGCACGGTCATCAGAATGTTATCAAACAGATGATGTTTCATTAACAAAATGGAATTGCAGGAAAAGCTTTAAAAACTATCTCTGCCTTATCTTCCCGCTGTGAAAGGGCTCAGAAGTTGGCTAATTTCCAAGAGACACTTAAGCAAAGTGTACATGAGTAAGCAATTACTGAGCAAGTAACTTCTCCTGAGCTGTGCTACTCTGTGTGGCAGAAGTGCCCTCATTACAGCAGGAGACAGAAAATGTCTGTAACGCAGAACTCTGAAAAATCTGTCTGTGGCATCATATTCATGACAAACTTTACAATGCATGGGTAAATGATCAGCCTAATTACATTTCTTATATCCATCATAGAAGTCTTATTATTTCCTTCTGTTCCCCCATCTGTCTCTGCCCATCTGTTTTCTCTTATGGCTGGCCTGTAAGGTCTTTGGGGCAGGGGTTGTTTTTCACATCTATGTACAATTTCAAAGGGGATCCTGCTTTAAAACTAGGAATTAGAAGCAAAACAATACAACATATTTTGTAACCAAACTTGCATATGTAAGAAACTGAGCTATCAGTAAATTATAATTACTTGAAACTTGAAAACCTCAGATTTCAAGGAAATTAAGGAATCCTCTTCAGCATATAGATAACTTCTGACTCTGTTTAACCTGTGTCTTAATAACCTATGTATTATTCCTTATCAGAAGTGCACAATTCAGCATTTAATTTTTCTATCTGTAAGTCTATCAGAGTCAAGATTGCCACAGAATTGTAGGACTACTGTCATTAAAGCATTGCTTCAGGAAACATGGGATGCAAGTGCTTCTTTGGGATTTCTACCTAGTCTCCTGGCCTTGTCTGTTTGCAGCATGTTGGGTAGGATATATTTCCATGCCATGCAGCCTGCTTTGGGGTTTTTTTTCGTGCAGACTTGTAAATTCTACTCCCTGTCTCAGCAGCTAAGGATTCTGCCTCAAGTCTGGAAGAGTTTCTCTCTCCTAATTTGAGATTATTGAAGTTTCACTGTGACGCAAGTGTGTTAGAACAGTCCAAGGAACAATGTCCTGTTTCCCCATGAACATTCTTATTTAAAGAAATAGTGATGTGGCATGCTTAGACCAGTGCAGATATAAACAAAATACCTGTGAAATAAAATTGTGTAACATGATAAAATATCAAGATGCAACTGTGTTGTTGAAGACAACATAATGCAAGGGTATTTTTTACATATATATTTTTTATAATTAAATTATTGATGTATTAAGTGTAAACTGGGTATTTAGAATTAAACTATGATCTCTCCTAGCTAATCCTTTGTTGAATTTTTGTGTACATGTGATTCCATAAGGTCAAAAAATTTATCTAGGTGACACATGGAATTCATAATTTTAGGATTTGCATCATCTGTGCCACCTGCCTCTGTCTGTATGGTTATTTCTAAGTGCTATAGCAACACTCTTCACTTGTCTAGTTAGAAACTCACATTTTCCTGTGCATTAGTTTCACACACGTTGTCTTTAAAATTTCAGTAATATAAAAGGTGCCAGAGGAAAAGCTTAGGGGTTCATAATGGAAGCAAGAACAGTTGGAGTTTTGAGTTTATGACAGAGGCAAGTGTGTAGATATCTTTAAAGCCTGAGTAATAGCAAACTACATTGTGGGACAGTAGACAAGAAACCTTGGTCCACAGCAAAGTAATTTTGCTTAGCTTACCTTTTGGTGAAAGATATTTATAAGCCAAATTGCCTCACATTTGCTTTAAGTTGGGTGTGTCTTTAGGAACTCCTTCCATGTCTTCTTCAATAATGAAAATATATTGCATGCCAAAGCCTGTGCTCTCTAATTCTATTGACATTTAGCAATTAATAATGGTAATCCTCTGGTTAGAGTAATTGCAAGTCTTTATGTAACTTTGTGAATTAACTGAGAACAATATCTATAGCTTCTTTATTACATAGCAATTTTTACATAGGCTTTTTCATGATTTTCTGAAAACCCCATGTCAAATTGTGCTTTGTTGAATCTCTGGAAAGATGCAATATATATTTCTAATCATAAATATATGAGTTGTTTCTATGAGAAGTACAGAAGAGGTTTCTCTGAAATGCTCTCTCAAGTGGAGTGACGCCTTCCATGATGTGCATTAGAGTCCTGATCCCCTGGTATGGCAATTTACAGGGCATGCCCTCTTGTATTTTCCTTTCCACTCTGGTTTTCCTCCCAGTGAAAAGCAGCATGCACTCAGCAGTGCTTCACACCCAGCTCTGCTTCAATAAGCAGTCAAGATAAGGCAACAATTCAGACAGCAGGGATTCAGCTCACAGGGATTCCTTGACAGTACATAGTGCAATGTTCTGTCATTCCCACTTCTGCCTTCGAAGCCTTTGAGTGCCTTAAGTTATATGAAACTAAAAAACTACTCTTACCAAAGAAGGATTATAGCCAGACATTGCTTTAAACATGTAACATAAAATATTTCCAAGGCAGTGCCCAGAAAAGACAGTTGTAGCTCCTAAAGACAAAAAAATATTTCGTTAGCATCCTTTAAAATTACAAGGAACAGCAACATAGTATAGTCAGAAAAAAAAAAATTACACTTTGCTGGGAAAAAAAAAATAATTTCTAGGAAATATAATCTCAGGGTATTTAGGGTCATAGGAGAGGATTTTAGCCATTCCCAGTTTGGTATACATGAATGAGGTAAACAAGTGAAAATAGGGATAAAACAAAAGGCCACTTTTGCTGTATGCATGAAGACACAGACATTGTATTGAAGGGAACCTTGTTACTAATATAAAACAGGAGAAGTAGATTCACAATTTTTGATATATAAATTTCACCACTTTCCCCAATGTCTTATCCGAAATGGTACTTATTTTATATTAAAAAAAATAATGACTTAATAACCTGAGTTATTTCTTTTTCTTTTAACTCTGGTCACACTGTTTCACATGGGTCTTTATAGTGCATATGGGATTCTCATTCCTTTTATAATCCACCTGCTTTTCCGTAAGTATGTAGGAAGTAAATTACAACAGACAGATTTTGTGGGGGGAAAAAAAAACCCAACCAACCAAACATACAAAAAACCCAAAACCAAACAGTAGAATAGCTGAGTATTAATATAATTAGAAGAAAAAACCCTTTAAATTCCATGTAAATACAAGACAGCCACTGGTGAGCTGTACTTTTCAGAAAGAAAAATACATCTATATTTATGCATCTGTATTTTTTACTTAGATGCTTGTAAATAAAACCCTCAAACATCATTATAATCCTTCTTTAAGAAATGGAGGCAGATTTAACAACTATAATTTCCTAAAATATTTTTATGTTTTTTACTTAGTTTAATTGTACAATGGGAAATTGTTCCTACGATTGTCATGTAGGCGAGTTCTCAGCTTATACCTAATGATATGTAAGTGATTAAGGATAAAATAAGCAACTGAAAATTATTCTTTCTGCATCTCGCTCTCTGGAACTCTGTGATTTGTGTAACAGTGCATTCTATCTTTTTAATCATGACAGATGCTAAGCGGAGTGATTCAAAAAGAATCAAACCTGTAAAAATTAATGCAAGATGCTGAAGACATAAACTGTGAATAATTCATTTCACTTCAGTTTATGATTTGTTGATGAATAATCATGAACTATCTGGAATTAATTAGCTAATAAATGTTTATTAAGAACTATTGCCTTTTGTGTTTCATTATTTCATGTCTGTTTAGACTACTTCAGAGGAAGAAAAAAAGACATGAACATGTAAAGAGGAAAGCTGAAGAAAGATGGATCACAGAGATTTGTGATTACTTCCAGAATGTTATTTCAGAAGTGCAAGAATGTTAGCAGTGTAGCAGCTCATTTCTCACAGGCCATTATGTGAAAAGAAATATAGGTACAGAAAAACCCAGATTAATGCTCTGATTTTTAGTGTATTTGTACCTTTCCAAATTTGAATGTGATAATCTATCATCAAAATGTTATTGTATGTATGGAAACAACCAGATTATTAAAGGTAAATGTTTCAAGGATGTGCAACTGAACTTCTAGAAGACAAACTGCTTTGGATTTAAGGTATATCTATGTGTCTTTTCATTGCTTAGTGCATTGTCATGCACTATCACTATTTGTTTGAAGTTATACTAAAAAATCCACATCTTTTCGTGTCATATACTTGTAAATAACTTGTAAATTTTAAATGTGTTTTAAAAAAATTCTCTGGTTTTCTCCATTGCATAAATGTTTTCTTTAATTACATGGATATATGTAAATCCCTTTAACAGCAGTTAAGGGCACAAGATCTGTTTACATTTCATAGGTTATCTGGCAGCACATCTTCTAAGAAAATGGAAACAAAGTTTAATCCTACAATATTTGAATGAATTACTTTGTGGTGTCACAAAGTGTTTATTCAGGAGGTGAAACATTAAATCACTCTGATGAAAGCTTAAATTAACTTCTAAAAAAAGTATTTTTCCCCTGAACACATGAGAAATTAGGCTTGATACCTCAAGATTTGCAAAAAGCTGTATATTGTATTCCTAAACCATTGGACTCTTTCTTTAAGAAGGATAGGATAGCAGGAGCCTGGCTGGGATTAATGAAGAGCTTAATGATCTCCTGCTGTGATGAAGAGTCCAGGAAGTAGCTGCTGTGAAAAGAGATGTTCTGGTACCAGCTGAGGAGCATTTGTGGAGGAGTCATGCAAGGTATTTTTGTGGGGTGGGCAGTTGACTTAGGAAGGTTATAGGGAAGAGCAAAGGGTGCTTGCTAATGTCTAATTCAGATTTTGGTCTTCTGTTCAGAGAGAGGAGGTGTCTGGACTGATTCTCATTACTTCTGAAGGCAGGCAGTTGCACAAATGCCAGGACTTAAGGCATCCTAGAGTACTGCATAACCTAGAGTTGTTTGTAGTTCCATGCCTCTCTGGGACAGAAGAGTTATTCATAGTGTGCCAGTGGTGGTCTAGTGCTCTCTGTGGCTCCTTCAGATACTGATGTGTTCCTCAACCTGGGGAGCAGTCTCCTACTGATGGAACGGTGGCTTTATCTGTAACTGATGTTTCTGGTTGTGACCAGCATCTGCAGATCTCAAGAAGATATATGGGGCATCTTTTGCAAAGATCAGGTACTGTTGCTGTACTTTAACCATGATAAATAAAAAGATCCACTGACATGAACTGAGCAGTGCAGAAGTGCTGGGGCTACTAACTGTCCTGCTCTGCCTGCATGCCTGAGTTGGAAGAGCTTGTTCACAGCTTATACTTTCTAAATTGGCAAACTTCAATTTTTTTTTTTTTTNTCAAGTGGTGACCTCATCTTATTTTAAAACATAGAAAAAAAATATAAACCATTTAACTGAAACTTCAGTCAATAATAATCTATAATGTTGCAATAAAAATAGTTAAAATTAAATTCCAGTTTATATTGCCTTAATAAATGCTTCAATATACTTAGGATGTCTTGAATACTTATTAACTTATCTTCTGCTGATAGCTTAAGTTAGTGACAAAACTGTCTTGAAGTTTAAAGATATTATCTTGTATACCCAGAGAACATAGCTTTAGGGTTAGGTTTCTTAGAGGTAAAATAAATTCTCATTTTGCAGCTAAAACTCATAGAGATAAAAGTTGAGACAAATTTTGAGCTAAGAAAATGAGGACAGTAGAATCTCTGGGTGACTGTTTTCTGTTGAATGATCACCCAATCATTTGATATGCTAAATGTCGCATTATATATTTTAGTCTTGCCCAAGTTTAAGAGCCTCTGATTGTGGACCAGAATTTAAAGGACTTGAACACCTGAGGTTGTAGTTAGAGGCTTAGCAGTGCTTCAGAATCCTACTAGGTTCTTTGTCGTTACCTGTAATCTGTCAAAACTCCGTCAGGTAGAATAAACTGCACCCAAGTGTTTGCATTGTTTAGCCAAACCCCTGAGGAAAACAACTTTGAAGAGAAAGAATGGCTACAGGAGGACTAAAAGAAGGCTTAGGAGGAGATCTTCAAAGGAGTTTTTCTTTTCCACTTTGGCAGTACTTTTGAAGTAATTTTGTAATGTACTAGCAGAAAAGTAGGCATATACTGTGAAAGTTGCTTATTGCCCTGTTTGTATCTGCCTTTCTTCTATCCTCGGCACCTCTTTTATACCTTTGCTGAATATGTTTGTTTCTCTTATCCTGAGGTTGCAAACTCTGTATCACAGAATGGTCTTTTTATAGTTGTATGCTGCAAATTTAATATGATTTGAATCGTACTCTAGAGGTCAATTCAAACACATTTTAGGTAAAAGCTGTCAAAAGTTGCTTTGTTCTCTTCCTAAAACTCAACTTTCTGGAAAATTAATTTCAATGTAGTTGTTTTTGAGTACAATTTGTGGCAGAAGAATTTGATTTTTTTTTTTCTTAATTAGTACCTCCTGTGAAATGGTGCATATGTAACTGATCAGTCAGCTGCCATGACTTTCCGCTGTGGCTTGGGGTTTTTTGGTTAGCTTTTGGTTGGTTGGTTGTTTTTAGTTTTTTTTCTAATCAGGGAATGGGTGTGAACTGAGACCTAGTGGGTGGAGGTCCCAGGTGAAAGGGGGACAGTTGAAGCTTTGTTGGTGCATTGAAGGCCTTGGCATCATGTTCAAATATATATTCATGGTAGTAGTTGCTGTAATACTGAAGTGCTGCATGTATCCCTCTGTAGTCACTAACTGGTCAAGCTTTCCATGTTATCTTTGGTCTGTAGTGTAGCCCATAGCTCATCCATTGGTGAGAGGCTACAGAGGTTGTCACAGAGGGAAAATGTACTGTCGTGCTAAGAAATGTCTTTACTGCGATAGTGACAACAGCCTGTTGAGGACACAAATGCTGTACGTTTGGCTCAATAAGTATAATAAGTATTTCAGCCCAGGTGTCTGTGATCTCCAGATGGCACACAGGAAAAAAGAAAAGGAAAAGAAAAACAGGAAAAAAATATGATGTAGATTTGGATTGAAGAAACTTCCAGATAGGACTTCCAACAGAAGTATTTTTAATGAGATAAGCATGAAAAATTAAGGAAGATATATACAAGGATCATATGTGAGGAGTATAGCAGAAAACTGCTCGTGCATCACAAATATAGTTCTCACAAACAGAATATCACAATATTCTCTCTGAGTATTTTGCCTATTTAAACTATTTAGGGCTGTCAAAAGGCACAAGTCTGTGTCACTAGTGCAAAAATAGCATTCTAGTAATTTCCTCCTGACTTGACAACACCATTCTCATGCCCTCAAGAATCAATAACACCATGTGCAGCAGAGAGGGAATATTACTGAATATTAGCTGTCTGAGCCCCAGACTTTATCTCCTTTAGATAAATTAATAGTGTGTCACACATTTCTTTCTGTAACTGCAGAATGCAATTGGAACTGAACACAAACTTACTGTGAAGGTGCTGCTGGTTGTTGCAGGTTACTCACATTTCCAGGCTGCAGAGAAGATATTGGAAAGACACTACCTGGCTCAAATTAAGACCTTATCCCTGTCACCTTGTTTGTTCACAGCTGAACTTTCTCGTGAAACAGGGAAGTGTATCCTTCTGTTAGTTTAAACTGGTGCATATGTCTGCCTGATTTTTAAAAGGAATTCCATGCTGAGAATACATGCTGAAAATGCTCATAAAATTCAGTGGCTTGCTGGGCAGGGTGAAGATGTTAAATTTAACTTACCGGAAATCTTCAATGCTTTGGCACTCTGAAATATTAGACAGCAGAGATAATGTAACATTAAGTACTGTTATGACAGCTAATGTTTTGTGTTTTGTGGCTTTATATCTCTGTGTAAATTCAACTTAGTAATACTTCTCAAGGAAGTTATGGATAGTTCCCTCAGGGTGAGACCTACAGAATGTTTCTAAGCTACCAGTGATCCTCAACACTGCGCAAGTATATCGTTAGAAATACATCATGTTGATTGTAAAACCTATTTACTTATTTGTAAATGTCTTTTCCTCTGAGGAAGTGTCTTTTGTAGTGCTTAGCAGCCTGAGTTGTGACTGTTGGGGTGGAAGGCAGACTTTGATGCGAGACTAATGAAATCAAATGTATCCTCTTGAAACGCACTGGAAATTGGTAAATTTCTAATCTACCAGTTTGAGACTCTATTAAAGACTCACCAAGATTCTTAACAGTGCAGTAGTATTCTAAGTGAGGAATTTAAATTGTATCTAATTCTATAAAATATTTTAAAAGCAAAATCTTAAACATAGAGATCACTATTTTCTGCCAGGATTTCTCAAAGGAGATGAGAGATCAAATCTATTTTACTCCTTGCTTTACAGGACACTTGACCACCTGCTGGTTACTGAAACTTCACTTACTTTGTAAAGTCTGAGAGAAATGCTTTTGGTTTGCTTGTGGTTTGGTTCTTGTTTGGTTGGGGTCTATGACTATTTTTTCATTATTGGCATCTCCCTTTCTCTTGAGTACCCAAGGGAATTGGCTTAAAGAAAAATAAGTGGAGTATAATGACAAAGGAGGAGATTATGAACTGTAGTACAAACACTGAGTATTTTTCCCCATTCAAGGACTGTAAAATATGAAATGTCTCTTTCTTTTCTATTGCACCAAATAGCAGAAACACTAAGGTTTGGGTTTGTTTGGTTTTTGGGGTTTTTTTAATATACATATATATCAGTAGAAATGCTAATAGTATAAAATATTCTTTTGTTTTGCTGGGTATATGTGATGGAGAAATGCAAAACAAGAAAATAGAATATAAATGAAGTTTACCAGGCATCAGAAATTGTTAAAGAAACATAGAAGTGATATTTTACAAAAACAATGACTTGCCTACCAGTTTCTTCATAGGCTCTCCTTACTACCATCTCACCAGCTACACATAGTCTGCAGACAGTTAATGAACATGAAGATACCATGCCAGAGAGGCTTCACTGCAGCTATAAAAACAGTTGCATGGGTCGCACAATAAAAAGAGAATACTGGGGCTTTGATAATTTCAATGAATATTTAAACAAATAGAATGTTTTAATTTTATGGGGAGTTTGGGTTTTTTGGGCTCTTTTATGTGTTTTTGGATTTTTTCCCCAAGTTCTCCTCTGTTAGGATATGGGCGATAACTACTAAAGCAGAATCAGTGTTGGACTTGATGAAAAAGAGTGATATATGTGGCAACAAAGTCTTGAAAGAAACCTGAACATTCTTTTAGTATTTTTAAATAGGAGTTGAACCTTGGGAATAAGCTATTTACTAAGGGGATTGATGTTCAGGTATACTCTCTTGACCTTAGAAATCTTCTTTTCCAGATCATTTTGTCCCTATAAAAAGCTGTAAGTGAGTGAAATTAGGCTGCCAATAAGAATGTATGATCCTTTGTCTGTGAAACTGCTCTAAACATAAATTCCTAAAATGCAAACCTCTGTTATCACCCAAGTAAAGAAAAATACTTGTAGCAGAAATTCTAATGATTTTTGTGCCCTTTCCCAGCCCTTACTAAGATATGCTTATTCCTAAAAGGAATAAGTTTTCTAGGGTTTTAATGTTTCTGGTTTTTGCTATGGAAAAGTAATTATGTTTTGTTTTTTTTTTCCTTATGACTATATTTTGAGGTTGTAAAGTCATATTTGAGTTGGAAAATGGGGTCAAATTGTCACCAGCAAATCTGGTTTCTTAATTTTTGCTTCCAAAAACTTTCACTAGAAAAGTTTCAGTATGTTTTCTAAAATTATCTTTATGCCACCTCCTCCAACTCCTACTCCCTAACCCTCACGCCTGGAGTGTAATGAAATTAATCACTGTTAAAGAGGAAAGTCGTGGAAAGCACAGCAAAATGACAACAGTCTTGGTGAAGAAAAATCATATGGTGTGCACAGACAGTGTTTAGCTTTATGGAAGATAACACAATAAACCCTTTGCCCTCTAATTTTAAACTTGCTGTTTTGATGTCAATATAGTGTCTGCTTTCTGGAAAGCATAAAGCAGAGTTTTTTATTAGTTTGGCTTTACTGGGGTTGTTATTAGAGGCAATCATTCTGCAGAACGTAAATTGCATATGTGGCTGCAAAATAATAAAATTACTTCAATTCATTAGGTTACAAATCTTTCAGAAGAACTAGCACTGGTATTTTCCAGCAACTGCTGTTCAAATAATGCTTTGTTTCTACTAGTCCGATGGTACAACTTCAGCTTCAGGCTTGATTTCTGCTGGGTGCTTTCAGCTGATTGCACAAAATAGGAAAAGTAAGAATTTCTTATCCTTCAATATACATGACCAGTGATTTTCCTGTGAGTACGCATAGTGGGAAGGGAACATTCTCTTTAGGAAATATTACTGGGGCAAAGAAGTATGAAAAATAAATACTACTTACGTTAAATTTGATTTACTTAAATACTTGTTTTGCAAAACTGTGTGAAACGTTGAAAGCACTTTGAGTGCTGGGGTTCCATGATGAACCTTAAAATCCTGCTTCAACAGACTGTAGGCAGGCAGAGTATCCACTTTATCAGTTTAAACTGGAGATGTTTATATGCTGTTAAATAGGTCATAATCACACTTAATAAGAGATGAAGCAGACATTTTTTTTGTACTCCAGAGATTTTGAAGTGACTCCGTATGTCTAAATATGCACTTAATTACCTAAAAGGAGAAGAGGAGGCTATGGAGTCATCCAAATGTGCTTTATTTTTCTTTTCCCTCTACCCAAAGTACCAGCAGGAGTTATACCTGACCTTCCATTAATTGACCTGTGGACTGCATGGTACAACTTATCTCTTGACTACTCTGGATTCTGAAAATTCTTTAGAAAATTGCATTAGAAAGCAATGAAAAAAAAATACAAAGGATAATTTTGGTGTTAATTCTTTTAATAGGAGTTGTTGAATACAAACATCTTTTCCTTCCTCAGGGTGTTTCTGAATGTCAAATTACTGCAAACTGAAAGAGTTTAGAAATTTTTGCTATGCAATCAATATGCCCATTTAAGCTAATGTAATACAGGGCAAATATCTTACTGTGCTGAAGCAGCGTGTTGAAATAATTAGTGCTGAAAACAGTGTACTTCATCCTAGAAAGAATGGAGGATATGAAAGGATTGATTCACCAAGTGACAACACTCAGTTCTCCTTTATGAATACATTAGCTCATAGGTTCCAGGTATTTCAGTGTACAGTTGTTAAAGAGTTCAAATCAATCAGGAAAACTGTAACTGGGTTAAATTCAAGAACAATATAGAAAATTTTCCTTCACTGTAAAACTTTGTGGGATCAGTTGAAGATAAGAAATTAACATTAATCACTTCCTTGAATATTTTCACAAAATATTGCCATTAGACTCACCACAAAAGTGCTCCATTCCTTGATGGTGCACCTGGAGAATTTATTGGAAGTACCTTTTGACAGAAAAGTTAGTGTGTCATCTTTATTGTTACTTTGAAAACCCTATGGAATCACAGAAGACCAGAATAAAATCCTGGTTGTGATGTGGGAAATTAGCATTTTTGTTTCTTCTTATAATGCACAGCAGAGGCATGAGGAATTCTGGACTGCAGTATGTGGCAGCGACTACCTTGTCCTTTGCTCAAACCAAAAGAAAGGCCTGTGACTTTCCCACATGTGGACACTCCATGGTTAATCACAGCTCGTTTGCAATGTCAAAATATGGAGATAAAGCTTTTATGAAAAAGCTCTTACCTTCATGGAGAATTTGTATGGCAGAATTCGAGGGGAAAAAGACACCCAAAACAGCATTAACATGACAAAGCTGCACAGGTTCTCTTACTTGGTGGTTTATCTGAGGTTTACTGATCCTGCTTGCCAAGTATGTGAAGGCAAAATCCAAAGGAAACATGGTTGAATTTCAGGGGTGTGTGCCATTTGAGATGCCTTCCCAGCACTGTGGGCATGACTATTTGTCATCTTGTGTTGCTGCTGATAGATCTGCTGCACACTTCTTGTGTTGTGTGCTTGAGGTTTTGATGTAGAAATACAAAACTTTAAAATTCACAGTAGTTTGTTGTATAATCTAACTGTAGTTGCCATGGAATCCCAATGAAGAGAAGCATTACTGACACTTCTTGCTCTCCTCAGCTGCATGTTCTTTTGCTTAATTCAAGTTTGCATCTTTCCATACCCTTTGATGGAGGGAAATGACCATTAAAAAATAATCCTCCGTGTGATGTTATGCAGAATGATTATAGAAAGTTCTCATCTGAAATAGGAAAAGGAACACATTAAATAAGTAAGATGTTTGGGGTATTTTTTTTTCAATGTTAACATAGGCTAAATATGTCTTTTCTCACTAGTGATATAATTATTGTTAAAAGAAAATGAAAACAACTGGCATCCTATTTTTATGAAGAAGGAATAGTATTTACTGGTAAAAAAATATTAAATGCAGTAACTTATTGCTTCATCTTTGGATTTACTAACACTTCCACTTATACAGTGTGGAGAATCCTATTATTTGGTCCATGTGGGATACATAATTTGATAAACAGCTTCCACCAACTGTTGTAGGAATGCTGCTTTTTGACTGCTGTGATAATACTTGTCTTAGCCAACAATGATGGGTCTATTACATAACTTAAAAGTTATATTAGGCCACAACTTCCTGTGAAGTATAATCTTCAAAGGAATCATTTATTCATATGTGCAAATAATCATGTGTTCTTTAAAATTCCCTATAATTTAAAAATAGTGGTGGCTCATACACTGAAGCAATAAAGAATAAAATGGCAAAGATGTTTTCCTATGATATATCTGTAAGGAAGTCTTGGCTCCCATAAAAATGAAAGCAGACTGTAAGATTTTTTTTCTTTCTACTATTTCATGACTTGCCAAAGACTTAGTGTAACTCCTTACTAAAATGTCTCCATCATAAAAATTAAATTCTTTCACTTGACTAGAAATCTATGTGTCAAGCCTAAACTAAAGTGCAGCCAAATTCCTTCACTTTTTTGGTCTTTGATGCCTTTTAAGTTCAACTTCCCATCTTGTTTCTGATGCAACTAAAATAGAACAATTTTAATATATTAAAATTGCTTAAGCAACTGATAAATGGGGTTATTTTACTCATGAGAAAGGAAAAAAGGGTTATATTTTTAGTCTTTAGTCATGGGAGAATGGAATTGTGTGGATTTTTTTTTTTTATTTGAACAGAATTTTCTTTGGCAATAAAGCTCACTTTTCTATTAAAGTGGTTACAAAACTGCTCTTCCAAAGGCTTTTATCTCTTAATTCAATTCCCAAATTTTCTCAATAGGCTCTAAACCACCAACAAAAACAAATTGTTGCTCCTGCTGCAGCCAGTCCACCTTTACTATCATTTGATTATATATGTTTCAGTGGTAGTACTGTCTAAATATTTCTCTAATTGTGTTCACACAAGGGGAGACTCACTCTAATGACTTTATGCTGCAGGGGACCTAGTCTCATGTACTTACCATTTATTAGTCTTGTTAGTATACAGGTAATGCCCTTTTCAGATAAAGGGAACTTTCTCTGTCCTAAAAACTTAAATTCAAATTAGTCGGTATGTGTTTTTTAAAAGTAAGAGTAGGAATCCATGTATTAAAAAATACTAACACATTTGCATTTGCTTTTCCACTTTATCGACAGTTTGGTTACTCTGTTCCCTTGTGTTAATTGGTTAATGTGTTTACATGTAATTAACTGTTTGCTAAAATGTTTTTTGTTGGTTTTGGCTGTATATTTTATTCTTTTCTGAAATTGTCTACCAATTTCAGGATCTATCTACCGATTTGTTACTGTGGCTGCATCTCCTGACTAAATAATAATTTCTTCACAGTTCCCGAAGATAAGGTGCTGTTTTCCTCTGGCTTTTTTGTCTATGTTACTCCTGGAAGACAATGATATCTCTTTGCAGTTAATAGAGCATATATGACCCAAAAATGGTTTTTGGTTTTGTGGGCAATTTTTCTCAGTATTTCTTACTGGCTATATTTAAATCCCAATTGGAGCTCACTTATTTACAGGCTAGGTGCCCAAGGTGGAAGTTTATGGTTCCAGTTTAGCAATCAGTTTAATAAAAATAGAATCTTTTAAATGCCAAAGTGCTGTAATAACATGTTGTTAATACATTTATTGCTTCTCCCCTCCATCCCCATGGACATAGTAGCTTTTCCTTCCATCAGTGCCACCCTAAAGGGTGTGTGGCACAACTTTATCTAGGGGTTTAGGCAGCTGGTAACATACAAGAAAGTGTGAGTTTATATCTTGTTTATAACAACAAGAAAGTGTTGGGGTTTGACCCTGGCTAAACACCAGGCACCTTGACTCTCTCTTGCTGCAACAAAAAAACCTGCAAAAATACACACCAATCTCATGAGTCAAATGAGATAGGACACTGATAGGAGGATGCATGGAAGGAAAAAAAGAGGGCAGACAGGCTCCAAACTTAAAGTTGCAAAAAAGTGATTTAATTATCTAACAGAGTTGGAGGATAAAATGCAAGGCAAAGATAAACTTTTCATATACTATTTTGTTCACTCACCCCCCTCCCTCTTACGAACCTGTAGTGTTCACCCCTTTCTTCTTTTTAAACAACAAGCCTGGGTAGGGAGGCAGGGTGTGGGGTATTTTCTCAGTCCACAGAGCAAGTCCATAAATCTATTCATCACCACAATTCTTCTACTACAAATACTCTTTATCTCTAC